>JAPSGF010000059.1:1248051-1277373 GCA_035772895.1 Perdix hodgsoniae | reverse complement strand
ATATCTCCTGCTTTCTTGTCTCCAACCGAGCATATTTATGATCAGCACTGAAAACTCACTTATTCTATAAAGCTTATAGAGAAAGTACCCTCTTAAAAAGTCAAACAATTCTTTTCAGTTTTGCCCAGATAGCCATCATCCTCGTCCTTTTTTTCCCCAGTATTCTGAGTCTCTCTTCCAAATTCCTTTCCACTTATTTGCATTTCAGTAGCACATCTTTAGTTACAAAGCATCTTGTCATTCAGTAGCAGAATGCCTAACTCTTACTTTGTAGCCTTGGAAATGGAAGCTAAAAAGTTGGTGCTGCATCAGGGATGCTAAAAATTCATCAGGACAATTATTTGTCCATTCCAGTGAATCTTCATTCTGGAGCTAGTTTGAAAAAGTACCCTTATGGAATCCTAAGGGCAGAGAAACTGAAGCCAGCTGTCAAGAGCAAAATCTTTTACCTTATAGGATGTACTGAAAAAGAAGACATAAGAAAAAAAAGATTGCCACTATCTGCTCAAGTGCCTTTGTGTCTTGTTCTTAAGGCATCTTATTTAGACTTTCACTCGTGTTTCTCAGCCTGCATAACTAGAATGATCATTTGAAAGAGCACTGTGTGGGAGCTGAATACAAGCTACATGTAAGTACTGAAAAGACACTGTGCAACATCTAGCATCCCAAGCATTTCTCTTTCTTTCTTCCTGCAGTCTAGTTTAAGCAGTAATAAGAAATGTTATGGACTACAATTTTGTTGGGTGGTGATTTTCACACATTATGCTTTTCTAACTCCATTTGCATCACCTTTCACAAAATGCTTCTTTGAAGAGCAGATTTTATCTAATACATAGTTTCCACGTGGACTTTGTACAATTAGCAAATTCATCAGACAAAGTTTTATTATACACAGGCATACGGAGAAAGACATTTTTAGGCACCTTCATTAACAAATGGCATAGAGACACTCGGCAAAGCCATATAATCACATGTACAGCATCTCTATTTACCCCAATCGAGTATTTTTTCACCAGTGAAACCAAAGCATTCACACCAATAATCATACCTTGATTCGTCGTATGCTAACCACTGCCTCGGATACTCTCTCAACAGCCGAAGGGAAGAACAGAGTTACTGTCAGTCTGACTGCGCCATACAGGGACACTGCAACAAACACCCGACTTGCAGAGATAACATTGCCAAGTAGCACATATGCCATGAATGTCATGAACACTGTTATTTTGCTTGCCACAAAGAAAGAGGCTAAGTTCAATCCTCGAAGGTAGGAGCTTTTCAAAACCATGGCAATCTCCTTCCTAAAAAATGCAAAATATAAACATTCACATCAATCTTTCCCACCACAACTGCCCTCAACAATAGGATGAGGGAGACTCCATTCTCAGGATTATACTTACATATCCTTTCTCCTCCCCTTACACCACCCCAACTCATACGTAAAGAACTGTACTCAAAAGTAACTGTAAAGAAAGCAGTGCACATAGAAAATAGCAAAATAAAATGTAAAAGTCTTAGGAATTGAGGAAAATAAAAAGTTAAGAAATGTAGTGTCTTGATAGCTATAGGAAAAAGAAGAATCTTTCAGAGATAGAAAGCAAAAGTACTCTTCTTCCCTTTTTCAGTCAAACTAATATCTAATTCTCATTCTAACCTGCTTTGATTATTTCTGGATGGTGTACAAGAGAAAAAAGGAAAAGAAATCTATATAATGGTCAAGCATCAAGCAGCTCCTTATTTTTCCAACGCAAAAGCCTGAGTTTAGTCACAAACTCTTGATAAGATCAACACATTCTCCACTACCAGAAAAACAGGGCAACTTCCAGAACTTTTAAGAGTCCATCTGTGGACCATCAATCAGCTGCTGTTCCTCAAGCCGGATCACGGGGTTTGCAGTATTTCCTTTGATCTCAGTCTAAATCCTCCCACTTTGGACCCTGCTCCTGGTTTCTTCTGCTCCAGGAGTTCTGGTTCATAATTAAGAGAATACTGGTCTGTAAGGATATTTTTTTCTGGCAAACAGTCCCTCAGCTAAATAGTACGTGATGTATGGCACAGACACAGAAGTCTCCCTGCAGAAACATAATAGCTGATGAAGCATGTGTTTTCAATTTTCATTTTAGTTAAATTTCAGTTTCGATTTCTAAATGACTCCTCAAGTCCAGAGCTCAAAATGTTACAGCACTAGCTACAATGACACTGCCATCAGGCTTAAATTCATGTTAAAGTAAGAGGTAGTATATAGTATACTTTTATCTGCTTGAAATAACATGGAATCTTACTAAAACAACTCCTAACTTATCTTCCTTAAATATTCTAGCAATTCTCAGTTAAAAACTTGATCATTTTGATTACTTTCTACTTGAAACTATATGCAAAGATTAGAAAGTCATGATCATACCACTTGAAATACATTAGGTCCTCACTTATGAAGAGAAAGATGCAGGATCTACTACTGGAAAATTAGCTAAGCAACTTTCCCACTATACTTGCCAAATTGGCTGAACTGACAGACTTTCAAAGCATTTCAAAGACATTTTCTCAGCTTAAGGCTCACAGTCTCAGACCTCCTCCAAAGGACAGTGAAAGAACACGTGTACGTAAACTATTTGAACTGGGTCAAATTTAATTACTTCTGGGTGAAACCTTTTTCCCACATTCTAATAATCCTTAATAATCCTCTCACTATCTGTGGATAATTAGCAAGTTCTCTGTGCTATTCTCCATAAATATCTGATAAATTACAGCCTACCCATAGGCTTTATGTTGTGTACCACACTGTCTTATGAAAGAGAGTTATTTCAGAAGAAACTAACACCAACAGCCACAGGAAAAAGAACAACAGATAAGTTCAGATGTCATCTTTACTTTTTCAGGGCTGCTGTGGAAACAATGGGCAACACCTGGCTGAACTTAAAATTTCTAACTTCTAATTCTTTCACAGCACGGTGAAAGAAAAGAAAGGGCGCTCAAGATGTGTTTTGGAAGAGTTAATTACACTCCATTACTGGATAGGAAACTGCTAATCTTAATGAGGGGCTGACTGTTGTGTGCAAATGCACCCACTGAGGAAGTTTTCAATAAGGAAATGCCCTCTCTGGCTCCATGCAAGACACTGAAACCTTCAATCTATCGAGACCATTTGGTCAGCATAGGATTCTATATTCTTTAATACTGCAGTATCTGTATGGGAAGACATACCTTGGGGAGCACTAGCAACTTTGAAAACTTGCATAAAGAAAGGAAAAAGAAATGCTATTAAGAAAAAGAGAAAGCCAAATAAATAAACAGACAATGACAAATAAAAAAGTAATAGAGGATCTATGGCAGGTTAATAACCTTTTACTGATATGCCGGAGAAAAACACTGCACGAAAACTAAGTGCTAGGAAACATGCACCAGATTTCCTGTCAAGAATAGCAAGTAGTGTTAAAAAACAAATTTATGAGTTAAGTTTTAATCAGATGCTGACAGATCTCTACAAAGAAACAATGCTGCACAACCAGAGCAATTCCGAACTGCTACCACTCTGCCTTTCACCCCTTCCAGGTGGTTGGAGAAATACTTCACAAGGCAAAAAGCGAAGAAGAGGAGTATCTGAGGATGCCATTCATTTAAGACAGTCAGATACCACGTATTTCTCAAAAGAGAAATGTCTGCTTATTGGTCTCATTCTATGAGCTTAGAGGGCTGTGAGGATGAACCTGTTCAATTACTTTATTTGTCAGTTGACATTTTTAAGCACAACTGCAAAAGAAAACAAAAAATATGTATAGGTTACAAATATCAAATGATTTTTTACTTCTTCTGTCCCCTCAGAATACATATTTTCTATCCTTCACTCTTCCTATACAAGACTAAGAAAGCCAACGAAGTTCAAGTAAACATCACTTTAAAGCACAAAATAATGCACCTATTGACATGTAAAAAAAGGAAGCAGATACAGATCATATAACAAGCTGTATCTCTTCAGGATTACCTTCTCAAACCACTCACAAGTTCCGCAAATGATTTTTCCCATGCATACATCTTTATTATCTTCATGCCACTTATGACTTCATTCATGGTCCTAATCCTGACATCTGTAAAGGCAGCTGTCTTGCTCCTGTAAACAGAAGTAAAAATTATCAGACTTTCAAAAGAAGATCAACTATTTTGATTATAATGCACTCATATTAAGTTTGTGCTCTTACTTCTAGAGGATTCACACAAATGAAACTGCACTAGTTTCTAGTTTCTGCATACTTAAACAGTATTTTACAGCTCACACACAGCAAACAGATTTGATAATTCTGTCCATGTCCCTGGCACTCCCCGCTCTTAGGACAGAATAGAATTCAAGTGCTGATTTTAAGAAATGCTGAATGAAGCATACCTACTCTGCAGGAAATATATATAATTAAATAATAAAGTCACAGTTTCAATTAGGAAAAAAGGATTGAAAGTTAGAAGCCATATCAGAATTAGCATAAACCATGCTAATAAAGCAGGTTACAATTCTGAATTCATTCATGTAGATAAGTATACTTAGCACATATTTACCTATGGTGGGCCTTATTTTGATGAGTCCCACTTTTTTCTGCTGAATAACATATTTTTATATGTAAAATCAATGAAAGACAAACTCAGAGACCATAATAAAACAAAACAAAACGTGTCAGTTTAATCTGCTCCCCTAAAAATTTTTTCTAGAAGGAATAGCCATGATCAAAGCAGATATGAAGAAAGAGCATTAGGTAACTGCTCATCATTTCAATATAACTTACCAGTTATGGATTTCCAGTGACCAATAAAAGTTAGGTGGCTAAACCAAGTTGTTACAGAAGAAATCAAGGAAACTGGCCCTAAAATAATCAAGTCTTCTTACTAGCACTGAGGAAGATTGCTTAGCCTAAACCAACCTTACTGGCATGGAATGAGAGAACCTTTGCAAAGTCCTTTTTTTCCTCTTTCAAAAAGAAACAGTAAGACAAAAAGAATTTCCTCAAAAAATGCGAGACCTCCTCCTTCCCCCTCACCCCTGCATGACAAAATGCACAATGTGTTGTTCATGTCTCTGCAGCAACAATGCACCTGCAACCTTTCAAAAAACAGTTACCTCTCAAAGGTAACTTCCAGATTTGTCCTTCAGCTGATAGAAGGTTGGAAGGAATCTTTAAAGGTCATCTAGACCAGACTCCCCTGCAAGGAACGGGGCCACCTGCAGCTATGTGCACAGAGCCCCATCCAGCCTGATCTTGAATGTCTCCAGGGATGGGGCATCTACCTCTCTGAGCAACCTGTTCCAGTGCCTTACCATCTTTGGTGTAAAAAATGTCTTCCTTATACCCAATCTAAATCTCCCCTCTTTTAGTTTGAAGCCACTTCCCCTTCTCCTATCACAACAGAACTTGCTAAAGAGTCTGATCCCATCCTCCTTATCCACCTTTAGAAACTGAAAGGCTGCTAGCAAGTCTCCCAGTGATCTCAAGGCTTACAAGCCTTCTCAGAAGTATTACGGTAATACTAATTTTAAATTAAGCAAGTTACAGAACTCCTTTTCACACTCATGATGCATATCCAGTGGATTCTGGTTATGTTCGACACAACAGTTCCAAATATTATTCTTTAATAAATAACTGCATACATAGAGCTCTAAGTGGGAACATTACAGTTGCATGCCTAAGCACTGAAAGGATTCAGTTCTTGTGAATATATTTTAAACAGTCTTCAGTCCACTATCTGAACTATTTCTCAAATAATAAATGATTTCATGTGTATTTTGTGCAACGCCCAGTACTCTTGCAGGTAAAAGCACAGGAAGAAGACAGAATAAGTACCTGTATAATAAACTGATGTACACGTGTTTACAACATTGGGTTAAAAACGCAGTGTTGAGTAACAGCACAAATTATGTGCCACCTGGATTGTGCCTGGATTTGTGAAAAAGCCTTACATTATTAAATTACTTATTCATAGGGTGATTTCCTTATACCCATGCAGATTTCCAGCAATTGTCACATGAACATACACATCATTACAAAGCTGGAATCCACTTCAGTTTTTCCAGTAACTCCTTCTGTTCAATGGGCATTTATATTCACAAACAGGGGTGGTATGTGCACATGTATGTGAGCAAAAGTTCTTTCTGGCTAACAAATCCTTTCCCTCGCACTGCATCCAATAAAGTGGTCATTAATTAATAGGGGAAAAACCCAGGGAATGTTACATTCCCACTGGCTAACCTTTAAAATACATACCTTACAGAAGAGATTTTTGTCACCTTGTTGTCTGACCCTGGACAAGTCCCTTAATCTTTGTGCCTCAGTTTCCCATCTGTAAAATGGGGATAATAATGCTTACCACTTTGGAAAAGCACTCTGAACACCATGGATAAGGCACTATTTAGGTGCTAAGTATTTTAATTGTTGACATTAAAACTCAAATCAAGAGGAAAGTAGCTTGACACATATGAATGCACAGCACATATGCAGTGAAAATTTATACTTAGGAATATACTTTCTACAAACAGATCTTAACATGAAAAATCTAAGAAGCTGACAGAGAACATGGAATGATTCATTATTTGAGAAATAGCATATGAGAATAATAACTGAAGACTAACACAGTGATTACAAGCATAAGTATATCTGAGTTAGCATAGCTTTACAGTTCTCAGCTCGGACTTCCTATCTAGCCACGCAATGGCAACGCCAGTCAAAAACCTGGATAACCTGTCTTAAAATACACCTTGAAAATAACCCTACAGTAATCCACTAAAAATGAAGTTTTGTTTATTTGAAAAGCTAGAATGAACCTATTCACCCTGAACAGAAGTGCAACAAAGATGTGTAACACTACAAAGTGTATAAGTACGCAGAAAAAAAGTATTTCCATTTAGATGAAGAAGTCATTTTTAAAATCAAGAAGCAAGCAGAGCATGATTTATTACACAGTAGAAGGAAAATTAGGAAGCCAGAATATTGAAGGTAACTCGACATTCCCACCTGAGCTAAGTCATTTTTTAAGAGGAAGTCACAGAAAAATAAATTAAATTTGTCTGACAGCAGAAAACTACTGCAGATCCATTTTATATATCTGCAACCCTAGAAACTTAGAGCTAGAAACAGTTGGTATCAAAACAGTGGTCATAATTTTGCTCTGTCTTTCCCTCATTTCCTTCGCCATTTTCTTCTCTGCATTCTCTACCTTGGAGGAGATACAGTAAGATTTTTAAACACAAAACCTTCAGAGCTTTCTACTCCACCTTTATAATCTCAATAAGTCAAACATGGCAAGAATGACAAGTAATAATCTCTCCTCTAAGCATTAGCTAAATAAGGCAAAGCTCAAGTTGCTACACAACTCTATGCCCAAAACCTACAAGGTAGATGTTGAAGAGCTACAAGGGAGCTACAGAAATAGCCCAAGGCTTTAATACAATGGAAGTCTAAAAAGTGCCAGATACTGTCTGCATCTCCAAGAGACAAACAACTTCAAGTCCCTATGAACAGGGCTTCAGAAATCTCGCATTATTAACTATAAGAAACACTGGCAGAGATCAAAGAGAAACCAAATGGAAGCTGTTTTCACACCAGTACTCTGATCAGTCCATCCAACCCTCAGACAACGAAGTATGCACATTTTCAAACTCGGGTCAGAAAATACCTACAACCTGGTGTATGCAACCTTACCTTAAAGAAGAAAAAAGCCTCCCAATGCAGGTTTGTATAGGCAGAAGAATAATCAGTACCGCCATCCCTGCAAGACATGACGGGCCTATTTCCATCCAGAGAAGTACTGTTACTGCTACAGCTTGAATTGGTCCAGCCCATAAGAAGTGCAAGAAAATTGTTACCTAGGCAAAGAGATAAGAAACAAAAATCAGCTTTCAGTCCTAGCTAAAACATTAAATCCTAATAATATGTAATTGAGAAAGCACCTCTGTCTGCAGCAAGTACTGAGGCATTCAGTCAGAAGACCTGGTGCAATTCTGCACCAGATTCAGAGACCTGAATACCTCAGTCTACACTGAGACGCCTGAGCTCTAGAAAGCAAATAAATCCCCACACTGACTTTCTTGTACCAACATTCATCTGAGCTTAGGAAAACAGCAGGAAAGTATGAAACAGGCAAAAAGAATGCTTTATAAGAATAAAAAATGTTGTAAGGAGTTGGGTTTGATGATACCTATTGGTTCCTTCCAGCTCAGGATACTCTACAATTCTATGACTCTATGAATATTTCTTTCCACATGATATTTGAGAAACGACTAGAAGAAATGTTCATAAGAAATACTTATTGCCAGAAAGATCTGTAATAGTTCTTACCTGATCAAATTTGTTCACATCATTTGAGAGAAGATTCACTATTTGTCCAGTGGTAGTTTTTGCCATAGCTACATTACTGAGACGAAGTGCCTAAAAAATTGAAAGTAATCCCAATATGTCACAGCTTATACAGTACAGTATGCATATACTTAGAAGACTCAATACACATATACAGTGCTGGAACAAAAGCTGAGAGTATCTGGGCACAATTCTAAAATGTTAGACAGTATGTTGGTTAACATTCCAAACAAAGTCCTGAAGGTGAGCCTATTGAAAAAACAAGCAGTGTAGGGAAAAGACTGCAAGAACACAAGTGCCATAAAAAACACTGTCTTCACTTTTTCTGAAGTGGGAAAATACCAGCATGGCAGTTATTAAAGCTAAACAGAAAAGCTTTTAACTTTTTGTTTACGTTTCTCTCCCACCCATATTACAAGCAACTTTACAAAATTAAAATAGAAAACTCTACTTGAAGAGCAAATTAAAATCAGGACAATGCTTGGACAATCAAAATAATTTTGTTGTGAGGTTCCTGGCAGAATGCAATAAATGAAGTTATTCTTTTTATATTATCACTCCTTAATAACAACGCAAACTCCATCTTCTGTCTTTGAAAATCAAAGTTAATATCCCTCTACAAAGCGTACGCATTTCCATTGATAACAACACCTGCTAAATGCTAAAATTTCTAGATTATATTTAATGAAGCACGTGCTATGAAAAATAACAGCAGTAAATACCAAATAGTTTTGCAGGCTTATACAGATTAATCGGTAGAAAACAGAATGTGACTACAACAATATCCTCACAAATATCTTATCTATAAACCTGCAGTCTGAGATCCAAACTGAGATAGCTCAAAGCTGCAGATAACAGACTCTGCTTCCTCCTATACTTGCTACAAAGAAACAGTTTTGCTGCACAAATAAAATAACAAACAAAATGTGCTACACATTTTCCTGTAACAGGAATAGTTCACTCCCCAAAAACACTGAGCATTTCTACCTAGTGCACACCTACTTTCCCTTTCCACCATCTATGGCTATAAATATTGCTTTGATCATAGCACTTCCAAATTCACTCTAAAGGTAAGAAACACAACTAAAAAAATAATTAAAGCTAACAATTTTTAAAAAGCAACTGTACACTGAATTTACATTTGACTTTACATTTGTGAATTCTCTGTTTTCAGCTTAATTAAGGATATTCTGTCCATTACTTTTCCATACAGATCTATTTCCCAGCATAAATCCTTTCTCAAAGAAAACCGTTTCTAGTTATATCACAGAATCATAGAATGGCCTGGGTTGAAAAGGACCACAATGATCACCTAGTTTCAACCCCCCTGCTTTATGCAGGGTCACCAACCACCAGACCAGGCTGCCCAGAGCCACATCCAGCCTGGCCTTGAATGCCTCCAGGGATGGGGCATCCACAGCCTCCTTGGGCAACCTGTTCCAGTGTGTCACCACCCTCTGAGTGAAAAACTTCCTCCTGATATCTAACCCAAACCTCCCCTGTCTCAGCTTAAGACCATTCCCCCTTGTCCTATCGCTATCCACCCTCGTAAACAGCCATTCCCCCTCCTGTCTGTATGCTCCCTTCAAGTACTGGAAGGCCACAGTGAGGTCTCCCTGGAGCCTTCTCTTCTCCAAGCTAAATAATTCCAGTTCCCACAACCTTTCTTCACAGGAGGAGTGCTCCAGTCCTCTGATCATCTTAGTGGCCCTCCTCTGGACCAACTCCAAGAGCTCCATGTCCTTCCTGTACTGGGGACCCCAGGCCTGGATGCAGTACTGCAGATGGGGCCTCACAGAAGCCACGCAGAAGGGGACAATCACCCCCCTCTCTCTGCTGGCCACCCCTTTTTTAATGCAGCCCAGAACGCAGTTGGCCATTTCTACACTTATTAGCTCAGTTTACACTGTTCTTTTTCAGATGCAATTGTACAGACCAAATTTCAGTATTTTCACCATTCCTTGACTTCTGTACTCCAATCTTAGCGTTTTAATCTCTCTGTGCCCCAAACTAATATTTCAAGGGCACAGAGAAGGGATAAGAAGTGACTACAGAAAAGAATACTATAACTATTCAGTCAAATAACTCCTGACACCTTTCTGTCTGCTTCCTGTCTCAACTACTTCACAAGCTAAACCACTTCAGTGTTTAATTCTGAACCTTCAAGAATTTATATGATTAAAGTCTTCCTCTCCTCCAAGCCTTCCATAAGTAGTCTTTGGTTTTAAAGCATGAAGTTGAGGTATGAGACAGATTTTTTTCCCCAGTGCATCACTAGTCCTTCTTACTGATCACAAAACACCTCAGAACTTGCAAAAAGCCTGTATTCAAATAAGATGAGATTTTAACTTTCCCAGAAACAGAAAAGGTATGAAATATAAGAAGTTCAATTGCCATCTGAAGTTCTGTATTAAAGATGCTCTCCCACTCAACCCAGTCATCCTTGCAAATCCAAGTTTCTATTTACTATGGCACTTAATGATCACCGCAATACTGCCTGTAAATCAGCATCCAGATTCTTTCAAAAGCATCTATGGGGATAAAGATGAAGTATGACCTATCTATAAGCCCCAGATAATGAAGACAACTGATTAGTAGGGTTTATCAATGTTACTGCGACCTCAGCCTTCACCCTCAGGAGTAAACATTTATGAGATGAGGGGAGATTAATTTTGCATTTAAGCACATCTCTAGCAATAAGGATGCACAATATAAACACTTCTTTTCCAAGCTTCTAGGCTTCTAAGCTAATATCAACACTGCAACAACATCACTATATACATATTTCATGAATTTCAAACTGTGTTATGATAATCAGTTTAGCAAATTAATACCTTAGAGATGTGCTTATGTACAAGAAAGCACTGTGCCATGTTAGAATTGAGTTCCCAGAGGACAATTTCCAAGGTATCAGAAGAGGGAGAAGAATAAATACGCACATGAAAAAGAATCGCCAGTTACAATTTTTGCTCTTCTCACATCTACTGCTTTCCCTAAAAATCTCACATAATCTATCACAGCGCTGTAAGTGTAGCGGGTGGCACCTTTGGCTAAAGTAACATGGTTTTTATTTACATTTTAAGTAAGATTCACACTCCTAATCCTCCAAACATCTTTGCTGAGGTCTGCCACAGGCAGGTTGCTGAAGTGAGAAGTGCAGGGCATTTTCTCTTCTAACATCCACTACTAACTTGGAAGTGGTGAAAGACTCAATGGCTCAGGCACTCAGCACCTCCGGAAGAGGAAAGCAGACATCTAGAACTGGCTCACTTGCTCTCCAGAACACCCCAAGGCGAGCATTTCACACTTGATGTTACTCAACCTTCTCTCATAATGTGATATCCCCAGCTCCTCCTGATCCACCTTCCATCTGATAGCAGCCCTGCAGCCTGGAGAGGGCAGCAGCAATACTGCACTATCTTTGCATCTCACTGAACTAACCCCAAGCACTCAGCTGGAAATCCCCCTGACCTGCAAAGCAGGCAATTCACTGTCCCTAAAACACTGCGGAAGAAAACAGAAATGAGTCAGGCCATTAATCACAGCAGGGGAGTAAGATCAGACAGTGAAGCAACTCCCAGGCACGGGGGTGCAGAGGCTCATGGTGACATTAGAACACCAAGTTCTTCCTGGGGAAGAAACTGGAGGGCTGAGAGATTGCAGCAGGAAGCAGGTAGGGCTCAGCACCCACCAGCAGCTCTGCCCTTCTGCTGGATGCCGACCACCTCCTGATCCTCCAACAACCAGCCCTTCTACCAGCAGCAGGTGAACACCAGCAGCTTGTCCTAAGCTATTTAATTAGCCACCTTCACTATGAGGACTGAAGTGGTCATTCCGACATTGTGTTACTTAAGGGAGAGCAAAAGCACAAAGATTCATTTAAGAGATGACGTATATTATTAGAGCTCAATACATTTCTACAAATGAGTAACTTCAGTGGCATTGCAAGAATGAGCATAACAAAGAGCTGTATTTTTAACCCCATACATTACATGAAATAGAAACTAAACACCAAATCTGACATGTAAATTTTGCTTACCTTCCGATAAATCATATGACACATAGCCACTCTTAGCTTCATGCCAGCCCGCTGTACATGATAGAAGTATAAGTGGTGCATTATAGCTAGAATAAGTGTGCACACAGACAGAGCAGCTGCGTAGCAATATGCAATATTCAAAGCCACCTCATCTGAGGCATCATAGTTTTCAAAATAACTAATAATTTTTCCCAAAAATATTGGCTGAACTATTTTGAGGGTTTCCTAAAAGAAAAAGAAGGGAAAAAAGCATTAACAATTTCATATCATACCATGCTCCCCATCTCAGTGTCCAAGCAAATAAAAGCCAAGTTACTGCCACAAATGATATCCCACATCATTTTTTTATTCTATAAAACATCAAGCCAATTTTTATAAAAACATACTCCAAAATAATTTAACCCCCATTAAAATTTAGCTAATTTCCAAAAAAGAACTCTGTCACTTACCAGTAAGAACTTTGAGGTTATAGAAGTTACATGAATATATATTACACATGCATATTCAAGGATAACTTAGGGTGTCCTTTACAAACATTTACATATATCAGGAAAAAAAAAAACAACAAATTTCTTCTGTGGGGCATCTCCCTCAGGTACACAGAATAAAGCTAAGCCCTATAAAGCAAGTCAGATAGTTTGCAATGTCTGAAAGTATTGCACTGGAATCATTCTCTATTCCAAGTCCGTAACTCTGCAGCCACAGCTCAGTTTTTCAGCCTCAAAGGGGCTGCAGCTCTGTCTTATTTTTCTGAGAGAGTATATGAACTGTATGGATTTTCTGAACAACTCAGCATAAAATCATCGAAGTATTACACAACCTCAAAGGTCAAATTCCACATCGTTGCTAGCTAAGAAATACACTGCATCACATTTTATATCACTTACCTCAATCATTGTGAAAATTCCAAGAACTAAATAGGATTTCCAGTAACAAAGAATAATTGCTTTTGTTAAATGGGGTGTTTTTCCTCTCTTTTTTGCTTTTTGCACCTCTTTATCCCAGTAGCTGACAAACAAAAAACAAATATGCTGCAGACAGAAGTAAAACAATAAGGCAATTCCCTGGAGTAAAACAGTTTCAGACTTGCAGCAAGATTGCCACGATCACCTTTATACTCTTAATTCATTAAGAAATCAAGAAGGTAACAGGTAGTAATATTTTCTCATCAACATACAGTGCTTAGCATTACAAGATTACTCTTCTATAACCAGACCTTCTCTCATGTCTGTCCCTAATTCGTCTCTGCCCTGTGATTTCATGAGAATGAACAGATATGGCACCATCTGCCTTTTTAAAGCATCAGCAGCAGTTCAGTCACTTTACACTCCCCTCGTCCCTCCAAAGGAAAGGATTTTACCAGCTGAGTAGCAATGAACTTTGTGTTAACCAAATGTCTACCCACAAGCAAGATACAATCTATTCAGATTAAAATCAAAGACGGTAATACCAAGAACAATGTTGTTCAGTTAAATGCAAACATGAAACTAACTGGAACATAAGAAGACACTTAAAATACACTTGTCAGACAAGACATTCCCCCTTGCTTTCGGAGGCTAAATATTTTTTGCCAGGCCTTCTGACTTTGCTTGTTTGAGGGCTGAAATTAATCTAACTTATGAAAGCCAATTTTATTATTTTGTAACATGGCACACAAGTTTGAAATATACTGTATGGATGGGAAAACATAACTTCTTAATTTTTACCTTCTTTTTTACTGAAAGGACTAGTAATTGTCTAAATAA
Organism: Perdix hodgsoniae; assembly: GCA_035772895.1. Classification (NCBI taxonomy): domain Eukaryota; kingdom Metazoa; phylum Chordata; class Aves; order Galliformes; family Phasianidae; genus Perdix; species Perdix hodgsoniae. Next base: position 1,263,265 of record JAPSGF010000059.1, on the reverse strand, counting down.
ATGCTTCAGAATCAGAACTGAAACTAGACAGATTCTTTTTGCTGGCCAAAGAGAAGAAGCTGCTTCCTTCAGTGGCTACTTATGAATTATATTCTTTGCTTCTGAGCAATGTGACAGATAGCAGCAGAGGGGCAGCCTTTCAAAATGGCATCTGACACAGACGTGCGCACGAAGCAAAGGGATGTCACTGAATTCCTCCATGTGGAAAAAATGGCACCCATGGACATTCATCGACATTTATGGAAACATTCATCAAACACCTGTGGAGACCAAGCAGTGGGTGGTGTGCTTCAGCACTGGCAAAAGCAGCGTAAAAGATGAGGTATGTTCCAGAGGGCCATGCACAGCTGTCCCACCAGGAAATGAAGATGTGCAACATTCACACAAACTGGTGGACGATAACCAGGGAACTGTAAATGGAGCTGAATACTGGCTTCAGTGTGAAATTCTGGTAGCAGTGCTGGCATACTGCAAAGTTTGTGACAGGTGAGTTCCATGAATGTTCACACAGGAACAGAAAAAAAAGTACATGTAAGTTTGTCAGGCCCTACTGAATTCATACAAGGCTGAAGGTGACAGTTTCCTGGATCACATCATTACTGGTGACGAGACACAGTGTCACCACTACAGGCCCCAGTCAAAATGGCAGTACATTGAGTGGACACATATGAATTTCCTGCCAAAGAAAAAGGTCAAGCTACAGCTCTCAGTGGGTAATGTGATGTGTGTCATGTTTTGGGACAGGAAAATCCTTCTCTGGATTTTCTGGAACCTAGAAAAACCATCACCTCTGACCTCTATATCACAACACTGACTAAGCTGAAGGCTCAAACTTCTAGATCAGAGAACAATCACAGAATCACAGAACAGCCAGGGTTGGAAGGGACCTCAAAGATCATGAACCTCCAACCCCCTGCCACAGGCAGAGCCACCAACCTCACCATTTAACACCAGACCAGGCTGCCCAGGGCCCCATCCAACCTGGCCTTCCACACCTCCAGGGACGGGGCATCCACAACCTCTCTGGGCAGCCTGTTCCAGCACCTCACCACTCTCTCTGTAAAGAACTGCCCCCCTCATATCTAACCTAAATCTTCCCTGCCTCAACTTAAAACCATTTCCCCTTGTCCTGCTATAATATACCCTTTCAAAGAGTTGATGCAGTAGAAAGAAGACAAAGACAAGCTTTATCCTGCAACACAGTAACACTAGGTGCCATTCCAGTCCAAAGACTGTTGAGCACATGGCCAATACTGGCTGTCCCACAGCAACTACTATTTAATCTGGATTTGGCACCTTCTGACTTTTATCTGTTCAGGTTGATAAAAGATGGACTGCATGGGCAATGTTTTCCTAGCAATTATGCTGTCAGAGCAGTTCTGAAACAGTGGGTCATCTCTGCTGCTGCACATTTTTCATGAGTGTAGCAATGTAGGCTCTTGTTCATTGCTGGCAAAAATGCATAGATAACAGTGGTGACTACTGAAAAATGGTGTCATGTAGCTGAGAATTTGCTCTACAAAATGATGTTATGGTGTTCTTTGCATTTGTTGTAGTTTCCATGGAAATAAATAGACGGCCTTAATTTCAGAGCAACTTTGGACAAGAAAACCTTCTGAGTTCAAGAAACATTTAGATGTTCTATTGAGGGACACAGTTTAGTAGGAAATATTGGTGGAAGGTGCATGATTGGACTGGATGATCTTGGAGGTCTTTTCCAACCTTGGTAATTCTATGATTGGGAGATACCTCACTCTTACAAGAAAAAAGAGAAATGATCTTTATATATACACATGTGAAGCACGCACAGCTCTCACTGAATTCATCTTGCTCTCCAAAAACACAACAAAAATATTTTTCCTCACCTATATAAAGAGAAGTTTTAATAGTTTTCATAGTTATTCTACCGTAAGACCAAAAACCTGCATTAATTTATTAAGGATTACCACAATAACAGCCTTCTTTACCAAAGTATTCTGTGAAGTGCCAGACAAATTTTAAATGCCATAATTGTAATAATTTAATATACCCTCATTACATCTAATGAGAAGAAATGAAAACGTCTCCATAGTAAAATCTGCAAATGCTACTTTTAGCTATCCAGAATTGTTAACAATAGACCTTGTTAAACTTTACAACAACCTCTTCAGATTTTAGAACATGAATAAAACCTCACATTCATCGGCAGAAAAACAATGAAATAAAACAATGATTTTACTCCTTACCACTGCAAGTCCTCCCCAAGCTTCTTTGAGGAATCTTCTGGCAGTACTTTGTACATATCATCTTCTTCAAGTTTCCGTTTGTGGCCAATAATAAATAATGGATTCAGCCACCTATTTAAATACCAATGATTAGTAAACAGATCAGCAGACCAAAAGAGTAATTAATTTCTCTACCTGTTACTTCTTTCTTTTAGCCCTCCTGTTTTCAAGCATTGCTAAATATCCACATATTTTATAGAATTTATCTTCACAAACCCTAAAGAAGTAAGTCATCTTCATTTTAGAACATCCTAAAGTTGTTTATGCCCCTCAGAACCTTAGCTCCAGACATCCAAGATAGTCAATGCAATTTTCAGACTCAAGGCAATTTTTTCAGTGTTTACTTATATTTATGGAAAATTAGCTTTCCTTTAAATATTTGTGGAAAACTAGAACTTAAACCAATTATTATAATATTGACAGAACTGTGCATAAAACTATACTATATATTAAAAAAAAAAAGCAACCAACCACTTTTGCAATTTGCATGGGTGTTCATTTATGTGGGAAAGAAAGTAAATGTTCAAATTCCACATTTACAAATATTCAATGTCAGTAATTTATAGACAACCACACCAATGTACAAATGGATAAATAATGTTTTATTACTAGGACACAGGTGGAAGTATAAACACAAAGCACAATGTCATATTAGAAAGGATAGATTCAAAAACAGGAAAACATTTTCTAACAGCTCGATTTCCTCAAGCACTCAGATTTTTAAAAGCTCAGTATTTTATGCAAGAGATTGTTACAGCGCTGCTGTCATTTTGTAAGAAAAGGTAACTGATTCTTATAGGTCTGAGACACTTTGAGACAGCCTCTGATTCTATTTTTTTGTTGTTTTTTTTTTTCAATCAAATAGTACTGTAGTAAGACTAGCCTTTATGCACACAGAAACTTCTTTGACCTTGATAAACAGGTGAAGGAGACCTAAATAGTTTCAGTTGTGTCTCACAGAGCAGGCAAAAGTACGAGAAAGGACAAGAGCAACAATATCATTCATGAAGCAGAGTAAAAGAGAATGATACCTATGAAACACACATGCCTTAGAAGCAACACGGAGCACACGAAAATGCATTCTGCCACTTGATATTTTTTAATCCCTAATATTTGGTTTTGTGGTGGAGTGTGAACTTCAGCTCTTATGCTGGTTCCCTAGCAGAATTTTCTAGGTTAGCCATCACGAACAGAACAAAGAGGTCAGAGATGGACCCACTTTGGAAAAACAACTTTGGTTGTTGTTTTTTTTTTTTAAACTCATGACCAGATACTTGTCTTTTGTCAATTGCCTGAGAAAGCTCATATACGCTGTTCAGTTTCCGCAGCCTAATTATTCCCTGAGTTCTACACAGCTCTTATGAGAACAGCTGGTGCACTAGATGAAGAGTATTCTTTTCTTGAAGGCACGCACATGAGAATTCAAGTCTGCGATGGTTTACAATGAGGACAGTTATTATTCACAACCACAACAGTGGTTATGGATACTCATCAACGAGTTGCTTTTCTTGCTCAGGCATGCTCCAGTTTAACTTTGTATACACTGGCAGATGAGAAGTTTGCTGGTTAGCTTCAGAGAGGGTGGCAAGACAAGCTGAATGCTGGAAGAGGGGAAACAAAGTTTCTTCAAGGCAGAACTGTCCCAACAGCCTTTTCACAGGCTCCACTGTAGGTCCGTATGTGACAAATGGGATCTGTGTTTCTCTTTCACTACTTAGCATGCCAATGCACAATATTTGTCCGACTCATTCAAAGATTAACCCTCTATCCTTAAAGCAGCATCTCTGATGCTCAACAGCCTGTTCTCGGAGGGAGCACTGAAGATCTGGATCATATATGAGATGTTAAGTCCTCCATGTATGATAAACATACAATTTGAAACAAAAAAACATGTCAACTGTTGCTTAGATTGTACAGCCAAAACAGTATCAGGACCCCAATCACTGACACAGCTTCTCTAAAGGACCAAGATTCTCTGGGATGCATTAAAAGAAGCATGGTCATCAGGGCAAGAAGGTGATCCTGCCATCTACTCTGCACTGGTGAGGCCTCACCTGAAGCTCTGCATCCAGATGTGGAGTCCTCAGTACAGGAGAGACATGGAGCTGTGGGAGTGCATCCAGAGAAGGGCCATAAAAATGATCCGAGGGATGGAACATCACCCCTAGGAGGACAGGCTGAGAGAGATGAGGTTGTTCAGCCCGGAGAATAGAAGGCTCCAGGGATACCTGAGAGGGGCCTTTCAGTATCTGAAGGGGGGCTATAAGAAAGAAGGAGGCGCACTCTTGAGCAGGTTCCTGGAGACATTCAAGGTTAGGCTGGATGAGGCTCTGAGCAACCTGATCTAGCTGTAGGTGTTTCTGTTCAATGCTGTGGGGTTGGACTAGTTAGCCTTTAAAGATCCTCTCCAACTCATACAACTCTATGGTTCTCAAAGATCCTTTGCTCCTGCCACGAGAAGAGCTTCTGCATAGTTTGACACAAACAACTCCATCAAATCACACTGAATCTGGGGTTCAACACTGAGCTCTTGCTACTGACTATGGGTATAAAGCAAACGTGGGGCAAATAATCTCAAGGTCCATCCACCAATTTCTGCCTGCTGGATGGAAGAGGCTCTCTTGGCTTCAGCACAGCCATGAAAAGCATCTGCAGCCTTCAGTCGGCTCCTGTGGTCAGTATCAGGTGTTCCTTCTCTTGCAGCATAGTCTGCAGTGCACCCACAAACAGGCCAAAGGTCTCTTTTCTAACAGAGCAGGATAGACTACAAGTAATCTTCCCTACCTCCTTTACTGTATCATGGTCAGGTTGTGCTTTTGGGAAAATACAGAAAGATCAATCCTTCTCACAGCAGTAGAATCAGTTAAGACATTCCACTAGCTACCCATGTCAAAGTGGTGAAAACAAAATTGTTCTAACACTTAAAAGTTAACGAGGAGCATAAAGAAAGTATTTAATGACGTACAGCAGAATGCACACCAGGAGCGGTGGGGAAATGCATTAAAAAATAAAGCAGTGCTCCAATTTTGCTCTACAGAACATTTCTGTTATCGCAGTTATACAAGCATGGTGAAAAAGCACAGCGAGGCCATGGAAGAACGATGCTTCTGTTGAGGATAACTGCTCTAGCCTAATGCCAGTTTGACTCAGCACTGCAGCCAATAGTAGCAGAAAGCGTTGCCACCACTGAGGTGTATTCCACTGGAAAAGGGACTGGATGAATTGGATATCATTGCAGGTCTCAAGTCTATAGGAGAGCCAGAGGGCCACAGCTTCTCTCTCGGCCCTAAACCATCAAAAAAAACTTACTGATGATACCTCCAATGAAGTCATATGGTTTGCAGCAAATCCCTTCTCACCACCCACTCTGCATGGCCCACATTAGTCAAGTAATGTAGGCAATATGAGATTTGATTTCCAGATTAAGTAGGAGGTGGAAATAACAGCAGAGGGTAAAAAAAAAAATATGCCAAAACATCAGTTTTTTCAGACTCTTAGATCCATTCAGGAATATCACCAACTCATGGTTTCTTATATTTTTCCATTAGTTAAAACTGCAATCTTAAAAACAGTCATATATTGCACTGTAACATCTACTTTAACATTAAAAAAAAAAAGCCTAGGAAAAGTGATTCAGAGTAGGCAGAAAAAGGTGGTAATTCATTTTGTAACTCATTATTATACTGGACAGCTTGGCAGGGTTAAGGGTAGATTTAGACTAGATATTAGGAAGAAATGCTTTACTGTGAGGGTGGTGAGACACTGGAACAGGTTGCCCAGAGAGATTGTGGATGCCCCCTCCTTGGAAGCATTCAGGGCCAGGCTGGATGAGGCTTTGAGCAACCTGGTCTAGAGGGAGGTGCCCCTGCCTAGAGAAGGGGGGTTGCAAATAGATCTTAAGGTCCCTTCCAACCCAAACCATTCTATGATGATGATGATGGCAAAGACTCAGAAGTAGTTTAGAAGCCTTTGTGATGTTAGGAAAAAAAAAAAAAAAAGTAGTAAAAGAAATTAATATAATCACCTATTGTTGAGGTTTCCAGTGCCACGGTGATCTCCTTTATCTGCCTCTACAAGAGGTTCTACCCACCGGGGCACTGAGCACACAGACAACATTTACGTACATTAAACACAACACTGGATCTTGGAAAGACATAGCAGGCTAAGTTATAGTCTTACAATTTTGCAGTCTTGCTTTGTTTCTTACATCAAACTCAGTTAAACGTCTCAAAAACAATAATTTATAGAAAGATTATAATATTACTTTCATACATATTGGAAAAAATGCTCAAAATCTTGCAGGAACCTATACTGACTGTTCCTCTTCATATGATCGAGTAAGGCACAGCTATACACGCTGCCCTCTTTTAGTATGCAAATAAAGTTATGTAGTGGAATATCTACCAAAATCATTTCTACATTGCTCAAAAAACTATTAAAGTTACTTATACATTCACTATTAATGCCTTAAACTTGATTACATCTGCTTACTCTCATGCAAAGCAATGAGCTGCTACTACTACAGAGGTCTTAACAATAGGAAAGCTTTTAATAATATGTTGTGTTACTCTAGACTATATTTCAAGAGTTAAACATTTTTCTTTTTCCAATTTCAAATACGTTCAGTCCTTGAAGAGCACTTAGCCCAAGACCGAGGTCTTCTATTTGTCCACCACAAATTCTCAGTACATCAAGTTCAGTATAGGTTTCTCACTAACGTGGCTTGAACTTCATCTTGGAAGGTCTACTTCCACACAGAAGACTTAACAGATTCTCATGTTCAGTCATTAAAGGAAAAATATCCATCATTTAGATATCACATTTGAGAGCAGATTATCCAATGTGGAATTTTCTCTATCAAGAGCAGAATTGAGACCATTCTGTTTCACACAGCCAGTGATTCACGTCACGTCACACATTCACAACAAGCAAATTACCCAGGATCTTTTCTTGCCTGAAGGCTCAGTTACATTAAAGAATACTATAAGAGAACTATTACAGAAGGTAGGAAACATAAGGCAATGGTCTACACAAAGAAATCCCTGCAACTTCGATAGTCCAATGTAACCATAAAGGAAGACTGCCCACTATAGAACTGTTTTGTTCAAACAGTATCAGCTATCACTGATTTCTTCAAAGCCTGTGGAAAAGTAGAATCTATCACGGAGGATACAGAAAATGCACAGGGTGAATTATTCTTTGATAAAAAAACCTACGAAATCCCACCACAAACACTAAGACACTTTAGAAAAATTAAGGGAATATACTAACAGTGGTCAGTATATGTGCTATGTACTACTCCCTTCATCCTGAAGATGGATATAAAACGGCCTCATTGCTGATCTACTGCCAGAAGGAAGAAAGATGAGGTGCTGTAGGAAGGAAAAACTTGCACCTCAACCCTCCATCACTGTATTTCAACTTATTCAACTTAAAGAAAAATAGGTGCGCTCAGTCATCATCTCACTTTACCCCAGATACCTTCCCAAATATTTTGAATATATTTTTTACACATTACAACCTCCTTTTAGCCACTCATTCAGAACAGTGTTCACACGTTGTTTTTCAAAGAGCACAGTCCCATTTTTTTTTGCTAGCACAAACTACACATAAACATGGGAATGTTTGGAAGAATCCCGAGTACCCTCTGTACTGCAGGGAATGCTTCTCTATCAAGACAATCAGCTGATCAAAGACATCAGTCTGGAGAGAAGCCCAGAATTAGCTCTTGTTACTGCCAGAACATTGATGTCACCAGGAACAAAGATTTAAAAAGAAAAATTTTAAAAATCACTTATAAACCTGGTGCAATCCCAAGAGATATCCAACTGCAAAGCAGTAACTCACTGCTCTGAACCCAAAAAACATCCCTCCTCTACAGCAATACCTTGAGCACTGATAAAAATATAAGATGATTCACTTCTGAACTGACAAAGACCATAACACAAACACTCACTTCCTGCATTTTCCTACTCCTGGCCCTGACATTACACACCCTGCAATGTTACAACACAGCCAACTAGCCACAGTTTACTTGGTTGTTCAGCAAAGTGCAATTTTTACTTGCTGTAATTAAAGGAATTACTTAGTATTTTGGAGAGATTCCACCAGGACTGCAGGAAAAAAAAAATATATTAAGAAAGCATTTTCTTATCAGTACAAGAAAAGCAAGATTTCAAGGGAAGGTCTGAAGCTTCCTCATCAAAATAGCGTGAGAGAATCAGGGACTCCTATCCAACAGGCAAGGCTGTTATGTAACCAGAATAGTCATGCCACTCTGATACACCACATAAAATCTCCTAAAGGAGACAGCTGTTAAATTAGGTTTGCTAGTGTGCCAAAAGATCTCCCTTTTGGTCAAGGAGGAAATACAGTATGTAGGCCTAGCTTATCCAGTTCATCAGTCCAGGAAGGGGACTTGCTATACACTGGATCTATGGTGTCCTGCTTGCAAATGCCCTGAGGCTGGTACACCCCCACTCCTCACTGGGGCTGTCAATGGGTACTGGGACTGACACCATGCTGGGTCTTACCAGCTGTACCCCAAAGGGTAAGGGCACCGCTGTCTGTCATCCTCAGCTTCTAGATCACAGAATCACAGAATGGCCAGGGTTGAAAAGGACCACAACGATCATCTAGTTTCAACCCCCCCGCTATGTACAGACTCACCAACCAGCAGCCCAGGCTGCCCAGAGCCACATCCAGCCTGGCCTTGAATGCCTCCAGGGTTGGGGCATCCACAACCGCCTTGGGCAACCTGTTCCAGTGTGTCACCCCAGAAGCTACACAATCGTCTATCACTAAAATCCTAAGACACCTTCTGATGGACAAATGTAAAGTTTGATTATCACCAGTTTCCCAAAAGATCTCACTTCATCACTAAGTCAAAAAACTAGACTAAATGGACTATTTTTCTGATTAAACAATTCCGTCTAATTACAAATAAAAAAGCAAAACAAGAATAAGTTTAACTGTGGCGTAATTTTACAGTGCCCAGTAAAAGCCACATCCTGTATGTTTTCATCAGCTAATACCTTAGGGAAGTGGTTTACAAGCTACATTTTCCCCATTCTTCCTAAGCCTACTTGTACATTACATTACAAGCATCACTGTTTATACTCAACGTCCAGTTATTTTTCCTAAGTTGCACAGGAGAGTCTTTGTTTACTCGAATTCTTCTACAACACAAAGATCTAGGATTTCACCTCCTGAGCAGCTTGAAAGCACTACTCCAACCACTAAGCTGCAAAGGAACATGCATTTCTTGCTCTTTAGTCACCCACTTTGGAGCTGATTTTCTGTAAAACAAATTGGGTTTCCTCATGGGACCTTTTGATAGCAAATCCACAGTGCTTATCCTCCTTGTCTTATACCAGGTATCTATGTGCTCTTCTTTTTGTACCATTCTTTAACCAACTTCAAAGAATCACAGGATGGCTCAGGTTGGAAGGGACCTTCAAGATCATCCAGCCCAACCCTGGGCCTTGGGCAGGGCTGCCACCCACCAGCAGCTCAGGCTGCCCAGGGCCTCATCCAACTTGGTCACGAGCAGCTTCAGGGATGGGGCACCCACAGCTTCTCTGGGCAGCCTGTGCCAGAGCCTCACCACCCTCTGAATAAAGAATTTCATCCTAACATGCAATTTAAATCTCTCTTCTTTCAGTTTAAAGCCATTCCCTTTGTTCTATCACTATCAACCATGTACAGCATCAGTACTCCTCGGTACTGGGATTGTCCCAACATGGCTTCATGACACAACTCTGAGCTCTACACTAGCAGTACATATCCAGCAGTGCTACATCCTGCTTTTAGTCCACAAGAGCACCGTTGGCATGGGATGTACAGACAAGGTATAAGCCTCGCTTCAACTCACTGTCATCACCGTGTGATTTCTTTTCCTGAGCTATCACTGTTTCACATGCTCACTCATTCCCCTCAGCCAGCTGCCCCCTCTCACTTCCCTTCACCAAGGCAGTCATCTAGAATGATTAAAGTTCTGGTGATAACAATGATATTAAGTTCTGGTATTTCTTTAGGTGCTTTTCAACCCATGTTTTCAACAGACTACTGTAATACACTTCCAAATATTTCAGATGGCAAGAAGCACAGCCAGTCAGAAGGAAGTGAAAAAAGGGGAAAAAAGCATACTGTCATGCTGCAGCAGGCATCTTTTGGAGAGACAGAAAGCAGGGAATGGGGGGTGGCAGTACCTTTAACTTGCATTCCAATGACTATTTTCCAAATCTGACATCCACATGCCATGAACATTTGTAATGCCAAAGATTTTGATGCAAAGGTCTCAAGATGATGTCTTACAACAATAAATTTTAGTACAAGCTATCTATTGAAGTAGGGCCTAAGTAGTAAGTAGTTACACAGAGGGAAAGGAAGAGAGTTCTTCAATTGAGCAGAAAAGAACCAGTCATCAAAAGAAATTCCGAATCTCAGATGAGTTAGCTGCTCAAACACTTGGAGCAGGCAGTTTCTTCACTGTGGCAAATGCATCTAAAAATTGTTATAGCTCACCTACGTATTTAATACAAAAAGCAACTACACAACAAAAAAACAACAAAACACACCAAGGATCAAATCCTGAAACCAAAGTTACTCAGAAGGTCTACAGTTGAGATTCATGGCGACTCATTTCAGTTTCCAAAGAAACTTCTGTTATCAATTTCTTTATTAACTACTCTTTCCACGCCCAATGGCAAGAGGAAGAACTAAATGACCTGTGAGCTCACACCGCTGCTACAAGTGGTTGGATAGGGATATGGGAATAAAATAAACAGGTGATCACTCCTTCTGACTCTCCACTCCCAGAAATCATATTTTATTATCTGTCTCCTCCACTCTTAAGGCCTTTCCAGAACTACGTGGAAAAAAAATAATCCAAACCAATAACAAACAGAAACACTCAACAGTATAACATACTCCTAAATTTTGCATGGGTTACAGGATGGACACTTCCTCTTAGAAATGACTGAGCATGGCTAGAACATTTCAAAAGCAAACAGCTTCAGGGTTTTGTCAAGTGGTTCCTTTAATTGCGTATCTAAACACAGTTACTGTAGATAGCAAATGCCAACATTCCTATAGTATCTACGCCCTTATCACAGCTTACATGATTTATACATAAGCTATGATTTTCAAGCAGTATTTTCTTCCATATAGTACAGCTATCTTGCAACAAAAGGAGCAAAACTTGTGACCAAAAGACTAATTCAAATGTGACTACAGGATACTTAATGTCTCGCAAATGAACAAAGAAAGCATTATTATTATATAAAGATGTATGTATAGCTATGGTTATAAAAGATGTATGTATGGTTATATCTATGGTTAGATATTAGGAGGAAGTTTTTCACTCAGAGGATGGTGACATGCTGGAACAGGTTGCCCAAGGAGGCTGTGGATGCTCCATCCCTGGAGGCATTCAAGGCCAGGCTGGATGTGGCTCTGGGCAGCCTGGTTTAAGTCACTGGCAACCCTGCACACAGCAGGGAGAATGAAACTAGATGATCGTTGTGGTCCTTTTCAACACTGGCCATTCTATGATTCTATGGCCCTCGGTCTTCCTTCAACTGGGAGAAAAAAAGAGAAGCAAGCCTGATTTGGCTACTGAAAATGCATTTTCTGTTTATCTATATTGAAAATGCTTACATATTTGCTTCAAGTTTTCCATAGTATCTAAACAGTCCTGCTAAAAAAGCTACCTTGTACCAACTAATCAATTAATGAACTAAAAATTAGCTATCTGAGATAGCTATCTCAGATCCTTACAAAGTGAAAAACTCAAAAAATCTTAATTTGGGACATTCTGAGTGGGAATTCACCAAGTATTACACAAAGTCTCAGGCCAAATCTGAAAACCTGATGCTATTTGCTATTTTCATTTGCTACCTGAAGTAAACTTAAAAACCTCATGGCAAACCTCTTCAATGGCCACCATAAGGAACACACATCAGCTGCAATGGTGGCGTTGTTGGATCTTTCTAGAAATGCAATGAATTCCTCGTCTGACTTCTTCCCATGCAAGGCAGGACGTGCCATGTCACAGGACCAAAGTGTAAGTGGCACCCAGGCTGACTCAAGGCCCAGCTGAAGCAGTTGGTGGCCCTTCTGACTCTAAGCTCTGGGGCAATGGAGGAAGAATTTAAGTGTGCATTTTCACTGATACAAGAGAGGTTTATGGCACGACTGTATTTGGTCAGATGCAAACAGCTACACACTCTATAGCCTCCACCGAAATACCTGGTGCCTTCATGTCTGTGCTTACTGCACTCTGTTTGTGCTTAAATCCAAGGGCAAAGATGTTTTTTATTGTTCTCCCACTACACTCCATTCAGCCCACTCAAGAAGTCTCAGTCATTTTGTCATTTTCCCTAGAGCACACTCTTAGCAGCCAACAGCAACGCTGTAAACACCAAAACGTAATTACAAAAGCTACTTACTGCTTAAAATCCTAACTGCTTAGATATCTTGGAGCAAGTTTTCAGTTCTGTCACCGCGAGGCTGGGACAGAATTATTGTTATAAGTTTATTTTAATATTATTATCAAAAATAAATTATAAATATGTGATATTTAAAAGCATTTTCTTTCACTTCTCTGAACAAAAACACTGGATTCCCTTTTCAGGGTGTTCCAGCTTGCTCTCTTTCTCATGTTCTTAATGGCTCAAAATTTATCCCATTGTAAAAATTTCGTCATGACATGTTTTGTAACTCACCACAAGAGTGGATTCAGTGCCTGAGCCGGAGAGTGCTTAAAAATCCAAATGCTGTACAGTTAAAACATCTTTGATTATTCAAGAGAGCAAATGCTATATGTTAACAGCATACCAACTGCTGCTTAATGAGCATGCAATCTTCAACACAGAACAACAGTTATAAATATCCTTATACTGTACAGTTATTAATTTAATAGGACTGAAACCCCCCCAACAGAAAAAAAATAAAAAAGATGGGAAACGCACCGTCTCAACTTCATAAAGCATGAATTCTAAAGCATTTTAAACTCAAAACACTTCCCAGACAGAAGAGATGTTTAAACATCAAAAACACTGAATGAAAGTGTCTTTCAGGTCCCTCCAACAAACAAAGCAAATCCTCCTATCAATCCTTCAAAGCCTTCATTCCCACCAGCCAGCTGAGCCAGTAACAAAACAAATCCCACAAATGAAGTACATTGGAAATATATCTGAGCACTGCTAACGGTGTAACTATCAGACAGACAAGAAGTTTGGTAAGCATGGAAACTTGCAACTCTGAAGGTCAGTAGATAAAGCAGTAACTGCAACATGTGAAACAACAATTTGGGCTTTGATAACTCTATAGTAACATAGATAATTCAGTGAGAGCTATGGAAAACAGGAGTATTTTGCAACCACTTTCATCTTCATAATATTGCCATAAACAGTTCTTTCATATAACATCCAGACTAGCATAACAGATGGGATGCACTATAAAATAACAACATTCACACACAATCTAGATGCTCCTCTTTCCCATGAACGTACTGCTGGAGAGTTTAATGTTCATCAAGCTCCTACTTGTCAAAGTCACAACCCCAAGAGCAAGAAGACAAGCTTTGAACAATGGGAGAAGAATGTCTTCAGCCTACACACTCATTACCCTAGTTTTATAATTCAGTGAAAACATGACTTCTTTTCTTTCCCTGTGAGTTTGATCTTGTTTCCGCAAGGCAGAATAATTTCAGCTTTTCTTCTGCACTACTGGCAACAAAAGAGGAGGGTGGTTTCTTGCAATGGCAAAATTGCATTTTAGGAGCAAAAAATACAGGGAACAGAAAAAAAAAAAAGGAAAAAAAAAAAAAAAAAAGGCACAGCTACCTGCTGTGCCCTACCTTCTATCCTCACTGACAACACCTGGGACTTAGAAAGCAGAGAAGGAACACTCCTGCAATGACATGACAGCAGCTCCCAGGACTGCCTTCCTCCAGCACTACTCCTCCAGCAGCGGTTAAAACGAAGCAGTGCCTCAGCAGTGCTCACACAGCAGGCTGTCAGATGCTGTACGCATCTGTAGGATAGAAGAACATTTCTTAAGATGACCCTTAGAGTTAATTTACAGCTAAAGGGTGTTCAAATACTTCTTGATTTTATGTAAAACCATACAAACTTGTAGGAAAGTGGAACTCCAGGTGGTTGTTTTTTTTGTTTTGTTTTGTTTTTAAGATCACATGCAGCACATGCAAGAGAAGAGGCTTTAAAAGGCTAAAGCCATTGCTGTGAAGTAGTCTGGAGGCCTGACAAGCAGCATATGAGGCAATTTCCCCAATTTGTTCATTTTTTCCCCCCAAATCCCTTTGCATACAGGCTTCCCAGCACTGCTGTGTCTAACATGGGCATTCCTGGTGCTACGACCTTACACAAGTCTACCCCCATATTCTCACTAATTAGTCAGGACTTGTAAAATCCCCCTACCTTCCACAAGGGATTCCTGCAACTGCTCAGCATGGCTTTCAGGATCCCAAAGCATTACTCGTGCTGCAGAACTGAGCGCTGTGCTGCCACCCTCCTCTCCTACACCGAGCTCTGGGCTCAGAAAGCTGCCTGCTCTCTTCCAAAGGGACCTGCCCTGACAGACGAGCTGGTGCTCTTCCATTTCACCTCGCGTGTCCTTTCCTAGCGCCTTTCAAAGCAGCAAAACCGTCGGGAAGCAGCTCCTCGCCGTTCTATTACACGTGCTACGTCCAGGTCCCCGCTAACACGAGCGCCGCCTTTGTCGCGGGGGCCGTCCGTCCCCGACCAGTTCCTAGCGAGGCGGCGGCACCGCAGCTTCGCTCCGCCGCTCCCGAGGCCTTCAGCCGGCGGCCCCCTTCACCGCGCAGCTTCAGACACAGCCCGGTGGAAGGAAAGAGAGCGGCGGGAGATGCCGGCCCGCGGCCCGTTACGCGACGGGCGCGGCTGCGCGGAGCCGGGGGACGAGGA
>JAPSGF010000059.1:961209-1247651 GCA_035772895.1 Perdix hodgsoniae | reverse complement strand
CGCCCGCCGCGCGCGTGCCGGCGGCGGTGCTCGCGGGAGGCCCCGGGGGGCCGCGGCCGCCAGGCGGCTCACCCCGGGCGGCACCGACGCCCGCCGCCGCGTTCACCTCGGATGACCCCGCTCCTCCTCGGCCGCTCCCGCCGGAGCCACCTGCGCGCGGGGTCCGCCCGGGCCGCCCTACCGGCGGATCCATCCCTCCCCGCGCCGCGCCGCGTGGCCGGGACTCGGCATCGCCCCCGGTCGGCCGCGTGCCCGGCGCTCACCAGAAGAAGAGCCGGGAGCAGAGGTTGGCGTCCCGCAGCGGGTTGGGTTTCTCCTCGCGGGGTACCGCTTCCATGCCGCCCGCCGCTCCGCGCCGCCCCGCGCCGCTCCAGCCCGCCGGCGGCAGCGCGCGACTCCGGGCGACTTCCCACCGCGGCAACCGCCGCCGCTGTGCCGCCGGTCGGTGCCGTTTCCGGGACAGCCGGCACTCCCGCCCCGGCCCTCCTCCGGCCCGCCCCGCAGGACGCCTCCTGCCGGCCCGGCTCCCCGCGCGCAGGCCGCGGCCGGGAGCCACCGGCGGCGTGGAATCCGAGGGGAGGGGGCGGGCCGGGAGGGAGCGCCGTGCTCTGCCGGGCGGCTCTTGGTCCCGCTGCGTGGGCCCCGCTCCGCTCCCTTCTGCCCGCAGCGGGAGCCCCCCGTGTGCCCCGCAGAGCTCGAAGAAAGGCTTGAAGCCGGCCGTGCTTTGTATTGTGTTCCCGAGGCGAGGGGTCGCCGCGATTGCCGGGCTGCAGCCGGGTGATGTTGCCCTCGCTGGCGCTGCTCGCGCTGCCGGTACTGGTCAGCGTGTGCTGATTAAACTGCTGCTGATTAAACTGCTGCTGGTGAAATGCCTTGCCGTCCTCACAGCGCCGGTGGCACCGTAGGAGGCAGAAGAACACCTCCTGGGCCGGGAGCAAGGCCACCTCAATCACAGAATCAGAGACTCGTTACAGCTGGAAAAGACCACTAAGATCATCCAGTCCAACCATCAACCCATTAGCACCATGCCTGCTAACCCTTTCCCTCAATGCCACACCTAAATGTCACCTCCAGGGAGGGTGACTCAGCACTTTTTCAGACAACTTTTTCCTGATACCCAACCTGAATCTCCCCTGGCACAATTTCAGGCCATTCCCTCTCATCCTATCACTGTTACCCGGGAGAAGAAGCTGACCCCCACCTCACCACAGCCTCCCTTCAGATCACTGCAGAGAGCAATAAGGTCTCCCCTGAGCCTCCTCTTCTCCAGACTGAACAATCCCATTTCCCTCAGCCGCTCCTCATAAGATTTGTGCTCCAGTCCCCTCACAGCTTCATTGCCCTTCTCTGGACACGCTCCAGGGCCTCAATGTCCTTCTTGTAGTGAGCGGCCCAAAACTGAACACAGCACTCAAGGTGTGGTGATACATGGGGTTGTTTTGACCAAAGCACAGGACTTAACTCTTGGTCTTGTTGAAACTCATACAGTTGACTTCAGCCCATCGATACCGCCTGTCCAGGTCCCTCTGAATGAGCTCACTGGGCTAAACCCCACCAGAAACATTCATTTTCACCTCAGTTCAGGACTGCAGTCTCAGGGGCTTGAGATGAGCCAGACTGGTCGGAGGCAACAGCTCACCAATGCTGTCTGTAGTTCAAGTTTGAGAGTGTTTAGGAGAGTGGAGTGGTTCTAAACAGTCCTGTAATTCCACAAGATGGTGCATCACAGAAGTCCTTGGAGTAACTAAAAAATTCAGCACCTTATTTGTTACTGTGAGTGATCACTGTACTCTTTTCCAGTACTGTTGGCAGTGGCCTGCCACAGGGGGCTGTGACTGGAAGAAGTAAATTGTCAGAGGCTAAGAAGATGGGAATGCAGTACATGTATCTGAAGACAACAAAATAACATTTTTATCTCCATTACAAAAATAATTATTTGAATGGATCTCCAGCGTGCTGTAGTGTCTCTGCAGTCTCACAGGCTGGCTGAGGCAGGCAGGGCCCTCTGTGTCCCTGTGTCCCAGCCCCTGCTCCAGCAGCACCACCCAGAGCTGGGTGCCCAGGCCCACGGCCAGGCGGCTTCTGGAGAGCTGCAGGGAGGAGAGCCACAGCCTCTGGGCAGCCTGTGCCAGTGCTCCGGCACCCGCACGGCACATACACATGGATAAGACCCCCTGAGCTTTCTTTTCTCCAGGCTGAATAGTCCAGTCTCTCTCGGCCTTTCCTTGCAGGGGAGATGTATCTGCCCTCTGATCATTTTTGGCTCTTATTAGACTCTTGCCAGTATGTTCATTTCTTCTGTACTGGAGAGTCCATAGCTTGATCCAGCGCTACAGGTGTGGTCTCACCTCCTTCAACCTACTAACAGTACTTTCCCTAATTTCGCCCAGAATGTTGTTAGCCTTGTAGCAAGGCCCCACTATTAACTCACGTGCAACTTGGTGTCCACCAGGACACTTTAGTCCTCTTACTTCCAAGCTGCTTCGCAGGTCATAGAATGGCCTGGGTTGAAAAGGACCACAATGATCATCTAGTTTCAATCCCCCTGCTGTAGGCGGGGCCACCAGCCACCAGACCAGGCTGCCCAGAGCCACATCCAGCCTGGCCTTGAATGCCTCCAGGGATGGGGCATCCACAGCCTCCTTGGGCAACCTGTTCCAGCATGTCACTACCATCTGAGTGAAAAACTTCCTCCTAATATCTAACCTGAATCTCCCCTGTCTTAGTTAAAAACATTCCCCCTTGTCCTATCTTCATCAAACCATGTAAAAAGCTGTTCCCCCTCCTGTTCATATGCTCCCTTTAAGTACTGGAAAGCCCTAGTGAGGTCTCCCTGCAGCCTTCCAAGCTAAACAATCCCAGTTCCCTCAACCTTTCCTCATAGGAGAGGTGCTCCAGCCCTCTGATCATCTTAGTGGTCTCCTCTGGACCTACTCCCAAGAACTCCACGTCCTTCCTTTACTGGGGGCTCCAGGCCTGGATGCAATACTCCAGATGGGGCCTCACAAGAGCCAAGTAGAGAGGGACAATCACCTCTCTATCCCTATTAGCCATTCCTCTTTTAATGCAGCCCAGGATATAGATTGCCTTCTGGGCTGCAAGCACACAATGCTGAATCATGTCCAGCTTCTCACTTCAAATGAGTGGCCCCCATCATGTTCTGGTGCATGGATTTGTTCCTCTCCACATTCAGGACTTTGCATTTCTTGTTGAGTTTCATGAGGTGTCTGTCATCCCATTTCACCATCCCTCCCAGGTCCATACAAATGGCAGTACAGCCCCCTGGTGTCTCATCCACTTCAGTACTGACCCCTGGGACACACCACTATTTACTGGCCTCTAACTAGACCTGGTGCAATTAATCTCAACTCTAGTCTGCTAGACTGCCTCCCCCTCCAGCTGAGCCAACTGCAAGACTAGCACTATACATGCGTTCTCCTTGTTTATCTTTTGCCCTCAGAAGCATCCAGCCCTATCTCTTCCTACTAACATGCTTTATCAGTGAAACAATTAATAGGGCTGGCATCAGACCTCAGACCGTTAATATAGTTCACACGTTGTTATAAAGGAAGGACAGGATAGGGGCTGTACAGTATTACTGAAGAAAACACATCAGTTCATGCCTGCAAGAATGTCATAACAACTGCAAGGCAAACAAATCAAGCTTAAGCTTGCTGTCAGTAAGCATTGACATAACTGGCAGCAGAATACATTGAGCGTATACAGCGTGCCATAGAGTTTTACAAGCAATAAGTAGTGTGATTCTCAACAACTGTCTATAGATCCTTGCAAATTAGCACAAGGAAGTAGTGTGGTGATTTGAAAGGACAGGCTTTAACGAGATAGTGCTCATGTATTCCCAGGTCTCCCAAAACAAACTGCCCATCAGCAAACTCTGGCACGTTTGGATTTCTGCAAAGCAAGTTTGTCCAACCAGATCTTCATGAGAGAATTAAATGTGTGACAGCCCAGTGGGTTTCCCATAATTTCAAGTAGAAAGAAAAAGAAAGATGTAAATCTTGAAACTGGCATCTACTCCTGAAGCATTACCTTTGTGAAATAAAGTACCAGGCCAGTAATATTGCAATGAAAGATTGTCCAAACATTTCTTAGTTTGGACTAGAACAACTGGCCTATGAACAAGTAATTTTTTTAATGAATACCGTTAGCAGTATTAAAGTAAAATATCAAAGTAATTATTTCCAAGGGTAATGGCAGGAAAAGGGCAAAGAAGAAATAAGTAAAATTATTTGCCAGCATTATCAGTAACAAATGTTGACACTACTGAATTTTAAAATAAATACTGGTGTTGACTTCAACATCCAAAGCAAAACATTTCAGAAAGGTTGGAGTAGAGATCTGGAGAGCATAGGGAATTAAAATAAAATTCAAGAGGAAAAGAACATTCTGAAAGCTGAATGAGTCGGTAACTCTATCTGCTGAGTGGGCAAGTAGAAATTGGTGCAGTAACACAAAGGTAGGTAGCAATTAAAACAGCAACAGAGATGCTCAAGGAAATCTGAGACTGCACACAGGTAAGAGGAAAAATAACACAGCAATGGAATTTGTAACCTCCGTTCTATTTTAGGGAAAAAGAGAAGCAACTGCCAATCTATTTATTGAATGTTTTGCTATGCTAGTGTAATACACAGAACATGGAAAGTACAAGATATATAAGCAAAGTAATTAAGGTGTGACTTAATAAATCTATAATGTCAGTGCAGCAAAGCCAGCTGCTCAAATAAGTTAATAGCCAAACTAAGCCAGTGGCATCTAGATTACACCTATTAGTCATATATATTGCCCTGGGGTAATCAATTTGTTTCACAGCAGATGTCACAAACTGACAGATACATAAAGCTCCCTGTTTCTTTAGTGCACAAGAAGGACAGTGCTTGCTAAATGAACACCTGTATGATGTGCAGCCTTCAGCCCTCTTTGATCTACTCTCTTTTTCTGAATGCTTCCAGGCATACAAGTTTCTTCATGTGCACGTTCAGTGGTGCTCACCGCTTGAGTACAAGTGGTTAACAAACATCTGCTGTTCACAAAGCCCTCACAGCATTACTGGATGGTTTAATTTTCAAATGGTGAATAAAAGCATGTGGATTTTAGGTGAAATATAGGCACTCATTCTGATTATGCAATATGAACCTAAAGCTTAATATTTCAGAGGATGTAGTACTGGAACCCTTCATGTTCGGGCAAGTTCCCATTGATTTCAGTACTGATCAGTTCCTGCAAAATGCTCTCCAGGGCCTCAAGCCAGGTATCTAGAACATCAAGAGCTGAGTGTGTTTGAAAAGTCTGGGTAAAGAATTTGCTGAACATCATGTGGTATCATGAGGAAATAAGGACAGAAACATTTCCAAAGCTGTTTGAAAGACACTTGATGGAATAGCTCCCCAAAGACAAGCTACAACAGCAGAATGTAAAGGCTTTACAACAGTGCATTGTTTAATGTTTTTGAAGGAAGCCAGACAGAAATGCACTCTGTATGCCTGCTTGACAAGCCAATAAGTAGCCTTGTTTCCTACCATGCCACAAACAAGAAAGAGGCAGTCCACTGGCAGGAAGCCCAGCTTGTCACTCTCCAGTCTGTGGCCTGACTCATCATCTTGCTGACGTGTCTGCTGGAGAATGGATTCTCATTCTTTTGCAATACAGACATATCAGCCTGTTCCTCTTCAGCTACATCACAGGAATGTAAAAGCTGCAGAATCCTGCTGTAAAGGGTTCTCCTGTTGCCACCTGGTTGTCAGTGTTTAATACCAATGCTCTTCTTATTTCTTACTGTTACTCTCCTAGCCATCTGTATTTTCCCCAAATCTCTAATTTTATGGTTTATACCAATTAACTTATTCATTTTTCTGAAATTATGATGCATAAACATAGATGCCTACTTCTATTTTGGGTATGATAAGGTATTCCACTTAGCCAGAAGTTACCACTTCTGAACAGTTCAGGCCTTCCATTAGTTGTGGAATATCTGCCAGTCACACAACAATGTTTCAGGTGCCTTCCGAATCGCGTGACACACCACTGCTGGGCCACTGAATCCCACCCTTACTATCTTTACTACTGAATCCGTAGTATGCCCTCTCCATCTTTGACTGCAACATTACAGTTATTTTGGCCATTAGGATTTCTTGTAAAGAGCTTTTAATTTCTATTCACATTTTTCTATCTAAATGTTGCACATAAACACACACACGGTGTTTGTTTCATAGTTTAGTTCTTACGATGTTTGGCTGTCTGATTATTTGCTTTACACAAAATAGTGTAAGTAGCAAATAGTTTCAGCTGATTATTTGCTAAGAGAGGATTCAAGTTACTTTCTATTAAATTGAAATGTTGATGCAATAGAAAAGTAGCAGAAAAGGTTGTACTAAAAGTTACAATTGCCACACCTACCTCTCATAATTTTCAACTAACAGTTTTCTCTCTGTAATTCACGCAGATACTTAAAGAGTGATAACTATAGGATGGTTTAGATGAGCTTGCAGGAGGCTTTCATCAACAGCTCCTTGCACTTATAGTTAAAATACTGACTAAGGTGTATTTAGAGTAGTGCTGTTCTGAGCTACGCACCTCTCTATTATCCCTTCCTAAGCAGCTAAGAGCTTACGTTACTGTTCCAGTTTCACCATGTAACAGACATTAAACTTTCTGCTGGTATTCATTACATTTTCATGTCTTCTCTTTTCTTAACTCATATTTCTAATGTTGATAATATAGCTTCTGAGGAGCAAAACCTTTACATTTTCCACATCATAGCAGTTGATAGAGATTTTTGACCTTCATTTGCCTTCTTCCTAACCTGACCTCTTGCTTTTCTAGTTTAATACTAGCTAGCACAGCCCAGGATAATCTCCCAGCAACAGTGAATTACAGTATCAGAAAAATTATAGTGAACTAGTTTCAGGGCAAGGGTGAGTCAGCAAACAGAAAACAAACTTCTGTGAGTATTGTGTAGCCTATGACTAATAGCACAGGGAAAGTAGATTTCCCATCCTGAAAAACCAGATTAGATTAATCTGTCATGACATAGGTAACACAGTCCAAGGGTAGGAAGTAGACTAGCTGGCCTCTTGACACCTGTATTTTCTATGGATGCTGCTGTACTTGGACTTATTTGACTAGGCAAGATTCCCAGGGTGTTACCATGACTTCTGTATAACAAAGAGGGAAATTACTTTTAGAAAGTCAGAGCTTGGATGTAGACCTCCACTTCATTTCATGTAAGTCTGGTTTCAGTGGTATAATGTTGTTGTACAGATGAGGATCTTGGACATGAGTTTTGTCTTGTTTTGTTTGTTTGTTTAGTTGGTTGTTGTGTTCTTTTTTGTGGGTTTTTTTTTCCTTTTCTTTTTTTTTCCCAGTAGCTTTTGGGCTACACAACACTGAAAAAAAAAACCACAAAACTCCAGTGGTTTCCATTAAAAAAGCTGTTTTCAAAAGTGACTAAGATGTAATAAGCTAATAGTAAACAACATTTGCCTTATGCTTCTTTCAATGTCTTCCTCGATTACAGAACTATCTTGCCTTCTCTACATTTATTTAGATGAATGGAGTTTCCACTGCATGATGTCTTCAGAATCATAGAATCATCAAACTTGGAAAAGACCTCCAAGATCATCCAGTCCAACTGTCTGCCTATCACCAGTATTGCCCACTAAGCCGTGTGCCTCAGTAACTCATCTAAACATTTCTTAAGCACTTGCAGAGTCGGTGGCTCCACAACCTCCCTGGGTAGTCCATTCTAGCACCCGACCACCGTTTCAGAGAAGAAGCAGCATTTCCTAACATTAAGCCTGAATTTCCCCTTGCTGCACCTTGAGGCCGTTCCCTCTAGTGCTATCACTGTTTACATAGGAGAAGAGGCTGACACCCACCTCACCACAACCTCCCTTCAGGTAGCTGTAGAGAGTGATAAGGTCTCCCCTGAGCCTTCTCTTCTCCAGATTAAACAATCCCAGTTCCCTCAGCCTCTCCTCATAAGAGTTATGCTCCAGTGCACTCCATGCACTCTTCTCTGGACACACTCCAGGACCACTGTGTCTTTCTTGTGAGAGGCCCAAAACTGAACATGGTACTTGAGGTGCGGCCTCACCAGAGCTGAGTACAGACAATCACTTCCCTGTAGCTGCTGGCAACGTTATTTCTGATACAAGCCAGGATGCCATTGGTTTTCTTGGCCAGCTAGGCACACTGCTGGCTCACGTTCAGCCAGCCATTGACCAGCACCCCCATTTCCTCTATGTGGTCTTCCAGCCACTCTGCCCCAAGTCTGTAGCGTGTAGTGTTGTATGGGGTTGTTGTGGCCGAAGTGTAGGACTTGGCACTTGGTCTTGTTGAACTTCATCCCACTGGCCTCAGCCCAGCCATCCAGCCTGTCAAGATCCCTTTCATTTACCATCAACCTAAGGCAAGAGAAGAGGAGAGAGACCAAAATGGAAGCATGAAAGTTATCACTTGCCTAAAGATTAAAGAAGGAAAAAGCAGATGGTGAGCACTCATGCATTTACAAGTCACACAGCAAATCAGTCAGCAGATCGTTATTGTATCCCAAACTTTTCAGGTTATTCTTGTCATTCTACCTCCATTGCTAAAATTAAAGTACAGATGGCCAAACAGAATTACCTTTCTGTCTGAAATAATTCCTTTCTTTCTAGTAATAACACAAATAATTAGCAAGTTCCAGAAGAAAAGGTACATGAATTGCTTTCCAAAATGAGAAGTTATTGTCACAATCACCTGGATTCTGATTGTATTCCATACAGCATTGCTAGGCTTAAGTTTAAGAAACTAGGTTTTGCCAGTAGCAAAGGGATAGAAGGCAAGACAGACAAGTCTGTAAGTTAATACATAGACTTGAGATTTTTCTTTCTCTAATACAAAGTCATAGAAAATCTTGCTTAAATTCAAAGGCACAGATGTGGCTTTTACCCTACTGGATATTATCAACTATGATGTGATGTTGGACTTAATTAAGATAATTTCTCTCCTTATAAGACAATACTTCTGACCTCTAAACAGAAACTGAAGATGGTTCCAGCAGAGATCTTCAGTCTACACACTTTCCTCAAATAACACTAAACCTAAGAATATATCTTTTTTTTCTTTCTTTTTTTAAACTTTTTCTGAACAGCCTTCATTGTCATCCAGCATCCTGGACGAAGCTCAAGAATAACTAGAGTACTGCTAGGTCAAATAATTGTTAGACATCACACACTAAAACACTTAAATAAGTTTTAATAGTAAATGGAGCACATTCATGCTGCACACTGAGAACTTGACTTCTACCTTTAATTATACCTTACAGTACTAGGTCAAATACAGCTGTGTGCACACCATTATCTATAGATACAAGCACAGATAATTACACATTCTAGTAAGATGCCAAGGACGGTAAAAGAATAAAAAATGTCTCTGTGTTTAATAGTTATTTATTTTTCTACTGAGGCAGGAGAGGATGGCTTATGGCTTCTCAGTACTTTTCTGGAAATCTACTGACAGATGGAAAAGGGAAAAGGTATTTCCAGAAATAAACTAAGGCCAGCAGAGTGTAGATATGTCAGGAGATGAGATGACAGCCAATTAGCTGCCTATAAATACAAAAACATAACCTGTCTTCAAAATGTGTCATAATTTACCTGGGTATTAGGTACTTACCATCAGAACACAAACAGTGTTAACTCTCAGCTTTAGCAAACATATTCTGTCAACACTGTTATCACTTGTCCTTCCTTAGCTCACTGCAGCTTCACCAGGGACTACAACATGCTGGTCCATGGCCTGGATTTTTGGCTGAATCATACAGAATTTCCAGCTTTTCTGAGGCACCAGGATTCTGCAGAGGAACAGAAGTTTCTCTGACACTTCATGGCACAGTTCTGAGCACCAATAACCTGCCAAAGGAAAGCAACCAAGAATTTATTTTCGTTGTCCACATTTCCATGGCCCACATAACCTCTTTACCTAAACATGCACCACTGGCAAGGCTCTTCTTCATTGATTCTTCCTCGACATCCTGATCTTTTGGGTACTGCAAGTAAGCATGGACCAAGACAGCAGGAACTTTTTTCTGAACCAAATGCATTTTGTGAATCAGAAATTTACTTTTTAAGATTTGCAATGTAATTATTGCACAGTATTTGTGCTAAATTCCTAGTTTACTTGGGTTATTTTAAAATTATAAATTTAATCCAAAATAGTACAAGCATCTATGCATTTTCATATATATTTATATATGTGTGCGTGTATGTACACATACACATCCACGGCATCAAGGTTATTTATATACAAAATGTTTTTCTGTATGTAGATTCTTACCACATCATAATCACTGTTGCATCTGAGTGTCTTTTATCCACATATTAAGTACTATGACTAAGACATGTCAAGTGTAGTTTATTCTTGCTCTCAATCTGTTTTGATTTAGTGTAGCTGCAGGCTAGCATGTCCACAGCTGTGTTTAGATCAGGGAGGAGAAGGCTGAAGTAATATATATTGCAGCTAGAGCAGAGGGCAGAGAGCTCTTCTGTAGTGCTCCCGTATCATGACTATTTGTTTTTCAGCCTCAAACAAAGGTAGAAAATTTTGTCTTCTGCACGGTGGGAAGATGTTTATGTTGGTCTTTGTCTCAGAGTTTTAGTCATTTATTTAGACATCCAAGAACTAGCAACAGTGCACTTGGAGGGAAAAAACTGAGACCTCGCTGTTAATGATAATTTATGGAAGGTGGAGCAGAAAACAGACCACACAGAGATGTGTATATAGCACTCTGTGTTACCATGGGGACGTGCATCTTGTATTCTTCACTTCTTGATATTTCCTATGGGCCCAGAGCTTCACATCCAAGTGCATGGAGTGGGTGTAGTCCAGAGAGAAGAGGCAGATAAGAAAATGTAGAAGCGAGAAGAATGCCATAGAATCAGTTGTGGCACATCCATGTCATGACTTAACTGGTCAGATATATACATATCCACTGCCTACTCTTGCTCTTAAGCTGCCAAGCTAGGGCTATTGTGGCTGTGTACACATTATACATTTTAACTTTTTTCTTTGTTATTGCCCTTGTCTGTACTATACAATTCTGATTTCTTCAAGGAGATCCTCTATCTGTGTATTCATTCTGATGGCCTGCGCCAGAAAGATATAAAAAGGCTGCAGAAGTTTTCGGAAGACGAGTGGTGGTTCCAGACATAACACAAGCAGAAGTAACCATGAAATTAGAAATATCAGCATAAGATGAACAGCAGTGGAATAAGGACCCTAAGTGAACCACAGAGAAAAAGAACAGAAGGGCTGTGGCAAGTATGCTTCAAGGCCTGGGGGAGGATGTGGGGCTGAAGCGGTGCCAGAGAGGGAAGCAAGGATAATGAGGAAAGAGGGTAGAAGACTGAGCACAATAAAATAAGAGAGGTGAGGTTAGCCATGAGAAGGGTATAGGGAAGGATGGTTGTGTCAAGCATTAAGGTGACAGTAGATGGTGAAGTATGGAATTGCCTGCTTTTTCCAACAAGCACAGTGGATGCACAAGGTCCCAGCAACAACTGAAATTCAAGATCAGTCTGATGGAGAAGAAACTCTTAAAATCTCTTCAGTTGTGACTGGAGCAGACAGGAGTAGGTGGGATAAATTTGTTTGTTAGATTGCTGTGCATAAGATAGCTTTAGGCTTTATCAGTAGTCATAGCTGTAGTTCTGTTGCTGTGGCTAAATACATTTTATAACTTTCTAAACGTACTCCACAGCAGCAGACTGTTGTACTATCATCTTTCCAGACACAGAAAGTGCCACTGTGTGGCATCTTCAAAGGAGATGCATAAAGTACAACTCTTCTCTCTTGCAGCAACAAAAAGGAAATATCAAGGCTTCCCACCTCCTAAGTGCAAGCAGCACCACGATTATCCTTCCCAACAGAAAGCTCTGAATTAATTTTCCATGAACCTATCAGGCTGCTAACAATGTAAATAGAATCTTTTTGCATTCCCTATTAGCACCAATTTAGCACCTATGCTGGTGGCACTTCCTTCTCAGCTCTCAGCTCTATTTACTATCACCAGCAAACATAGAGTAAAAAACCTTAGAGAGCCCTAGCCATCATTTTGCTACCAAGTAGCCATTATAATACAGATTTTTCAAGAGGATTAGGCAAAATATGGTTAATCACTGTCTTCATATTAAGATGCTGAGCTCCTTTGGGGTTTGATTGTTCTTTTCATTCTTTAATTGTCCAGTACTGGGCCATAATAGTATATAGTGCTTCTGCTTCAGGAGCAGGATTCCCATGGGCTACATTATGTAAAAAAAAAAGAAAGAAAGAAAAAAAGAGTAAGAATAAGCTTGCCAGCTTTTGTTCTACATAATAAGTAATGAACCTTTGAATGAGTCATTTAACTTGTAAAAAAATTAAAGAGATTTTTCCTTAGCAATTTTGTAAGAATGTTATTTCCTGATATTTCCTATTTCCTTTCTTTGAAGGAAAAAGGCCCACCCAGAATAAGAAGACCATGGCCTTACTAATTTCTGTGCTGGAATGTTTCTGAGTATGTGAAATAGGTAAGTGCTGTCCACTTCCTCCTTTAGAGTTTCTGTTCAGTGGGAGTGACTCAGTACACTCAGTTGCTTTGTTGGACTTGCCAGTGCATAAATTAGAGAGAGAGGCAAAAGATGTAAACAGGAGGAAAAGGACTTGGGAGGGGAGAGGGGGGAAAAGGAACACAGTGGGTTCCCTGTAGGCTCCAAACCCTGCTCCCACTCTTTGTACAACCCTTCAGATTTCAGAGAAGTTCAAAGATGAAATACATCACCAAGCATCCCTGCAGCTCATATTCAGAAAGATTTCAAGATTTCAGTCTAGATCAGATGTGCCACATGTTGGCATTTCTATACAAACCAGGTGACATTTCAGATAACCGACCCTTCCTTAAAGGTGTGATGACACTGCAAAAGAAACATAGAGATATAGCTCTTGCTACCCTCACCAGAAAGAAAAATACAACACATCAATAAAGTGCTGATGTGAAACAGCCTAATTCCATAAATGCACTGAAGTTTCTGCTGAGACTGCCTTACAGTAGCCAGTAACAAGCTTGGTGTTTTACTTCAAGCTGAGAATTGTAATAGATCATACATCTGAATGCTTAGGCTAGGCACATCCTTATCATCCTAGCAGAACCTGATGCTAAAAGCATTATATACAGTGCATAATTAGAGAAGACACCACAAATGCAAGCAATACAGACAGCAGAAAACAACCTGTTCTTTATCAGATTTCAACTTTAAAAGGAAAACAACCAAACAGACACAAAACCACACCTAAATTTGGTGGCAGCTGAAAAAGTAGAGAAGAAAGGAACCTACTGTACATTTCCAAGGCCAGAGAAGAAATCTGTAGTAGCAGAGACTGTCAAGTTTGTGACTTGACCAGTGAACTATCACAGTACTCAGTGCTTGCATAGGGAAATTTTAGCTACCATGGCAACCATTTTTTTTTCTAGTTGACTACACTGTGATAAAGATTTGATTAAATCCTTTCTATTTACTTCTCCTATCTAAAAGGTTTCTTTACTGAAACAGTAAATTTAAAGGTTTTGCTACCTAGTCATGCAGCAACCAGCGCAGCTCAGCCCTGGCTTGGGTGAATGGCAGCACAATTAAATAATAATACAGAAGATAGAGAGTCAGAGCTGTGAGGGAGATGGAAGAGAGCTGCTCTGTTGGTGGTAAGAGGAATGGATAAACCTACATGAATGAGTCTTTATTTGACTTGATGCTAATTTCACAGAAAAGGTTAATTTGGGGTTGAAGAAAGCTTTTTTCCAGCCTATGCATCTGAGAACTTTACATTTTTAATCATAAAAGAAATTCCAGACTGGACAAGTAGTTTCATATAAACAATCAAAACAGGTTTTTTGGTTTTTTTTAAACATTTTTTAACATTAAGAATAATATTTTCTTTCTCCTTTGCTGATTTTCTCAAAGTGCATTTTTTTAATACAATTTAGTTAATTCAGAACAAATTGCATTGCCAGAATTATTTTTGTTTCCATAAAATACTATGATCTGAGCATTCTGTAGTGTACTTAAAGAAAACTGTAATCTGAGGGACCTTCAGAAAAGTTTTTCTAGTTGGTAAATCTCTTTCCCTGGATATACACTTCCTCTCTTTCTTTCCATGCTGACTCAGCAGCACAGACAGTGCACATCTGCTTGTTCCCAGAATGTGTAAGGTGTGAAGTTTTTCATTTAGGTTTTACTAGGCCCAAATCAGTCTCTCACTGCATTTGTTTCTCTCAGCCCATACTCGAATTTATCGCTTCTTGTCTTTTTATCAGCATCCCTTTTCCATGACTTGCAGGCAGCGTTTCTCAGCTCCTCTAAGGCTATGGATTCGTGCATTCTTTTTAAACTGACTCCAGTCGGTTGCATCCAAAACTTGTGGGTACATTTTTTCTCAGCCAAAATTGGACGGCATGTGGAAGTTACTCCTGCGTTATCCCAATGGACCTCTAACTCAACCCTGCTTAGACCTCTTCCAGCATGCAACGTTCTGCACACTGTTGTCCTGAGTAGGACTGCAAGCAAGAAAGATTCTGAGTGACCAGGATAAAAAAAGAAGGCAAAATGTCAAACAGGATGATGGCTTTCCAAGCCAAGACTACTGTATTTATCACTGGATTTAGGCAATATCTGGTTTAAAGGTTTTTACTCTTTCTGATCCTGTAAAGCAACATTTTAGGCACTTAAGAGGCCGAAGACATAACTAAAAGCTTAAATGAAGCGATGTATAATGTAATTCAACACTTCTGTTCTCATTTCTGTTTCTTATTTGTTGCTGGAATATAAAGCTTTGGTATTTTATGAAGGGTATTCCGAACAGATTTTTTTCTAATGAATGTAGTAGTAACAGTATCTTTTCCCATAGTTTTTAATACTTATTTTTCTACTCTGTATTCTCAGACTTTAGATTTTTCCTTCCCTGGAGAGTTTCTGCTTTTGAAATTTAGTACAGTATTTGGGTTTTTCCTTTTTTCTTGTTTCTTTGAAAGTAAGAGTTCTGCTTTGTTCGTGTTCTTTCACATAAAACAAATTATCAGTAACATCTGCATATCAGTTACTAGAATGATTAACCCTTGGATTTTTACTGTAAACAGATTTTTAAGATGATATACATGCATTACTATATTAGTCAGAGGATAAGATCAAGGTCAAAAGCACGCACTGCACATATTCTTGCATAGCTATAGACCCAGCCAGCCAACACACAATTGCTTCTGTGGCTGGTCTCCTCTCCTGCCCAAATCCAGATCTAATATAGGAAACACCCCAACAAATAAAAATATAGTAAAAATATTTATTATATAACTGAACACAAGTGCTTTTTTTTAATTATTTTCCAGAGCAATTACAGGGTAATGAATCACTTGTCCCAGCTGTGCCCACACACAGGACATACAGAACAACTGCCTGATTTTCATGTGTGTCACTGCAGTGGGGACCTGCTTTAAAAGAAAGCTTCCTCCAAACAGTGTCATCTTGAGCATTAAATACGTGCTTCATGCACATGTATGTTTAACCGTGATGTGAAAGATGAGCAGCACAGCTTTCTATATTGTTCCCCAGGGTTTTTCTGGCAGCCCTGTTGGGGCAGGCTGTACTGAACCCACTCCTGCAGGCCTAGTCTGTCCAAATGCTGGCACAGGACAAGACTTTCCTGCCACCCCACTCCACCCTGCCCTGAGACACGTGTTTCACTCCATCCCTGGCTTTGCCAGGACACCTGAATGTTCCTCTCTTTTTGGGTGTTCCAAATCCAGAAGAGTTCAAACTATGGGAGTGCAGAGGAGACATCCTTGGAAGTATGGAAATGAACCCAGGAGAAGGGAGAATTTTGGGCAATAATGCCCATCAGCAGCAAGACATTTTCACAGTCCAGCAAAAGCCAAGTATCACTGCTGATAACCAGGATAGATAATGTCCATTCTGCTTGCTGGGGCCATGGGAAAATGCCAGATCCTTACAACCATCACTGAAGAATGGCAATCCCATGCTCCTGGTAGGCTCCCAGCCTTCCAGCTTGGCAACTGTTATGCTCAGACTGCTGCAGAAACCTCAGAAATTTGGCATACAAAGGGTCAGTCAGGCTTTGCCTGCCAGGAGGCTGGAAGATTTGGAAACTGTCAGGTGAAGCCTCCCTGGTTCTGCCTTTTCTCAGGAGACTTCTGTTCTGTTCAGGAGACTGAAATGTGCTGTTTATCCAAGGTTTTTAGCTCCAGCCTGCTCAGCCTAGGCAACGCAGCCAGGCGACATGGGTAGCACAGCACATAACCACCTAATGAGAAAGCCCTAAGGATGAAACAATGTACCTCAGCCCTCTGCAGTGTCTCTAGGCTGCTCTTGTGTTTCACCTTCATTTCAGAATGATCTCACAGCCTGTTTCAGACACAGCTCTCCGCTAAAACCAGGCTTTGGTGTTCTTCCTGGACAAATCCATGAAGATTGTTTTCCTCAGACATGAGAAAGCAAAGTTTGCTTTCTGTCAGAGATGGTACCTTTCCCCACTGCCAGCTCTGGCAAGCTGCATGCATTCCTAAGAGTCCTGAAAACATTTTTCCCTCCCTAAAGCTAGTGAGCTGGGCAAGAGTCTGCATTTTCCAGGAATGGCCAACACAGACAGTCTTATATCCTGATGCCCTCCTGCCAAGGGACGCCTCCAGAGAGCAACACCATCACTGCTGTACTAATAAAATAAGCATTGCCAAGGACGTGGATTAGGACAGTGCCAAATTCCAGCCCTGCCAGGCACAGTTTGGGAGCTGCCACAGAGTGTTCCCAGCAAGTAGCCTGGATGCAGCCACTTGGCTGGGGGGATAAGAAGTTTTCAGCTCATATCAGGTGGGATAGTGCTTTCTCCCTTCCTACCTCCCTGCCTATCAGTGCACAGATACAAGCATCAGGCAGTAAGGGACACAGCCAAGCAACCCTTGACAAATAAATAGAAGAGATGCTTCAAAGAGGTGACTATGCCATCTAGGCAACACAGACTATGCTGAATGGTGTTTCCTTCTTTTGCATACAGTCTAGCCCCAAACTAGATAGGAGTAGGACAACTAGTGGGTCATCTTGTGTCATCAGGCCTCTCTGAAATGGTATCCTGAGTTTCATCAAAAGAGGGGTGGTCAGTAGGGACAGGGAGGTGATTGTCCTCCTCTCTTTTGTCACTCTGCTCTTGTGAGGCCCCATCTGGAGCACTGTGTCCAAGTCTGGAGCCCCCAGTACAAAAAAGACACAGAGCTGTTGGAGAGGGTCCAGAGAAGGGCCATGAAGATGATCAGGGGACTGGAGCACCTCCCCTATGAAGGCTGAAGGAGCTGGGCTTGTTCAGCCTGGAGAAAAGAAGGCTGTGTGGGGTGACTTCATTGCAGCCTTTCAATGAATGGAAAAATTAAAATGGAAAAAAAATGGAAATGAACCCAGGAGAAGGGAGAACTTTGGGCAATAATGCCCATCAGCAGCAAGACATTTTTGCAGTCCAGCAAAAGCTAAGTATCATTGCTGATAACCAGGATGGATGATCTCCATTCTGCTCACTGGGGCCATGGGAAAATGCACCTCTTATCCCCCCAGCCAAGTGGCTGCATCCAGGCTACTTGCTGGGAACACTCTGTGGCAGCTCCCAAACTGCGCCTGGCAGGGCTGGAATTTGGCACTGTCCTAATCCGCGTCCTTGGCAATGCTTATTTTATTAGTACAGCAGTAATTTCCATTTAAAATTAAAGGAAGCCTACAAACAGGAGGGGAGTCATCTTTTTGAAAGGATAGATAACAGCAGGACAAGGGGAAATGGTTTTAAGTTGAAGGAGGAAAGATTTAGGTTGGATGTCAGGGGGCAGTTCTTTACAGAGCGAGTGGTCAGGTGCTGGAACAGGCTGCCCAGAGAGGTTGTAGATGCCCCATCCATAGAGGTGTTCAAGGCCAGGTTGGATGGGGCCTGGGCAGCCTGGTCTAGTATTAACTGTGGAGGTTGGTGGCCCTGCATGTGGCAGGGGGGGGGCTGGAGATTCATGATCCTTGACATCCCTTCCAACCCTGGCCATTCTGTGATTCTGTGAAATATGTTACCACTGCAGTTTTTGGAGAAGATGAGAGTAGATTGGCTGTCCAAGATGCAGGCTGCTTAGAGATGGATGGGAAGGAACAGTAAAAGCCATGAAATATGGAGAACGAATTCTTTATCCCCTTATCTGTACCAACTTTCAGTGGTGCTGATGGCTGCTCAGGTGCCAACACTGAGCCACTTGCTAATGGTTGAAGAAATAAAAGAAGCAGGGTCATGCCTGGTCAAATATGAGCCCTGAAAATGTAATGTAATTGCATTAAAATGATATAAGTCTAATGGCACTGGCTAACACAACAATTAGCTGGTGGGAAGCAAGACAACATCACTCACCTCTGCTTCACTGAACCGTGTATATCTCTGAACTGGATAATTTTATTTTCTGTTTTATCTGCTCTTGCTCGTGTGGCATTAATACATTCCTAATAAGCTTACCTCTTCCTGTTGCATTTGGTTGTATAAGACATTGACTTTGGATGCTTTCCCAGAAAAACTCTGGTAGAACATCCCCTGGGTTTGACACCAGCAGAGGTACTGAGTTGCCTGGGCTTTGTGTTAGTTTAAATGATGTAGTGTAAACATTTGCATGACTAAGTCTGTGGGCTTTCCAAACATGAGCAATAGTGATTGCTGATACTTACCATTAAGGCAATCAACCTGATTGCACCACACTGTAATTGCTAAAAAATCAATTTACCTTTGAAGGTTTAAGATCTTAGTACATATCCTTGTGGGTGACTACAGGATACTATGTGAGATATAATAAGCAACTTCAGTACATTACATTATCTTCCACAGACCCAAATGTTGACACATTAGTAACAAGCTTGAGTTGGATCCATTACAGATTTCTCAACAAAACTGTAGCAGAGTTTTAAAGAGTGGAACTTTTTAAAAGGATTGGTTTTTTGTGTGTTTTACATATAGTGTAGTAGTACTTCCTGTCAACTGAAAGAACATCCATCCTTTTGAAACGGCATGGAATGCATGGGATAACTATTTTAAAGCAAATACCGTTTTCATGAACCCCAAGTGTAAGATTCCACATGCAAGTTAAGCAAGCTTTTTAGCAAAAATGTTGATGCCCATGTGAGCCCTGAAGTAACTGAAAAGTGTAAGACTGTCCCCAGATGAAGAAAAAATCTTATTTAAGGATCAGGGGAGTTAGTAGACCTGCTGTTCTTTTTTTTTTCCCCACCAAAGAATGGAATGGAACTTATGTTACTTTGAAACATTTGGAAATTAGATTAAAAGATTTTGCAAATGATCCAGTCATTAGAGATGCGGGAATTTTTAATTTGTTAAATTGACCTCGTGACAATGACTCCCTCAAGACCCTGGGAGAAAGAAGTGCTTTCAGGAGCGTGGTGCAAACACCTTTTGGAACCTGAAAGATACAGAGGCACCGAACCGTTGCCTCAGGAAAAAGAGCTTAAATCTGCATCCTGAAAGTGAACCCTGCACAGATTGTTTCTGCACCGTATGGCAGAAGGCACTGATTTCCTCATTTATTTGGAAATTATGAAGTCGTAGTAGCATTTTTGCCTTAAAATTGCCCTCCAGAATCCCAGCAAGTTTTGCATACTTCAGAAGGTGTTTGTGTCCCACTAAGTGTTCTTATTAATTAGGATTAGAGAGCAGAACAGATGGAAGCTTTTCTGCTTTACTGATTTTGAGTATAGTAGTTTACTCTTCATCCTGTTACATGGGACAACATACAATATAGAAGAACTTAAAGGTGAGACTAGTTGTTAGTTGTCTCATTATCCAACTAAGCCCCCTGCTAGCTGGGCCCCAGGATCAGGCCTGATGTCTGAAGTCACAAACATTGGAAGCTGGGGGATGAGGTGTGTCACCCTCCCAGTTGCTCCATAATCCACTGGTCACATGGTCTGCAGGAGTTACATAGGAACTAGGAGGTTCATTATACATGAGTTGATGAAGAGACTTCCACTTCTTTGCTGACAGTTTCAATTAATATATCATTATTCAAAACCGATTACTGCTTTTTCTATTTATTCCTCTTCCCCATTTTGCCATGGAAGCGGTGAGCCAGTCATCTGCATCCCAGCATATAATTTATGTACATGCTAAACACAGAACTGATCCAGGCTTCACTAGGACACCTACAGTAGCTCTTAATTGGATGCTTAAACAGAGAAGACAGCATTATAGACCACCTTTTGATATTCTTTTAATAGTCTCACATGTGCCTTAACTCCACAACTTTCTGGTGCTACAAATCCTCTTCTTAGTGCTCATCTCTTTCCAGTCAATACAGAACAAATTCAGGCACCTTCACAGATATGCCAGACTGGATGCTGACACATAACACCTGTCCCCTGTTGGATTCAACTGCTTTGGGTTAATGTTGACATATCATTAACATTTACTTCCTTCTTTCCATACAGCTGACATGTATTTTCTTTCTTTGTTCTCTTTTATTTCATACATCTCAAGACCTTTTGTCATTTACTTTGAAGTACACTGTGAGCATTGGCTCAGTTTGATTTTTGGCATTGCATTCTGAACCACAGATAAGTAGGTTAGCAGATTAAAACGATCTGTTAACTCACTTTTCCCTATCACCCAGTAAGTCTAAAGCTGGTTTTTTTTCTTTCCACTCTTGCATAGCTGCAAGTTACAGACTTTCTCTGCATTCAAATCCCTAAACTTCTTAATGGAGATGATTTTACTGATAACTCCCATGAATTCACCACAACTTTTGCTTTCAGAATCACAGAGCTTAGTTGCAACACTACCATAATTTATTTTCCCTTTATCTGAAGTTGATTCATCTAGTGACCGCTTAGTTTAAGGTTATTCCCCAGAGCCACATCTAAAAAAGAATGCATTTCAAAACCGAATATTGAAATTACATCAGTTCCTGATGTTTAAATTACTGTTCAGAAAATATTCTAGTTTAATTCTACCACAGTGACTCCAAATCTCATAGCTATTTACTTTTTAGATCAAATTACCAAGGTTAGTGTTCCTTTGCTAGGTGGTCTTTATCAGTGTGAGTCACTTTGACCTAAATGGTTTCTTGTTTAGACACATTTTCCTTCCTTTTTTTTTTTTTTTCAATCTATTTGCAAAAAGGACTTGCAAATGATTGCCTACGTTCCTTTGTCTAGAGCAGCATATATCCCACAAATCAGTATTTCGCTCTTAATTTCTATATCAGAGTTTTCACATCTAGTCTGGTCCTAATCTTAGTTTTTATCAGAAGGAAGTACTCAATGGCAAAGATGGAAATTCCATTTTTTCACTTAGAGAAGACAAAAAATGCATTTTATAAATATGATTTTCAAAACATCATCTTTATACGTTTGAGAAGTAGGGCTAGTGTTCAACAACTTGAGATGTGAAGGAAACATGAAAGGAAAAGAAAATAGATGAGTAACTGCAGCTCTGTGGAAGGTGTTAACACCAACAGCAGCTGTGCTGACCTTGGTGGAGCTATGGCAGAATGAGGCTCTTCTCTTGGAGTTGGACTTTGGACAGAGAAGTCTGAAGTATGTGTGTCATGCAGCTGAACGTGGTATGTGAATAAACACCTTAAAATGTGTTTTTTCTCTTTTTTCTGAATGAGATTTTGTAAATTTCCAGAGCTGAGGAGGTGGCAGTTCAGTAGTTACTCATCAATTGCCCTTCTCAGTAAAAATACAGC
The DNA here is from genome assembly GCA_035772895.1 of Perdix hodgsoniae. NCBI lineage: Eukaryota > Metazoa > Chordata > Aves > Galliformes > Phasianidae > Perdix > Perdix hodgsoniae. The sequence continues at coordinate 1,225,852 of JAPSGF010000059.1, read as the reverse complement.
TCTTGCTTCTATCAAATCCCAAATAGATCCGTGATTTAAGATTATAAATCAGTAGCAATGCATGAGACAATGAGACCTTCAAACAATTGCACTTTCTTGCACAAATTATCAAGATGAATTGTACTGCACTAGAAAAACAACCATTGCAAAGAGTATGCTTTTCACCACTGCTGAAATCTACAAGCTATCTATAGGAAACCAGAGATTGTTGTCAGAAGGTGATTGTTACAGAAGAGGTTTCCATTTAGCCCCTTTCAAATTTGAGAACTATTTGCTTTCAGGAATTTGGCCAATGATAGCCAGAGAAATAAAGAACTGGAAGGATTGTAGATGTCAGGCCAGATGAAAAAATGTTCTCTGTTCTAGACTAATTGAAGCTATGTCAGCAGTCTTATATTGACTAACATCTATTTGCAGTCTTCTCTTTTAGAGTCCTTCCTCAAAAACGTAAAAGCTTCCAGGCTGAATTGCCTCTTGCCTGAGAGTAAAGAACTCAATATTAAAGAAAGACAAAAGGATGGTTTTTGCTTGCAAAATGAAATGTGGTTTAGACAGTAAGGTGATATTGACTTGGACAGTTGCAGTGTTTTCAAAGTTATTTCCCATCAGGCTCTAGCACAGTACTGATCAGCTCAGTCACCCAAAGTGAGGATCGAGGTTTGGTTCAGGATGTCCAGGAGCAATAAATGCAGGCAATATATTTTTGGAACATAACAGAAAAGCTGTTATTCCTAGTATGAGTTTAACGTGAACTTCAGCCCTAGACATTGACCCAGTGAGTGTACCAATGGCTACTCATCTTCAGTGTATCAGCACCAGACAGTGACTGCAGAATTCTGTCCTCCCCTCTCTTTTCCTCTTCCCCTTCCATCTTCCACTTTCCTCTGCTCTGTTTCTGGTCCTGCCAACAGCTTGTTTTTCAGGAGGGAGGAGCTGGGGAGAGGGAAGGGGAGAGGAAAAAAAGAGAGTTCCCTCAGCTCAGGGCTAAGGACCAGATGGGTCCTCCTTTTTTCAGTTCTCTCCCTTATCACGCTGCGGGGAAGTGAGCAAACAGCTGTTTTGTGCTGAACTGCTGCCAGGTTATACCACAACAAAATATCATTCAAGTTGTTCCCGAATGGACTGGATTTACTGCGCCAAAGCAGCTGTTCATGTGCAAGAGTGATTGTTTAGGATGGCCTTGTTTCTTAATTTCCAAGGACTAGTACTTTTACCAAGATTTCCTGTGCTTTTCTTAAAAAAAAAAATCTTATTACTATCTTTCATTTGGAATGATAAGGCACAAGTTTTTCTTTTATATAATTAACATCAAATATCACTTTATTTTAACACACTCCTTGTGATATATCGGATAATGACACGCGAGGATTGCTCAATTTCCTGTTCTGGAAAATCATGCCTTTAGAAAGTACTCAAGAGTATTAACTGAATATGAGTTTGCAATGCAGTGCCATGGAAAATAAAGTTAATGACATTATTCTGGGTTAAAAAAAATAGAGGAAAGGCACCAGTGCAGGAAATATCAGATTATAACTTTCAATTTTGGTGCCTGTAATTTGACAAGAATGCTTAAGAATTGGAAACAATGCAGAAAAGAGCCCTAGAAATTTTCTGAAAGTCCAAGTAGATACTTCATGAAAGAGACTAAAAGAGCCTAATCTGTTTAGTTTATAAAAACTAACTGAGGATCATTTATGTACTGACTCCTGTATAAAATTGTTTCCAGAATAGTCAGTGCTAAACAGCTGTTTGATAAGCAGAAGAAGAGACACAGGATGCTGACAGTGAATTTAAATACTGAACAAACCATGCTTGGAGCAAACTGCTCAGTAACACATTCCAGTCTACAGCTTCATCCATTAAATCAGCAGCAAATGCCTTCTCCTAGAAAAGACTCGTCAGATTAGCCCCAGTGAAAGGGGGAAGTGGCTGAAGTCTAATTCAGGTTGGGACGTATATACAAATGAGATGACTTTAAGATAAAGCAGTAACAAGGACCAGTAATGCATATGGGAGAGAGCTAAAGAGCACTGATCAAGATGTAGCATAGCAATTCTTCTCTTATTCAGTATCTTGCCTTACTAACAGCAGAGTGCTGAGCGGGGCCAAGGCCTCAGTGAATAGCCAGCTTTCTGGCTACTCTCACCACTGCGTTCAGCTGCTAGTTTCTACAAGATGAGTGAAACTTGCCTCAGCCCATGGGGCACCATGATTGTGCCTTTCTGGATACTGACAGTTTTGGAAGGCATTAATGTGGTTAAGTGGTTCTCGGTCAGGTGTGTGTGTCATGGGTGATGGACTGCCTGGATGTGTTTTTAATTAGCAGCAAAGGTGGAATTAAGAAAAGAACTGTAGCCACTGGGTATAAGTCCAACTGGGTGGCAAGCTATTTACATACCAGCAAACCAAAAGCTGTGCCTCTGGCTGATCACACATGCTCTCCACATGATCTGTTCGGAGATGTGAGGCAGATGTGTGTAGTCACCTTACTGCTCCTGGAAAGCTTAATGGCATTGGCTTGCTAGGCAGAAATATTCAGAAAGGCTGTCTGAACAATGCTATTTTGTCTTCGGTTTTATACTGTAAGGCTCTGGACAGGATTATCTGCCGTCAATCATAGCTTGGCCTAATGCACTGCTACCTGAAAAGTGAAGAGGCATGGGACTTTTGGGGTACTGCAATAGACTTTTCTGTGAAAGAATGACTGAAGACCATCCAGACCTGAAAGCTAATTCATATGTGCGTTATGAAGTCTGGGCTTTCCAGCAGACTAAACAGTACTGCAAGATTCAAAATGGAAAAATAGAATATATAACCCCGTGCATCGTCTCCTTCTGTAAAGGAAATGGTCTGAGACAAACATGGCTGGAGTAAGAATCCAGAGCTTTGGACTGTCCCCAGAAGCAATGATGGGCTCTTTTGCAAGATGAATCTACCAAAATGCTGGTGTTGGACCTTGGGTCAAGTGATGAAGAGATGTATCTTGCATGACTTGGACTTGGAATGCCAGCAAGGACAAGAAAATATCTTAATAGCCCTATTGTAGAGAATTTCTCAGTGACATAAAAGAGTTAAACTACCAAATTCTGCTTTTAGGATCATATGAACAAGTCACAGGAATTGATGCCTAAGTGTGTATGCATAGTTCATTGTTCTGCACCTCAGCTTTAGCAGAAACCAGCTTGCCGTTGTTGGCAAAGTGGTATTAAAGGGCCTTATGTCAATAGGAGAGGTTGGTGTTGTATGTCATGTTCAGTATCTGTTACTGAAGGTAAAAAATCTATCTGTTCTTGTGAGTAGATATGTTTCTCCTGCCTTCGGGCAAAGAATGACTAACAGCATTGCAAAAGTCCCTAGAGCAGCACCTGCCCAACAAATGTAGTCATTCAGAAGAGAGATTGGTTCCCTGCCACACCGCAATGGGAAGCAGCCTGGGTGGAGGCATCCTCATGAGACAGGTGTGGATGGGAACTGGTGAAGGAAGGTAACAGTGTTTTTTTTCCTTCTTGCCCGTGTGAAGCGATAGTATCCCAGAGGCCTGGTACCACAGCAGGCTGGCAGGGAGAAGAAATGAGTCTGCGCCATTCCTTATGAGCTAGGCTGAATAAGAAATGTAGAGAGTTTTGAGATCTGATTAAGTGTGGTAACTCTAAAGAGCTATGTTATCAGGTGAAATATTGTGAAGGCATGAAAATATTTTCTGATCTGCAAAACACAGTACTAGTGGAAGTCCTCCATTAACTCATTTGCATTATAATTTTTATATTATTACTTTATGCCAAAGTATCTTATGCAACTTTGATATGCAAATTTGCCACAGTTGTACCACATCTTCAAAATTTACACTACTGCTTCATGTATATTTTTACCATTATATTTTTGCAATTTTCCTGTTCTGTGCCTGTACTCAATCATGTGGCACAGCACTCAGAAAAGAATGATTTGCATATACTTTCAAATGCGCTTATTCAAAGTTAGTAAAAATCAGATAATGTGAATTATGCGCTGACAGGGTTGCCGATTAGTCAGCTCTAACATAATTTTGGCCACAAACAGACAGAGATTTAGATAATGTCTTCCCAGGGTATGGATTCCCACGGCAGGTAGGTGGCAGGGCAGGGCCTAGCAGACAGGGCCTGTCCCAGTGTCCCCGCTGGGAACCATAGTCCATGGTGACAGTGACCTGGGTCAGACAAAGCCTTGGTGGGCAGGTCCATGGGATGGGCCAAGTCTGAGGTCAAGCCAGGAAATCAAGCCAGCAGGTCAGGGACAGGGTCCAGATCCAAACCAATGGTCCATGGCCCAGCGCAGGCTGGGCTGCAAGGTGACAGGAGCAGGAGCTCAAGCAGGAGATGTCCTCTTTCCCAGTATCTTCCTTCTTCGTGAGTACTGCAATCATTTCACTTTGTATCTGCCATTTTTCAAAGCACTGAGCTCTGGTCCACCAAACCCTGAAGCTTGTTCACATGCAATCCTACTGCTCCCAGTAATGCCAGCAGCACACTGTAGCACAGTGGTTCTAACAGCGGCTTCGTTTGATGAATTCACTCTATTAAAACACGATGTCTTCATTGAGCACCTAATTTCATCAACGTCTGTTCAGAAGATCTCAGAAAAGCACAATTACCTTTATTTCATCCTGGCTCACAGCACTGGTCCAGCATACGACTTGTCCTACAATTTCAAATTTGCTGCATTTTACTGTTTTGCGTTTCTTGTAGTTTTAACTAGATACAACCATTTCAACTTTCTGCTACTCACTGCAAGTCTAGACAGTATGCCAACAATATAAATGTACTTAATTACAGTAAATATTATTAACCTAAATAAGTTTGCTAATGTCCAGTGTTAACCACATAAATCAAAAAGTCTAATGCAAGAGTGACCAATTGCCCCATTGCCCAACTCATCTGCTATCCTTAATGTCCAAGTAAGGAGAAAGAGGAAGAAACAAGGTTAATCCTCTGCATTTTTATTCTTCCACCAAAAATTCCACCATTTGTGTTTGCAATCCCACACATTCCTAGGCAAATACTCAAAAAGTAATAATGTTACATGACTAACTAGTTAGCCTATAAAAAACTAACATAAAATGCTTAAAAATGTTGTAAAGCATAGCTTGTATTCTATCAATATTGAACACATGCATATACTGATATGCATATGCATGTATATTCTTATACACACATATACCTAGCTGATATAAAGTGTAAATCCTGAACCAGGCTACCCTCTGTGCCTACGTATCCTCAAAATCTTTTTCCTAGTGATGAGAACATGAGGCTTCTCTTTCCATACTGTATCAGTACAACATCTGCACTATGAATAATAGGATTATATACTACAAAATATAATACTAGTATTGTATTATTTTTTTGTCTCTGCAATGCTCAATAAAAAGCAATGAACTTGGAATAAGACACTGAGGTAACCTTCTCTATCTGTGTATGTCACCCACTACCTTTGGAATAAAAGCTGAGCAGCGAACACCTCACCCTACAGTTATTTCATACAGCTTTAACTGCACGTGGTCCTTTTGCTTTAGGGAGGTGTGAAATTGCCAAGTCCCTTAGTGTTTACATTTCCAGTGATTTCACTGCTCCTTGAAACTCCTCTATAGTTTGCTCCCACCCATCTACTCTGTCTACCTAGTTTCTAGGAGGAGTTTGTCTGGAAGGAACAGCAGGAATTGGAACCTACTGGGATACAGCCTTCCTACTTTCAACATAATCTCTTACTTCATTGCCAGTTCTCAGGAATCTATTTTGTGTTTGTGCTATTAGCCCAATCATATTTTCATACAACTTAGCCCTTCCCTTTACTGATGTCTTCGGGCTTTTTGATTACTTCACCATTCTAGACATTGCTTTTACTTCTTCAGCTTCTCCAGAAACCATGAGTCACATATTTGTCCCTGTAAATCTTTGTTTTACTGCTTGTACAATTTTTTCACAGTTGTTTAGGCCTATCATAACCCCTTCCACAGTGCCCAGGATCAACATGTGTCGTCTGCCTGTGCTGCAGAGGGATGGATTTCTTCAGCATTACTGGTTACTTATCTAGTATGCCCTCCCTGTGTTACCTGAATTATCTCATTTGAAGTGATCTCCTTTTGCTTATCCAGACAATGTCTGGAATAAATTGCATGTAGCTCTTTTTTTTGATTTTGCCATAGCTATCCCCACGGCTAATTCAGTTTAGCAGTGTGTACGTCTTCATGGGAAAACCATTTGTTGTCACCGCTCATATCTGTATCAGCCAACATATAAGCTTTGGGAAATCTTTAGTCATCTAGTGATCAGATTACAACAATTAGCATAGGCATCATAAACTGGATCCTACAGCTTACCATTATTAACATCTTTGTCCTGATTTTTGAATTCCAGTAGATGGTTTCATATACAACGCATGCCATTAAAATGGACATTCTGGAACAGCATTCCTTGTGCTAAGCACAGAATTTCCAGCATGTGAATTATTGCACTGCATTCCCAGTGCTTTAACTTAATTTCGTCATATACCAAAAAGAGTACCAGTAGCTGTTACAAATCTTGCTGTCATGCAAGATACCTGCAAGGGTATCAGGCCTATTTAAAAACTGGACTGGACTGATTTCTAAAGGGAGTATCTGTGGTAAAAGTAGTATCACACAATAGAGCTGTAACATGTCACACAATCAGGTAGTGTCTTCTGTGGAGTTTTTGAAAAATGGTTCAAGAAGGGCCTGTAGCAATGCTTTCCCTTTTCCAGCTTTATACTTAAACACTCATTAAACTATCATCTGTTTTCCAACTGTTGTCTGTTCAGTAACAAAGAAAAGAAGTTCTTCTTGTAATGAAAAACACCATTAACAGGTTAACTTTCAACTTTTTCTTGAACTTCTTAAATGACTGATTAACTTGCTTCCTGACAGTTTATAGAAGAAATGAGGGTTGTAAACAGGACTGCTTACTTCTTTCTTATCACTTAAGTATCTGTTTAATTTATTCATCACTCACACAATAACTGCCCAGAAACAATGCTTGGTGAAAGTGTGTCTAACCATGAATTCCGCAGAGTCATCCACCAAATGAGAATTGGGAGAAAGGCCAAGAAACCACAAAGTCCTCCTCAAGCCTGAAAAACATAGTCCAGATATAGTTCAAGTGATGCCTAGGACTCGTGCAGGCACTTTGTAAGTGGCTTGAGTGTCCTGTGAACACAGCACTCATGACTGAATGTATACTAGAATGGGCCCTCATGTATGCAAGAATGAGAAGGGAAAATTACTTAGGATACTGCATTAATTGACTAGAAACAGGAATATAAAGCCCCTTCCTATCTAGATTCTGGTTTGAAACAGAGAGGTGTCAGAGAGGAGGCATCACTGCCTTTGGTCGATGTCATGAAGAAGAAAGTATGGAGCCTTAGTGGCTCATCACACGCCCCATTGATAAGGCACACTGCTGTGTATTGCAAAAGGCAGAGTTGGGAGGGATAGGGCAGAGAAGAAATCGTGATAGTGGCCACATGAAGTTATTCTCCTCACTACTACAGTTGAGGGATCACCTGCTATTTCTTTTCTTGCTTTAATGTTGGCATTCAGCCACCTTTGGTTTCTGAGACCAACCAAGCCAGGATCAGCCAGGGGAGCACTCAGAAAAAGTTCTGTCCTGAATTCAGTTGCAGATGCAAATCCATGTCAGTAATCCGTGAGCACTCCGCCAGGACCATTGTCATTGAGCTGATCTGGAAAAATGAATATTAGGTCTCAGGAATCCACACCAGAAGTGGGCCATTTTCTGTGTTCTCCTGTTGTGAAAAGATATAGGAAGGATTATATCTGAAGTCATTGTATATGAAGGTTAACTATTGGTGTAGGTCAAATATATTACTGAATTATTTGACAGCAAGGGAAAAATGATTGTTGTCTTTCTAATATAGCCCCCATCATTAAAACTACCTTCTATATTGTTACACTACGCTATAGCAAAACTGCTTTCCACTTGTTCGATGCTGGCCATATTAATAAAAAGTTTTCTATTTGCACCTGATGTATGGGATCATATGTCATCAAAGGGCACAAGGTAAGGGCAAGAGAGGAGATTTATGCTCCTTCTTCAGAAAGAAGGCCAAGAGGACTAGAGCATGAAGATGGTTGTGAATAAAACTGGAAGATGGCATTTCAAAAGTCTGAAGGACAGATATGTTTGCAAAACAGACATAGGCCACACCTGGAGTACTGTGTTCAATTTTGGGCCCCTCAATACAAGAAAGGTACTGAGGCCCTGGAGCATGTCCAGAGAAGGGCAATGAAGCTGTGAGAGGTCTGGAGCACAACTCTTATGAGGAGTGGCTAAAGGAACTGGGAGAAGAGGAATTTCAGGGGTGAAGCTATCTGTGACTATCTGAAAGGAGGTTGTGGCGAGGTGGAGGTTGGCCTCTTCTCTGAGGTCACTAGGGATAGAACTAGAGGGAATGGCCTCAAGTTTCTCCAGGGGGAGATTTAGGTTGGACATTAGGAAATACTTATTCTCTGAAAGAATGGTCATGCTGGAATGGGCTGCTCAGGGAGGTGGTGGAGTCACCGATTCTGGAGGTGCTCAATACATGGTCAGAAGTTGCACTGAGGGACATGGCTTAGTGGGAAATATTGGTGACAGGTGGATGGTTGGACTGGATGATCTTGGAGGTCTTTTCCAACCTTGGTGATTCTATGATTCTATGAAACCATGTGCAGCTCCCACACAAGTAATGAGAGTTTACTCAGGAACTAGATGAAAGACTACTTTGGTGTGGTTGTACTTTATTGCTCTGCTGAGAATCAATGTCTACTATGTTAAGTATGACATTTTATTAAATCAGTGATATTCTTTAAAGAGTTCTGCACGGCATGAAGCTGCAGGAGCTCAGTCAGCAGTAGGATGTTTCTGCTCCATATTCATTATGCAGGTCATACGCATCATAAGAAGCAGTAAATTGACCAGAGAAGAAATCTTGATAGTGGCCACATGAAGTTATTCTCCTCACTGCAACAGTTGAGGGATCAGCTGCTATTTCTTTTCTTGCTTTAAATTTATCACACCACATCACATTCACAGACACAGCTTCCTATGATTCTATGATTCTATATTACGGCTGTCTGTATGAAGGCTGGCTATGGGCGAATTAATTTCACAGCCTTTTATAAATGCATTTTTGAACTGTTGTGTGTTTCTTCTGAAATGTTATGGTAATCTGTTAAATAGCACTGTACAGTTTGGACTCTGGACTTCTTTTGCTAGATGTGATGTTTTTAGGTTTCCAATTAACTAAAAATTAAGCATTAACTGGAATAATGCAATCGAAAAAAACTATGAAAAGATTTTAATTATTTTTTACAATTAGAAATCAGTAAGTAAGTACCAGTAATTAGCTCCCATAAAGTTGTACCTTGTCTTTCATTCTAAACATTTGCAATGCCCGTGGCCTTTCTTAAATCACTCAAGCATGACAAATTCTTTCAGCCACATTAACTTTCTGTAGCAAGAAGAACTGAGCTTGTTCAAGTATAATTTGCTTATGTTATGCCTTTTTCTTACTCACGTGACTAAAGCACTTTTTTCTCCACACAGTGGCATTACCCAGTCCCTGGGTTACAGAGAAACATGCTAGGAATACAGATTATAGCTTTTATATTTTCTTTTTGTGGGTTAGCAGCCACAATTGCTGCTACTGCATCGAATGAGTGGAAAGTCACAAGCCGAGCATCATCTGTTATCACTGCAACCTGGGTTTTCCAGGGTCTGTGGATGAACTGTGCGGGCAACGCGCTGGGTGCTTTTCACTGCAGACCTCACCTTACCATCTTCAAAGTGGAAGGTAAGTGGAATTAACTGGAACATCAGAGGCTGTTGTGTTTTTTTTTTGTTGTTTGTTTTTTTTTCAGGATGGGAGCCTGAGGAGAGAGATTGTTTCAGATTGTGCAAGAGATCATAATTAAAGCATTGCTATGAATATAAGGATAGCATAGGCAGAATATCAGAAAAAAACCAATAGAAATGATATGTACTTCAAGAAAGAGTGCAAAGCTCTACTGTGCAGTTGGTAATACTAGATAAATACTCTGGACACACAAAACGGTCTTCCAGCTCTAACTTCCATGCAAACGTAAGCATAATTCTTGCTGGATGGGGAGAGGAGGAAAGACAGCAAAGATCTATGACATCAATCAGTGCTTTTTTTGGTATATAAGGAAAGTAGGTAGAAAAGCACTACGTCCGCAAATACTATGCGAATACTCCCATGCAGGAAATTAAGTGCATGTGTATATCCTTGCTGTATCAAGGCTAATATTTTAAGATCAAAGGTATATTATTCCCAATGTCCATTTTAATATTAAGTGTTGTATTTGAAACCATCTATCAGAGCACGAAATCACATGGTCTTCATACCTTAAATCAGGAAAGGGTTTCCTCAGGGGCAGTGGCTCATTGAAAGTCTACTGAACAAGTTTTCTCTATAAAGCAGTATGTAAAGAGATTTGTTTTCTGTTTGTTGAGCCTTCAGATTGTAGGTAAGGTGGTGGTCTCAGTGAAAGTGCATAACTTCTCCTGAGGGCAGCGGCAGACATACTGCTCTTTCCTGGATATGAGTGGTGTAAGAACAATATGGGGTTAGGTTAAGGTAGTAAAAATGTGTAAAGACACGGGTGTTTTAGGGAAAGAAAACAGAAATCCAGCCGAAATAGAATCAGTCATGCAGTGCTTTTATGAGACCAGCAAGAAGCACAGTTATAAAGCATGCACAAACAGTGCCTGATACAAAATGCACAGCTGCTTGATTGTTCCCACATGGTGTAAACAGGGCTGTGCACACACGTCCCCACACATGGAACCATAGGGATGCTACAGACCCATGCCCTGCCCTCCCCACCCGCCACATCAGACAGCTGATGCAGATGCTAGGGCCTACAGATCAACTCTTACATATCGTACAGACGATTTTGAGATTTTGTGCAGGTTGCCATCCCTGCTCAACACCATCACAAATGACACATAGGGGATCTGAATGGGTGAGATGATTTGCACTGCCCTTATAGAATGCCGACAATCAGAAATGAATTAACAGGCATTAAAACTCAAACGTACTTGGCTTTGTGTGAATGTTCTCCTTTTGCAAATAACAATTTACTCATTATTTTTGCTGAGATATGAATAAAAAGAAACAACAGAGATTCTTCTCAGGCGCACATAATCAAATTTGTTTAAAGCACTTTAGTAACTCTTATTATTCATATAAAAGCTGATTTCAGAATTATCAGCTGTAATCCATTTGCCACTTGTACTTTGTATTCTTACTGCTATTTAGATCACTGGCAGACTGAAATTTGAATAAACAAACTACACATCAGTATGGGAATATCTCTTAAATAAATACTTAGGCATCTGAGTAAGATTTTGCTCATTTGCTCCTTAGAATAACGTAGACAAGAAATCTACAACAAACTAAAGTTGCATGCTCTTGTTAAGATAGGAGAGTGGCAAGCTTCTAGACTGACATTTAGGAAGTCTAATTTTAAACTGCAGGCAGCAGCACAGGGTACTGTTACATGTAGCTTAAGCACTACTGAGAAAGAGAGAGGTATTTTGTTTGGAAAATCTGCTAAACATAAACTCCTGCTAATCCAAGGAAAGCAAGAGTTCAGCAAGGAAAGAGTTCTCTACTCTCACTCTGTTCTTCATTGTTACACACTAAAATGCTCATGTAAAAGACCATCAATTCACCATTGTTATTGGCTTAGTGACTTTGGGGAGGCTTGGTAAAATAACTTGTACCTCTGCACTTTTATGATTTTATGGAGTCTGGTTGCAATTTGTCCTCCAGCCAAAGATAACTTTGTTACACAAGCTCCTCGCTGCACTCCAGTCTATCCTTAGGTTCCCCCATAGAAAGTATTACCAATAAATAACAGAAGTCACTTCTACTCCAAAGCAGATTGATTTGATCATAAAAGTTTTTATTGAACTTTTCAGGGTCTCTTACAACAGAGGCTTCCATATAGTCTCTCTGAAGTTTTTAGATGTTTATTTTTCTCAATATTGAAATCACAGAAAACAAACAGCGAAAAGAAACAGATTTCAACAATCTTTCTTTGAGCAGTACTATCGTGCTGCCATTGGCAGTGCGTAGGTATATACCAGAACTGACTTTCTATGCTGAACACAGCCTGTGCAATCCAGACTACCTGCCACGGTGTCTCCCCCTAACTCAGTGCTTCACAGGCAGTAGTCATCTCTCCTCCTCATACTGATCATCCTGAATTCCTGCAATCTCCAATTTTTTCAGATTTGTCCCCTCTCCTACGACACTTCCACAGTCAATCAGGGCAGCTGCTAGACTTTTTCAAATAATGAGTTCAGCATTTGGCACTCTCAGCCTATGGCACGGACTCCTCTGCACTCTGTTTTTTCCTGTCATGAGTTTCTGGAGGTGTACCAGAAAGCAGTAGAAATGTGCTTTCCTCAGCCTTTGCTTGATCAGATCTTCCACCGGCATTTCTTAGTCTTGTCAGTGCCTGTCTGAGTGCAATGAAGTAGTGCAAGTAGAGCCATCCTGACGGCAGCAGAACCAAAAGGATGATGCCCATGCATCAGACGTGGCACTGAGGGACATGGATAGTGGGCATGGTGGTGTTGGGTTGATGTCTGGACTTGATGACCTTAGTGGTCTTTTCCACCCTTTATGATTCTATGATTCTATGATTCTATGATTCTATGATTCTATGATTCAGAGCTGCCATTTCATGATGCTGCAATAAAGCTAAAAACAGGAAGGAAGCTGCAAGAGGACAGCCGACTACTATTTACTGCATGCAGGCCTGGGGCCCCAGTACAAGAAGGATGTGGAGCTCTTGGAGTGAGTCCAGAGAAGGGCCACTAAGATGATCAGAGGGCTGGAGCACCTCTGCTATGAGGAAAGGTTGTGGGAACTGGGATTGTTTAGCTTGGAGAAGAGAAGGCTCCAGGGAGACCTCATTGTGGCCTTCCAGTACTTGAAGGGAGCATAAAAACAGGAGGGGGGACGGCTGTTTATGAAGGTGGATAGTGATAGGACAAGGGGGAGTGGTCTTAAACTGGGATGGGGAGGTTTATGTTAGATATTAGAAGGAAGCTTTTCACGCAGAGGGTGGTGATGCACTGGAACAGGTTGCCCAAGGAGGCTGTGGATGCCCCATCCCTGGAGGCATTCAAGGCCAGGCTGGATGTGGCTCTGGGCAGCCTGGTCTGGTGGTTGGTGGCCCCGCCTACAGCAGAGGGGTTGAAAGTAGATGATCATTGTGGTCCTTTTCAACCCATGCTATTCCATGATTCTATGATTCCATTGCAGCCCAAAGCGGCCTTGCTCGGCCGGACGCCATCCAGACGTGGAGAGCAATGCCGGCGAGACTGCTGCGGGGTGACCCGGGGTGAAGGCTGGGCCCAGAGCCCCCACGACGCGCTGGGCTCCCAGCTGCCCGCTCTCCATGGTGCTGCAGGCGCCGCCCAGGGCAGAGCCGGCCGTGCCCAGGGGCGGCAGCGCCTCCGCCGGCGGGTGTTGCGATCTGCGGGGTTCCCCCCGACGCCGTAAAGGCAGCGCGGCTCGGACCCCGCTTTCCCTGTGGAGTGGCCAAGGGAGGAGCGGTGTAGCTTGCCGCCGAGTGGTGGCAAAACGGTATAGGATCGTAGAATTATAGAATCGCTGAGGTTGAAAAAAAGACCTCAAGATTGTAAAATAATGTAGTCCAATCCTCAACCCATCCCTGCCATGCCCTATAATGATGTTCCTCAGTGCCTAATCTACACGGTTCTGGAACACCTCCAGGGATGGTGACTCCACCACTTCTCTGGACAGCCTGTGCCAGTGCCTCAACACTCTTTCAGAGAAGAAATTTTTCCTAATATCCGACCTGAATCTCCCATGGTGCAACTTCAGGCCCATACCTCATGAAGTGTGCTTTTGGGAGGGGAGATCAGAAGAGAGGGCATACACTACGGTCAGTAGCTCAAATTTGGGAATAGGGACCATGAGACATGATGTTTATGGCTTAATCCCCAAGCACTCTCCACTTCTCTGTAGGTAGAAAGGTCTGCATTTGGACTGATGGTCTCATGGTGGTTCCAGTCTGTGAACCAAAGCTGGTTCACCGAGAGTTTTGTGTATCTAGAACAACTAGTCTTAATCTTGTTAATGAAAGTCTAGTAATTCTGACATTAGATTACTTGGTCTTCTCTCCACTCAACTGAGACAGCTTGAATGCATGTTTGGCCCCTAGAGAAAGCTCTAGAGATCCTCGGATGTAGTAACAATGTACAGCAAAGTTTCAGCGTTATCTATAACATATTGCATATCACTGCCTTACTTTTGAAAGAGAAAGAAGAAAATACATTAAATAGTTCAGCCTAGGTAGGAGATAGTTTGAGAAATTATGATTCTTGGTAGGGTGGCTTCAAACAAGGCAAAAAATTTATTTGTAGGGCCATTCATGAAGAGGAGTCATGTTTGATGTAACAGCCCCTTACACAATGCCTATGAACTGAAGAAGGCTAACTCCCTCTATCCAAGACATTTGCCCTCAGGGATTTCCAGCAGCAGTTTTACTGTAGATCCAGAGCAAGATTCAGGGATTCCTTGTGGGCAGAATGCTGCAGAAGAAGCATCCAGAGCTCAGAGCTGAGGGCAAGAAAAACTCTGTGAAACCTGAATTTTTTTTTATCTCAGAGCTGAGGCATTGCAGGTTAGAGATTTTTGAGTGGTTCAGAATCCTGCTGCCAGATTTTGTTTTCTAGCCTTTTGTTTCCAAGATTTTAATCCATAAGCTCTGAAAGTTCATTAATCTAAACCACAATGAATCACTGCTTACTGTGATTTACTAAGAAGACACTCTGGACCTGTCCGGTTTGTTGAAGCAGAATCATTTAGCACTGTGGGAAGACTGGAGAGAAGCGTGCCTACTGGGAAGATGTATGACCACAAAGATATAAAAGATAAACAAATGGGGTCCAAGAACTCCAGGGCCAGACTGCCCTACAGTCTGATGGAAAATATGGAGGGTGGAGGCTCTGACAGTCAGTTGCCAGTTACGGGGGGAGAAACTGACCCAAAAGTTACAAAGAACAGATTCTTATACTGCCTTAAAATCTGCAGGATTCCAGGAAAAGATAAGGCATTACAGAACAGCTCTCTTTTTTAGCTCTTTACAACTGGAAATTAGTCAGCATTTCTGTAATTCTGTTTTTATGTTACTTTCCCATTTCTGTAAATGAGAAGAGGTTAAGATGCTGAGCATCTTTCTCACTTTTGTCAAGATCTGGGCAAAAGTAGTGCTGCCTGTGCTTCTTTTCACTAATCCTCACTCTGGTGATTTTGCCTGGGACAATCCCAAATGTCTTTATTTGCAGAAAGTCAATGAGGAAGTCTGGAAAGTGCTGCCAGTTGCCAACATGTTTTCCATGCAGCTGGTGCAGGGATGGGAATGCAGAGATTGTTATTGGGGCATTAATAACAACGCTCTTTCATCTTTGCCAGAATAGATTGTAATCTCTGGTTTGCTTTTAGTTTTCTTTGATTACTCCTACATAGCAGCAGAGAGTGTACTGCAAAATGAATAGGTCTCTGCAGTAACTGGTATTGAGCCAATGCCTTAAAATACTTCTGTTCAAACAAGTTTTCTACCCTGGTCTGCCTTGTGAGCACTGAGGTGGGTGCAGGGAGCTTTCCTGCTGCATGCACTGAGGAGTCTAGCGCTAATGTACTTCTAAATTTTTGGTAGTCAGACCTTCATTCAAAGTCATGGAGATACAATCCATTTTATTTTTGAAAGTCTCTGCAGCAGGAGAGAAGAGGAAACCTGGCAAAAATAGCCATGCCAGATGGATGGGAGAGAGAAGACAAATACAAACCCTTACAGCTTATCCCTTTGGCATTCACGTTTAAGATTTTAAATCTTCAGCCTTCTAGCATATCTGACATTTCCAAAGAGTAGTGGAAAAGGGAAGAAAGAGGCTGAATGAACAGTTTGTGAGTAGGCATGTGAGAATGAGTGTAGCCAACTGCTACAGGAGCAGGAAAAAAAACTGTGTGTATAAAAAAGTCCACTGTATAAACCGTGGACCTGGCTGGCAGGTCTGAGTTAAATGCCATTTTTGACAGAGAAAACAAATGTCTACACAGACAAGACACATAACTGTTACATATAGAACAACATATATGTTATTCTATCTTTACAATGTCCAGAGCCCACATGCACTGAGTCTTGCAGTGTCTAGTTATCCTTGTAAACCTTCCCTGGAGTGGATGCTGTGGTGCTCACTTGTGGCATGGAGGCTGGTTAGAGTATTCTTCAGGCACTGTCATAGAGGATGTTACACGCTTCCCTCAGAAGAGAGAAGCAGCAACATATTTTATAGCTATAAGACAGTGATTTAACAAAGTCACCAGGGTTAGAATGGACCCAATGGCCAACATTTTACCTCTAAAGGATGATACAGGCAATTGATCCTTTATATCACTCAGTACTTTACAGCCTGTTAGCAAGCTATTAGTAGATGAGAAATCTCAGCCTTGCAAGAAGTTTCAAGAAGTTCACTGTTAGTCACTTACCGAGTGTCTGTCAAAGGTAAGGAATCCCTCAACCTTGAGGAGTAACCCTGAGAGGTGTCCCTGCTCAAGGACAGATGCTGGTATGCAGCCCTCAGCCATGCAAGGGGAGCTGAGCAGGCTCTGTACTATCCCCTATTTATGGACTACGATGATTGACTACTTGTCATTTTTGCATACCAGCTATATTTGGTGGGTGCATACTATCTGCCCTGAATCCGCTTTGAGTCCAGTTCAGCTATCACCACTGGATGCACCCACCACAGCCATCACTGATGGTCATCATTGGAGCAGGGTTACAGAAAAAAGGTCAGGCTGGGGGGAGGAGGAGGTGCAGGGGAAGCACACCACCACACTCTACCCCATGACTATAGATCCTTCATCTTACCGTCACAGAGTCATGGTTCAGTCAGCTCTTATCTCTGTACCATTAATAGTAGATTGATATGCACTTACAGATCCATGGGAAATAGACAGTGCAGTGTTGCTATTTGTTATGCACTCCTTTGTATCTTTTCGGTGGTTGAAGCTGGGTTATTTGTTTTATAATGTGCCAAAGTTTTATATACAATATGATTATAAGCAATAGGCACACTAACATTAGAGTCAGTACTATCACAGCTGGATAAAGCATGTAATTAAAAATTCCTGTTGCTGTCAGTGATCACCCAAGAAGAATTTCCCACCAATTTTGTACTTCTTTTCTCAGTTTTTCCAGGGCATGTTGTATTTCCTCTGCATCATGATAAATAGCTATCAGGGTCTTTGTCCGTTATTTCAGACATGCTCTAGCAGCTGATACAGCTGATCACCTCACAACATTCTCACCAGCATGAGATTAATTCCAATAAAATCTGGACTCAATGTATAATCAGATTGTAATAATAGATAAGTAGTAACAGAAACTGAATAATTAAATTTATATAGTATAATTATGGTAAAGTTACGAATACAAATATTTGAACTACTAATATCTACAGTAATATTTTCTACATATATAAAATCACAAAGATTTCTCATACAAGAGCTCCCTCACACCCCTTTCCAATATTTTCCTGTACAGTTTCAGGAATTTAATCAGAATGTATTTCAGTATGACAAACATTATGTTCAGTGTCAAGACAAATGTCTCACATTATTCTCACAAATAAATCCTTGTAGTTCCCATGCAACATACACATTAACATCAACAGTTTGCCATTTGTTTCTGTCTTGTTAGCTTTTTCTTGGCTGTCTTCTATGTTCTAATGAATATACTCCCATTGAGATTTAATCCTAGTGCAATGATTGAGTATATGATATATACCAAAGCATTGCATATTGTTAAGACAAAACCAATGGCATTTTTTTTTTTCTTATCACAGAAAAGACCTCTTAAGATCATTAAGTTCAACCATTAATGTGTCATTGCCAAGTCTGGCACTAAACCATGCTCCTAAGCACCATATCAACCCATCTTTTAAATACCTTCAGGGATAGCAACTCAACTAATCCCCTGAACAAACTGTTCCAATGCTTAACAACCTTTTAAAGGAAGAAATTTATCCTAATATCCAACCTGAACCTCCTCTGGTACAACTTGAGACCATTTCTTTGCTTTTCCTAAGACTTATTCTCTTGACCCTTCACCAGCTTTGTTACCCTTCTTTGGACACACTTTAGGACCTCACTGGCATTCTTGCAGTGAGGAGCCCAGAACTGAACACAGTATTTGAGGTGCAGCTTCACTAGAACTGAGTACAGAGGGAACAATCACTTCCCTAGCCCTGCTGGCCACAAAATTTCTGATACAAGCAGGCCTCCTTGGCTGTTTTGGCACACTGCTGACTCATGATCAGCCAGCTGTCAACCAATAATCCTAGGTCCTTTTCTTCCAGGCAGCTTTCCAACCAGTCATTACCCAGCCTGTAGCATTATTGTTACCCAAGTGCTGGACCCAGCGCTAAGGCTAGTTGAATCACATATAGTTGGCCTTGGCCCATCCAGCTGATCCAAATCCCTCTGTAAAGCCTTTCTAAGCTCAAGGAGATCAACAGACCCGCCTGACTTAGTGTCATCTGCAAACTTACTGAAGGTATGTTTGATTCCCTCATCCAGATCACTGATAAAGATATTAAATAGAACTGGCACCAATACTAAGCCCTGGGGAACAAAACTTATGACAGACCTTCAACCAGATTTAATTACATTCACCACACATCTTTGGACCAGGTCAGCTTTTAGCCAGAGAAGCATACATACATCCAAACTATGAGCAGGCAGTTCCTCCAGAATGATGTGGGAAACAGCGTCAAATGTTTTATTAAAGTCTAGGTAGAAAACACCGACAACTTCTTCTTTGTTCACTAAGTAACCTAATCATAGGAGATCAAGTTAGTGAGGTAGGACCCACCTTTCATAAACCCATGCTGACTGGTTCTGACTATCTGGTTATCCTGTATGTGTCAGGTGATAGCACTCAAGATTACCTACTCCATAGCCTTCTCCAACAGTAAAGTCAGACTGACAGTCCTGCAGTTCCTCAACCTGAATAGTCAGAACTGCTGATAAATTATAGAAAGTGGCTTAGTGAGCACTTCCTCAGTTAATATTATTGCCATCCATTTATATGTCAGTTCCATTTATGTTCTCAGTGGAAAGATTCAAATCTTTCTTACTAGAGTCTATTCTCATATGTCCAATACACTCACACGAGGTTAAGACCATGGCCACTCTAAGGCTCTTTGACCACAGGTCAAAGCAGCATTACTAGTGGTTTGGAATAACAGCATGAACACAGCATTTCTGCCTGCCATACTAGAGGGTGCTGTAAAAGAAAAACTGAGATTTTTTTTTTTTTTTGGACAGGAAGAGTCTGAACAAATTACCCTTTTAAAAGGAAGGAAAATCCATTGTGCACTATTTTTATGTTTTGCACCACTGCTACTGGTAGCTTCCCAGGCAAGTGGGACACCAAGTTTACTTAAGGTCATAGGCATAGCATGAATGACTGATTCCAATGACTGTTATCTTCTTAATTCTTCAATTAGAATTTTGACCATCTCCTTATGTTCTGATTCCCAATCTGATATTCAGTTGTCAAATGCTACCTCTTGTCTGGATTCCGAACTGGCTGGACTGGTGAGTGTATGGGGAGTGAGTTCTGGAGATAATCTGTCATTTCTCCCAGTCAGTTATGACTTCCCAAAGTCTATTTCTTTCACAGCAGAAATTGGATATTGTAATATGTTGGTAATATTTGAATCAGGAAGTGCAGAGGCTGCACAAAGTACACGCATTGCAGCCTCCCTATTTCTGTTGGGCTTGGGATTGATGTGTGAGCCAAAAGACTACATTCAGCAGGCTCCAGATCTATCCATTCAAAGCACTAAAACCTAAAGTATCTTCTTCACGGTCTTTAATTGCAAAACAAGTAGCTGACATACACTTATCGAGTGGGAGCCATAAACTGACCTTGGCAGTTTGGCAAAGAGCTCTTGCTCCATTCACACATGTAATGTTAACTTCTTGCCATCTGGATCTCACACACAACTTCTTGGCATCTTGTTGTATTAGTATTGAAATTTGTGCTCTTTTATCTATTCAAAATTTCACAAATTATCCTTAAGGACTAACTGGAATAAAAATATAAGTGATGTCTACTTTCCAAATAGACAAACCCAATTGCCTGCCAGACACTGCTCATTTATTTTGTTTCATACCATGCGATTCCTTGCTAAGGGGGAGAAAATGTTGCCTCCCTTCCCAGGAACTGGCACCAAAAGAGTCAAAATGCACTCATTCTCTCCATTGCTATCTAATTTCTGGAATGCTTCAATTAGACTCAAAATAATGCCAGTGGGCTGACCTCAAGTCACAGCCCTGAGATTATCAAGAGATTTCTCTGTTTTTGAAATTCTGCTTGCAAGGGTTTAGGTTTATTTTCTTACAGCTTAGTTTCTGCTCTTATGATCTCCTTCCCAAGGACTTGGGTTTTGTTTTTCCACTACTGCATCACCCCAGTACATTTCACAGCTGCCATTAACAACACTGTGCATTAATTCTGCCTATGTAGGAGATGCCTGAGAGCGTAACAAACACTGTCACCTAGTGCTTCATTATCTCTTATGTCTTGTCTTATTCCATCCCATGGTGCAGTTAGATAGGGATTAAGAATTGCCAGGACTCCCCTAATTAGTGACTCTAATATCACAAAATCTACTGTAAGAGACATTGTGAAACCAAGGGGCCCTTGTTTGTTCATGGCTTGTATTCAAGCAGCTTCTGTGTTGGCTGTAGAGAACTCACTTAGGGAACTGATGGGGATTATGGTTCACCTGTTCCCTTAGCCCATTTCACTACTTGGCTGGTGATAGAATGCGCTATGCTTGCCAGGTTGGGTCCCAAATTTAAGAAAACGTCTGGACCCCAATAGCCATTTGCTTTGTCCCCACTCAACACTATTTGGTACCGACCACTTAAACATGCTTGTAATAAGTACTCAGTTTCAGTTCCACCTGGATTTCTGCTATATCTTCCTTACAAAATTTTCAATTGCAACGGGTCCCAGAGAATGCTTCATATAGCATGTCACAGAGCATTACCCCAAGGCACCTCAGTTCTTTCTATTTTAATAGCAGGTCCGGCTTTGTCTTCAGGAAGATTTATGGGAAACAAAGAATTGTCTTCCTCTAGCCCACTGTCATCAGGATCACTCCGTATGTCTCCATCCTGGTTTCCTAATCTGTGCTAAAGGGCTGGAGAGCAGGCATTAGAAGGGGCTTCCAAACTGGACACCTGAGATTGGGCAGGTGTGGCAGTGGGGTGCCTGATTAGCAAGAGGATACTTCTGCTGACATTTCACTATTCAAGTGAAGAAGCCACATCTCCTTTTTGAAAGTATTCAGAATTTAATAATGTTTTAATGTCATTATGATCTTTCTAGATTTCACTGCTATTTAAAAAACACACATATTCAAAAATAAAATTCAAGTCACATAGCAAAACATTCAAACCTTCCTTAGTTTCTCTATTGCTAATTCACCAGCACAGTTTGTTTGCTCCATTGTATGCTTTCTGACACAGAAATGAACCGAAAGGCATGAAGGAGACAGAAAAAGAGATATCAAAAAGAGCTACTTAGTGGTTCAGCACAGATAACCATCTGAGCAGACATCTATCAGAATCTGTTAGTGTACAGTTGTAGCCAGCTGGCATTTAGCTGGCTGAGGTTGCTCAGGAACAACAATGGTGGCTAAATGGGAAGGACCTGTAGAGTAAGATGGCCTTGCATCTTCACCCAGTGCACAGGACCGACAGGGAATGAGTGAATATGCTGGCCTGGAGAGAAAGATAGAAAACCAGATTCTTTTCCTGCTTCTACAGTGATTTTCTATGGGATACTGGGGGACAGTGTTGCCTGCCCAAATATTAAAGAAATAAGAGATTAAATTTTAAGGTCTTAATTCAGCACAATACTTTTTTGCGCTTAGGCATGCATAGTCTTCTTTTGTTCATCTCTTATCTTAAATAACTTGTACAGGTCACTGAGATATTTGGCCTTTAATTCTTTTAAAAGAATCTGAAAAAAGCAGAGGCATTGAAACCATGTCCAACACTTCACTGATACAATCATTTTACAGTTACATTTCTTTTTTACTTTGTTAACTTCCCTTAAAAAAGCATATCTTATTATGGAGGTAATTAGCCAAGCCCTCAAATAAAACATGCCCTCAGTATTCACCTTCTTAAAGACAAAATGTTTGAGTTTAAATTCCACATCTTGAGCTGAGATTTATGTTGTACCCTTGAAAAGTTTTTCATGAATTAAGACTTCCATGTGATAGCTTTTAACAAGGTACACCATCAACCAACTATTTCACTGACCTTATTTTATAATATTATTTCAGGCTATACCCTAAATTTTCCCTTCTAGCCCTCATTTTCCCAAAAGCAAATTACATAGACTATCAGTATTTCAATGGGAACAATTACATAGTCTGGCAGTCAAAATAAGGGGAAAAAAAAAAAAAGAATATTTGAAGATCCTTACAAATTTGCTCTCATAGTAATATATATAGTAATTTCTACTGCTTATACCAGTCTTTCTACTTGCCATTATTTTTGTATTTGGGAGAGACCAGCTGAAATGTGGCCATACCTCTCCAGTTACCAGTCAGCTGCAAAGATATGTCTCAGGCTTACATTCAGCTGCACAGTAAATGTGTCCAGGGCAGTGCACACACATATTTCCAAAGGAAGTGAGCGCTCAGAAGTTCTAAATTTCTAGCACAGATGGAAATCTGCCAAAATATTCTTGGATTTGGAGACTGCCTTTTCCTTCTTCACAAATGAATTTATAAACAGTAACGGAGTGTCACATAAAAGCCTTTCTATTGACATTTCATCCTGGAAGCAGCAAAAGCAGAAACCAAACCCCGTCCACTAAGAAACAGTGAAAGTGACTCACTGACTGTTATCTCAGTGCAGTGTTTAGTTGGGTGACCAGGACAAAGACAGAGGAGGCAGAGACATCCTCTTTGCTGCACACCCACCACAAGCCAAACAGCTGGCATCCCTCCCCATGCACACATCCCACCACATGCCAACCCTGAGCCAGCCACGCTCTGTTAAAGGCAGATGTGGTTATTTCACAAAGTGATGAAAAGAAGCCATTCAATCAACTAAGTGATAGTTAATGGTATCTGGCTTTTCCATAGCATATTTTAATGGCAAAGTAACAGTTTACAAAACATATGATATTAATATACCCCAGCAAAACCAATGCAATAGGCTATTCAACTTAGTTTATGCCTTGTTTCAACATCTTGATGCATCTAATCTCACGATTTCTTAACACCCTTTCAGGAAACTCAGTGGCTCACATTTAGTCATCGTAGAAATTCAGTATTTTAAAGTGTTGACCTTCAGTAAGCCATAACTGCATGGAACAGGGCCAAGGTCCCATAGCCCTGCTAGGGACATGCTGCCCAGCAACCTGCCAACATCAGCACTTCCCCACAGCACAGCCATTCTCCCTATTCCCTGCTGACACCATAGCCTTCATCCTGTGTCTCTCCCTCAGCCTTCTTCTCCCAAAGTCATCTTCTTCTGTGACCATCACAGGGCTCTTGTGGTGTTTCTGGACAGCTGTGGGTCTGACAGCACAGCCTGCAGAGGGACAAACGCATTATCGCTACCTGAAGAAGGGCAGGAGAGGGACAGGGCTCTGCTAAGATACCTAAGGAGAAGATACAAGCCAGAGGAGGCAGAGGCAAAGAAATGAACAACAGCTGGGAGAGGCTGTGTTTGGTACGGTCATGGGAGACAGGTGTAAGAGACACAGGTGGTCAGAATTGTTCTTCCTCACAGGCAGAGGCTGCAAGGGGCTTGGCTACACAAGATGGCAAATTCGTCTCCTCAGGACACATGGAGCAGAATGCTGTCACACAGCAAAAGGCTGTGTGCATTACAGGACAGGAACAAGCATAAGTATTTCCAGCCAAGGTACTTCATACACTTAGCCTGTTTGGCAAGTGGCTTTGCTGCCTTCTTTAGTTCAGAGAAATGTTGTTGCTCAAAGGAGAAAACAAGTGGGATTGTTTTCCCTCCCTCACCCTTCCTGTCTGCAAAACCAGACATCTCTGGTCTGTAGTTCCTTATAAACAAAAAAAGGAGCTTTTGTGGAGCCTGTTGATAAGAGAGACTCCACACCACCATGCATCCCATGTATTTTTATTATTGTTTTCATGGTTTGCAATGATATGCAAATATTTGATTTCTTCCTAAGGTTGCTGGCTAGTTGCACTGTATCGTGGGAATTACTGAAACGACTGGGGAGACTTAAGGGGAGGCCCAGGGCAGATAAAGTCACAAATTGGTTTAACTATCTGGTAGGATTTGCACTCTGTCAGCAAGATCTGAGCATGCAGTTACATCTCCACACTCACCCGCAGCTCTTTCCTAGGAGCAATTTGCAAGGAGGCAAAACACTTGCAGCCAAGTGAGCCCAGTGAGGATCAGCTGGGCCAAGGGGCAGGGAGAGAGCTCTTGGCAAAGCAGGTAGGCCACAGCTACCTAAAAACACGTCAGCTTAATGGAAGCAGGTCACTAGGAGATTTCAGAAACAAAACAGGTGAGTTACAGAGAGAAAAGCAGTTTTATCAGTAGCTTGGTGTAAAGAAAGAGCAGATCTTCAGTCAGTGTTACTGCAGGATGTTTACCTGCCACAACCAGAACAGGTATAGTCACCCCCAAAGAAGCACCAGCACCAGCCTCAGTGTGCTCACAGTCTTTGATCAACTGATGGTACACCAGAGATGGGAAGTCCTGCACTACACCTCCACTTCTAGAACATTCACTCCTCCAGTCTGTTACCAGAGGGGTGTCTAAACACAGCAGAGGAGTTGGCCTAGCACAGGGCATGTTTGGAGTAAGGCTAGAGGCAGAAACTGTCTTCATGAGGACATGCACTCAGCTTACGGCTCCTCATTCATCACTACTCTTAACTGGTAACATGCAGACAAGCTGCTGGAGAGCAAGAAGGAAGCTTGAGAAGTGCAAGGGCTCTGCCTTCTGCTGGTGATGTCAGTTTTACCACCACTGTCAGTATGGGAGACGTTGGGCCCAGGCTCCTACAGTTTCAGGAAAGGCTGCCCAGGAGAAATCAGATAATTTCTGAAATTTTACAGCATTTCAATCAAAAGAATGAGTGGGAATTCTTATTTAAGGAGCCTGAGTACTTCTGATCACTTATCCTTTACAATTTTACCACCTTGGTTAGTTTCAAACTAAAATAAAATTCCATGTTGTGCTCACTTCCTGGTGCAGCATTGCAACAAAATGGTTCCAGCTTGTAACACTGAAGTGAAAGTACTGATGAACAAAGGAAGAGGAATTAGGAAATAAAGAAAAGTATTTCAGATGTGACAGACAGTTCCGTACCTCCTTACAAGAAGAAAGAATGATGAGGAAAAGTCAGTTTCCTAACATTCATTTCTATTATGTATGAGCCATGCGAAATGATTTTTAGAGCCAGAGCTTTTTTTTCACTGGCATTGCTCATTTTCCTCAGTAAGTGAAAAAATAGCATTAGTCCAAGATCTGAAGTTCACTGGGTTACATCTGCTTTCACTCAATTCTACCAACAGCAATATTTTCTAAATGGATCAATTTCTTTTTCTCTCAACATCTTTACAGTCTTACTGTCTCCTTCATGATACTGGGAGAGACAGGCTCATAACTATTCAATGTTATGTCTGACCCAGTACAGTTGCTCAAGTAATGTTTGTGTAACGTAGCGCCTCCTTTACCTCAAATTATGCACCTTCTCCTTTCTAAATAACGTAATGAAAACAGCAGAAAAAACAATCCTGCACGCTTCTGGCCAGCTATTGATTCTGTGTAGTTGGACCAATAGGGATTAGCCTTAATATCCAGGGATCAAGAAATGAATGGCATAGAGACTGTACTCTGTTGAAAACAACAACAAGAACAAACCAGAAAAACAATAAACAACAGCAAAAACCCACAAACAAAAGAATTCATAGAAAAAGAGACTGTCTATATGGTTTCTGCTTCCAAGCAGAAGCCTCTGCTGCAGTACTGTGTCCACTTTGGGTACTACACTTTTAAAAAAGATGCAGAGCACTTGGAAATAACACAGATAAGAATAATCAGAATCCATGTTTACAAAACATGACTTATGAAGAAAGACTGGAAGGGTTGATTGATTTGTCTAAAGAAGACTAAACTGAATGTAGGCGTGAAAATAACCTTCAAATATGTAGAGAGTGGTTGCTAAGAGCATGGGAATAATCAGTTCCTCCTGTCTACTAGTAATACCACAAGAAATGGTGAGCCTGAGATACCGTGAAGATCTTTAATAGTTTCATCATTATGCCCTAAAAACAACAGTCCCTTCTCATCTATTTACAGAGAAACTAGATACAATCTCCAGCTTAATTTTGTTATTCTGTGCTTCTTTTTCTCTGCAATTACCCAAATCAGTTCAACCTTGTATCCTGTGGTGTTTGAGACACCAGAAGTGAAATGGCCTCTTCTCACTTCCCCTTTCCAACCCACTTGGGTGGAAAGTTTTGTTCAGAAAAGATGAATTATCCAGTATCTACAGTCCACTTATTGGCAGACCTTGGTCTACAAAGATCTTTTAGTGGAATTCTGTTCTATGATTTTAGTGGTCTGCAAAAGTTGGCAAATAGTATTAAATCCTCTTGCTATTTCTTTATATATATTTCTTTTTTTCTGAATTCAGAGTAGTTGTTTTGTTCTGTGCTTGTAATTTGGCCTAGATACTGCTGAGGAATCTACAACCCTGAGCAAAAGCAGCACATTCACATTTTTCCTATTTTACTTCTCTGTGCAATTTTCATTGAAAAAAAAATAAATAACAATAATCCTTCTAACCTATCTGAATCAGCACAAAATGGAGGAGACGAGGAAATAATATAGGCCAAACTGCTTGAACTACACAAGATGCGCATATCTTCCTTGTATCAAATATAAACAGCATTTGGACTAGAATTTGAATAAAAAGAATCCATTTAATGGCCAGCTCAGTGAAGAGTCAAGCAAGGATGGCAGGGAAAGGTGATGCTTTGAATAAGCTTAAAGTCCACTCTGCAACAGCTGAGATTTACCATGAGATTCTGATCGTGTTAGAGCTAAGATACATTCATAAATAATCTTAAGTTGTGTACCTTCCATACTTCTTTTTTCCTACTGAGGCAATGTTTTCCTGCTTCTCCAGGCAACTGAAGCCAGTCACAGATGTGCTAAAATTGCTGTGCTTGATGTTAGATGTAGGCTTGGGATTTATGCCAGTCCATGCCAGAAATCTGTGGTGTACAGTGATGTATGTGAGCTGATCACCTGCAGCTCCATTATATTCGTCAGGGACAGAAGAACCTAGAAGGCGATCCAATCCCATGCTAGATCAGAGGAGCAATCTAGACATGCCAAATGACAGTAAAACCAATACTGACTTGGGAAATTATAGACATATCAAGCGGGATTCAACTGAATCTACAGATTGACCCTGACTCAACAGACACCAGAAAGTGAATCCTACCCTACTTTAGATGAGTTGGATTCCATTTATACCTGCAGCTTTCAATCCAAATCAGAATGCACATGGAGAGCAATTTTCTCCTTTCCTACTACACTAACTTTCCCACATACCACGTTTTTCCCATATCCCATGCAGACTGCTTGAAGGGAGCAGTACTTCATCCAAAGCTGCTGCAATCCCTAAAATGCTGCCTTGGACCCTATCCTACTGTATTTAGCCCTCGTTGACTATACCTTTAAACTTAAACTATCCTTGATGTGCAAAGCCCTGTTACTGTCTCTTTTCACACAGATAGGATGCCCCAACAAAATCCATGTTCACTCATGTGATGATGAGCACAATTATGGAAAACAAGTCACTGACAGCCTGGATCTCACTCATGCAAGAGAAAACATCAGCTATTTCAAAATCTAGGCCTGCTGTTTAGTCTTTGAGATGAGCTTTTACACAAAACATGCTCTGTGTGCACAAATGCGAACTCGAAGTCAAGCTGTCTCTCATGGTCTCATAGGTTCTTTCCTCATGCAGAAATAATGCTATCAGTCTTGAAAGATACTTCAGTGGTAGCAGGATGGTGGAGGAGTAGCTGCAGCATGCAAAAAGGCTAATCAGGAGGAAGAACTTGTTAATCTCGGTTGTTAAACACTGTGCAGTTGGCAGGGTGCTTTGAGGAGTCAATGGACGTTTTCATAAAACGTTTAATAGTTAGAATGCACTGAAACAATATAAACCCTGTCCAAAGGAGCCCTTTGTTGAAGTTTTGGCAGTATATCTTAGGCTGGAGTCAAATAAATTAGTCATCAGATAAATCAGTCATGCCAGCTATGCGAGTGATACCAAAATAAACAGAATGTTTTAGTCAAATCCATGAAACAAAAGGATCAGCAAAACTTATTTAAAATTCCCCCATGCAATTGATGCATAATTAAGTTTCTAACATGAATGCAAGTGTGCCGTTCCAGAGTATGTGATGATGAAGACTGTATCTTTGAAAAGTTAGAAAGGATCTCCAGATGCTTTTAAAAGTAGTTTCTGGATTGCTGGTTTCAAGTATATAGTTGCAAAATTCAAGAAATTCAAGGCCTCAGTCATTTCTAAATTACGGCAGTTTTGATGTCTGGGCCACCAGGCTCAGAGTTAATAGAGCTCTGGGAAGGGAAAAATGGTGCATGGGAGTCCACCCACTGCAGCAATGTGACCAGGCTGCAGATTGTAAGAGAACTACTTCTTTTAAATGGGTTGAGAAAGTTAAAATGTTGTGAAGAAGCTTCTCTTTTCTAGTGTTTGTTTCTTAAAAGCTGCTATCTCAGACCAGAATAATACACTTCAAGCACCTAATGTTAGTTAAGTACACAGCCTAAATGGCCTTGTGCATAGTGGATGTGGTCCTGAAGGGATGTAGGGGCTGATTCTCCATTACCCTGAGTGCATTTAAGCACATCTCACAGATTTGACACATCTCCCACTGCCCTCCCATCATATGCTTCCCTGTGCTGCTCTTGGCATTCCCCTCCCAGGCTGTGTGATGTGGTTGATACCTGGAGAGCAGGGTTGCCATCCACAGGGACTGTGACAGGCTCAAGAGGTGGGTCTGTGTGAGCCTCATGGAGTTCAACAAGGCCAAGTGCAAGGTCCTACAGCTGGACTGGGGCAATCCCAAGCACAAATACAGGCTGGGTGGAGAATGGATTAAAAGTAGCCCTGAGGAGAGGGACTTGATGAGAGATTCAACGAGAGCCAGCAATGAATACCTGCAGTCCAGTAAGCCGACTGCATCCTGGGTTACACTAAAAGAAGCATCATCAGCAGATTGACAGAGATTATTCTCCTCTTCTACTCCATTCCCTGGAGACCCCTGATGGAGTACTGCATCACATTGTTGTGATGGCCCCATCACAACAGACAATGCATCTGTGCCAAGTCCGTGGCCAATAACATGGAGAACAGAAGTGCAGTGCCTTAAGTAAAGTTGTTAAGGAAAAACCATGCCTGTTATTATTTAACTCCAGGCAGCCACCTCTGCAATGTTACTGTGGATGGCTGTGCTATTAAAAGGACTGTAAAGTTCCAAGCCCCAGGAGGACAGCTCCTGTAAGCACACTGGCCATTTTGCACATTGGATCTGGGCTGTGAACAGCACTGGATGTGCACAGGTATTAAAACAAAGAGCTGTTTATGCGTTTTATTACAGCTGGATGAATAGAGGCTGAGAGAGTTATGATTGATGAGCATTTGTTTCCGTGATATACCTTTTTTGCAAACTGAAAATACTTACCAAGTCCGTTAGTAGAGTATATCCTAAAAGCAACAGCCTTTATCACATTTACTCAACACATATATACAGAAAAGAAAGGCTGTTTCCTCTGTGCGCACTCATCAAATCCCACTGAATAGTGATGATAGAACAAGCTTCAGGTGCATGATTTTTAGTGGGAAATCCTCAAGGCAGAGAAACTTTGTATTTCCTTATGGAGAAGTAGAGCTATCATTGAGATTTGCCAATCTGGCCAATAGTGAAGTTTGTCTCATGCTATTTCCTTTTTTAACAATCACTTATATATTACTAAATTCCATATCTATATTTTAATTCCATCAATAATGACTTATTCTTTCTGTAGAAGGATTAGACTGAAGTCAGTACTGTATTTGCCTTGGAAAGACTGTGCTGCTTTCACTATTACCACAAAACTACAAACATTTTAGAACTGACAGATATTAGAGAGCAAATGATCCACTGACCCTCTGTAGGGTCTTAGGGCATCTGTGAGTTTGACTTTGCCTCATTAAGTATTTTCACTGCTCTGCTGATGGTCAGCTGCATTTGCATTCAGGGTTACATCCCTCTCATGCAGAGCTCCACGAAGGAACCAAACACAGGCATTGTGCTTGCATTGCTCTTATCAGGAACTACTGGAACTAGAACAAATGTTTATTATCAATTACTATTATTGGCTTCTAGGACTACATCTTGTAATTGGTACTGTGCAAACAATGAATAGAAAGGCCAACTGTGTCACAAAGAGTTTATGATCTAGGGAATAAACTTCAAAAGAAGTGGGTAGGTTTATTCCATAAAGGAGCAGGAAGAAGAAGGGAGAAGAAGATCAAGATTGTTTGATCATTTTACTTCACAAAATGTTATTGAAACATGATTTGGATCAGTGGAATTTGTAGGTCCTTGCTAAGTTGTTCCTTCAGCATGCTGGGAGTTACTCCATCAGTCACCAATGCATTTCTCACTTTGGAATCGTTTCTGTCTAAAAAAAAAAAAAAAATAGACAGTGCAGTGCCCTGGCTTTCCTTTTGAAATGCTTTATAGTTTACAGTTGTTCTGTGTCTTAAAGGAAAGGATCAGAATGTCCAATCAGACCACACCCAAAACTAAGATATAAGCCAAAGGCGTTAGCAGCAGAATGACTGCTGGATAGGAAGCAGCCCACACAACAGCAGCAGCCAGGAGCTCAGCAATGCCTGCTCTGCAGGTGGGCAGCCTGTGAGCGGCAGGCATTAGGAACAGGATCCTGTCTGCCCCAGCTCCAAGTTCCACACAATACCTTTGTGCATTTTAGTCCAAAAATAGTCTGTGTGATGAGATTTTTAAATGTTTGATCAATATTGGGGCTAGAAAACAAGCCCGTAAAAAAGGAAATGATTGTGCAAGGATGAAAAACTCAGGTCTTGTACATAGCACTCTGAAAGCCCATGGCGACTTTTACAACTTGTTTAATGATATTAGAATTGTTGTTAACACCAGAATATTGGTACCAGTACAAGGAAGACTCATATGGTACCCGCACTCACAACCTCAGACAGGTCACATATTAAATTGGTTTATCTGTTTTTCAAGGAAGAAATAATTTAAACACATAAATGGCTCAACTGTTCAGCTCCAGTATGTTTTGTACAGATAACATTTTTCAAGGTGCCTTTTGAATTCTGATAGAATTTCTTGAGAAGAGGACATAAAGCAACAGAGATTTCCTGGGAAAATGATGTCTCCAACTTTCACACTATTTGAACAATACATCCGAGGCCAAGAAGAATACGTGTAAGAAACATCAGTGTAATTAGATTAAGAATGCAGTTCTGATCATACAGATTACCAGTTACTACCACAGTTCTCATTGGTAGAGATGCCCCATGCTATCCCAGAAGCCTTCCAAAATGCTCAAGGATCTTGTCAACTGATATAACTTAGGAAGATATAAAATAGCAGACTTCGTCAATAATGAACTATTAATCAAAACATTTGAAGTCTTTCCTGTACAACTGCTTGGATTTTCCCCTTTGGTACAATTTGCGTTTCTGACTTTGTCCTCCTCTTTTGTTGTGTTTGGAGAAATTAATCTATGAGCACTGAAAGCAGGCATCAGTGTAGGCGCCAGTCTGGTCCTAACCAGCTGAGCAAGAATTTATTTTGGCCACTTAGCTGAGTTTCTGTGTTACACATAAGAATAAATAGACTATTTCTTTAATTCCATGTTTGCTTTTGCGCTAATGATCCATTTATCATCGTCCTCTAACAGGTATATGACAGAAGTTCTTATATGGCCAGTTGTAGCCAAAACCAAAGTCAAAGAAAAAACCATGAAGAGAAGGGCTTTGTGTACACACATCAGGAGTTAGATTTGGTGACAGGATCAAAATTTTTATTTGGGGATTAAAAATTCTAACATTTGATTCTCAGATCCACTTGCTAAACTACATTACACTCTTGCTGAGTTCTCCCTGAACTTATTTTTCTGTTTGCCTCCAGTCTTAGCTAGATCTTAAATATATTCTAGAAAAATAATAAAAATATACTTTGAATCAGTATCTTTTGTCTGTTTTTATTGATTAGTCAAGACAGAATGGCTAGAAGACAGTCAGATATTCAATACACTGGTTATGGAATCACAGAATCACCAAGGCTGGAAAAGACCTCCAAGATCATCCAGACATGAAAAAGAGTTGGCTAATTATATTTAATAGACAGTATTGACTGTTGTCCCAGATGCTTTTCTCTTCATGTTTAAATAATCTGTTTTCCTTCCTTCACACCATGAATGGGAAGAGGGTAATAATCACAGCTAGGATTTACTACTCAAATCCAGATTACTGTGCATACATGAAAGATATTTCTCACTTATAGACAAAGAGGACACAGTGTCACATTACCCAGGCACAGGTGTTTCTTCTTTCTGTAGTTCCTCTTGATCTTTATGTTGGCGTTTTCAAGTGGACTTTACTTGGAAAGAGGAGAGGTTTTACAGTCGATAATCCTTTCTGTCCTTGAAATACCTGAGACTGTGAACCTTCCTGCCTTTTTTTTTCCTTTTTTTTCCAATGAATTTAAATCATATCCCTAGAAATTCCTAAATCCCTAGAAAGCTCAGTGGTGAAAAATAAAATAAAAATAGTCTGTTAGGATCGTCAGTCCAATTTTGACTAAGACAATGAAGAGAATACAAATCTGGTAACATTTCCACAACACATAAAACACTGTTCACGTTTTCTCTGATTGCCACTCTTGCATAACCCTTGAACATGTGTTATTAAAGTTTAAAATTACACCCTCACCCAGCACTTGTTAATCTGCTTACAGCGTCCTTCAGCAATTTCAGTGAAAAGGGATACACCAAGGCTGATGTAATTAATCTGATTTTATATGATTCTCGGACGTGGCATCTTGTTTAATACTGGGAAGTCGCACCTGCTTTCATAAGCCTGAGAACTCCAGCAGAGACAACTGGCTGTAAGGTAGTCTGTGTTGGCCAGGACAGCACCTGAAGAGAGAGCAAGAGCTGCCACGGGGCTAGGCAGAAGTCTAAAAATGATCTTGCAAGTCATGTAACAGGATTGGGAATACTTTAATTTCCAGGTCCTATGTTTCAATAGCTTGTGTTTTAGCTTTGCCAGCATTAACAGAGTTCTGTTTGCTAGGTGTGTAAATAAAACACGGAATGGTAGCACGAGGGAGAATTCCCACAAAGTCCTTCTGAGGTGCCTTTGACAGAAAGCCACTGATGTTTAGTGAGACTTTGGGGCTGCTAATTTATGATAATCTCATCAAACTTTATGCTGCTTTTGCTGAACATAAAAAACTCAAGGTATACAACTTTTAAGTACATCTTCATAGACAGAAGGCCTTCTACTCCATCTGGAAATAAGTTGATTGATTTGACAAGAATAATCCATTCTGAAGTTTATGCAAATCTTTACTGTCTTGCAGTACTTACAAATAATTTATTTATGTATTCCAGTAATTCCAACAATTGAGGTTATGTGTACAAATTTATAATTCCTTGATGTTTCTCATTTTGCCAATTAGAGGTTGAATGCTAGACCTCAATTCATAGACTTATACTTTTCTTATACGATTCTTATACTTTCTTTGTCTAGAAGCATATGTGCTGAAAATGATCGAACTTCTCCAACACTATTTCAGACTCATAATTCCAGGCTATATATGGGACATCTGCCTTCTTCCCATAAAACAGCTCTGGCCTGCCAAAAATGCAGCACACAGGTATGCTGTGCTGGCTGAATGCCCACTGGGGAATGAGTACTTCATGCCACAGATGCACATAGCAAGGGCAAAGAACTTTTCCTGTAAATATCTCACTGCTATTTCTGATCTTTATGGATCTTTAAACAGCTTTTAACACTGTTTTTAGTATAAAAAGAATGCTTTCAAACAAGTAGATTTACAATGTCAAATGTATACTTCTTCAGATATGTACTATTTAAAACTCCCCCTTTATGATTTTGGCTCTAAATCTCTACCAAGTTATTTTTCCAACAAAACTATTGCCTGATGCCTCATATGATAACAGACAGAAGTCAGGAAGCTTCAAATCACAGATTTACATCAAATCACACCTTGAGCTATAGGACAGAAAGACTTATCTTTCCAGTCATGATAAGTACCACCAAGATAGTGCCCTCTGTGCTCCTGTGGTTCTCAGTCATCACCGAATCTTAAATCCTAATCCTACTGTCAAGGGAGAATGCTAAAGGAATAGTGGCAAAGGTCAGCAGCATGGTCTCTTTACACAAGCAAATTGAGATAACTTCTTAAGCCCGGTTTCCTTTGCTGTAACTACAGCTTTCACTTAAGGATAATGTGGAGGCTGTTCAAATTTGAACCAGAACTACACAGAGTCTGAGACAGCCAGCATAGTGTCTCAGTTTCTGGTTTTGTTCAGCAAGGTCTCGCAGTCTGTTCATGCAAAATATTTTCCTCTCTCTCCACGGATTCTTTGGATCTGCTTCCCTCTAAAGGCCATTCAATGAATTATTCTGTTTCCCATAACATCAATCAAGTCTTTCATTTAAAAAACATGCTCGCGTCTTTTCCTTATCTGGAGAAGTGTTTGAGCTCTAGAAAGTAGAGGAATAAATATTTTAAAGGTTATTATTTTGTCTTAAGAGAGCTTCAAAGAAACAAGATTTAAGTAAAGCAATAGATTTTATCAGCTAGCAGTGCTTTTCACAGTAAGTTTATCTAAAATAAAATCTCAACCCTAAATATTTTCTTAGTACCTTGTGGTACAGAGAAGTGAACCATGGAGGTGAACTGACTTGTCCTGGACAGAAACCTGAATCTGGCTATCCTCCCTCCCCAGCCTCTACTCAGAGGATGTTTGACCTCTCAGGCATAGTAGCAATTTCAGTGCAGTTTCATGTGATCCTAGAAGGAACTTTTTGGTGTATGAGAAATGTCTCATCTCAGAAGGTGAAATTGCTCCCTAATTGCCTCACTTCATACTTCTAGTGCTTGAGTAAGGCAAATTCCAAGGATGCCAGAATAAGCCTGCTGGTCTAGGTACTTGGTATCTCCAAGGATGGAAAAATGTAGGATGGACTCTTTGACTTCATCTCTTTCACCAAGAAAAATATGTCTCACTGAAGATCAATAAGATTGCGCAGTCTTTCAGCTTGATGTCAAGATTTTGGTTTTAAAAATTTGGTGGTACATCCCCTGGTATAGTGAGGCTTGGATTTAAATCCAAGCTGTGAAATCTAGGCTTTTAATTGAGGTACCGTGGATGCCTCCCAGTGTGGAAAAAAAGGGGCCAAGTAGGAGTGGCACACTGGCAAGTTGTAATGTTGTCTGATTAATTACAGGGAAGAATAAAAGGAGATTAGAGTTTACCTGTTTGTTAACTGGGTAGACTGTGAGAAATAAGATTATTTCGAAGCTTATTTGTAATCTGAGTAATAAGTGCAATCAACCAGCAGTTATGTTCAGCTTCATTACTGTTTAGACAGCTCCAGTGGGAGATAGAGAGGGTAGATTGGATTTTAGGTAAATTAAATATCTCTCTCCGGTCCTTTCTGTATGGGGAGCGGAGAGCAATTATTCTCCTGAGGTAAAACGAATGAATGAGTGTGTGAGAGTGGGGCTTATTTGACTTAGAGAAAAGGAAGCAATTGAGATGTTTAAGCATAGGCCATTTTAAAAGCTCTTAAAATACCTGACATTTTCCACATGACTGGCAAAAATGATATAGGGCGCCTGCACCCTGCACTCAGAGCACTGGAGGATACCTTAGGGCATTTAAAATGGCATAATACACAAATGTTTAGATTCCTAAATTGCTCCATAGTTGTTTTATTCAATGTAATTGCCCTAATCAGGCAGTAAGGAAGCAGCAACAGGGCTCTTTCTTAGTGTTTTAGCTCGCTCCAGATGCAGACTAGTGACTCCAGGCAGCTCTCAATTTGAGTCCTGAATTCTCCAGGTGTTCTGAGTAGAAATTGAAGAACTGTTCTCACCTTTTCAAGCTTTTCACCAAACCCCTCATTTTCCTCACCATCGTTGCCCACACTGTGTCAGTTAGTTCACTTCCAAGATCTCATTTGCAGATAACTGCAGATGTCCCTGCTTGAGCAGGGAAGCTGGACCAGATGACCTCCAGAAGCCTCTTCCAACCTCAAGCACTCCATGATTCTGTAATTTTGTGACAACTCATCTGACCAAAAAATAAACCAGGTTGTAATTCTGAGAACGGCTGTCTCCACAAATAGTTACTTCTAAGTGACACCTTCTCTTGAATATACCTAGCTATACCTGATACAAAAAGCTTAAAATTCAGTTTCATTATATGAAAACACTGAAAAAAGAAACACCTCCAAAATTCATAATTATGACTTTAGATTACCACTTTGGGCCTAGAAAAGATCCAAAACAATACAAATGATATACAGTGATGTCACAGACAACTTTATTTAGCAAAAGATAGT
This sequence comes from Perdix hodgsoniae, assembly GCA_035772895.1. Lineage (NCBI taxonomy): Eukaryota > Metazoa > Chordata > Aves > Galliformes > Phasianidae > Perdix > Perdix hodgsoniae. Next base: position 1,188,960 of record JAPSGF010000059.1, on the reverse strand, counting down.
GGGAAGAAATAAGCCATCCTGAAATTTTGGCAAGAGTGCCTATAGCCATGTCAATGCAGGCTATAATCCATTTGAATTTAGGAATGCAGCAAAACTGTGTACAAATGCAGTGTTCAAGAGGCTGCAAAAGAACGTTCTATTTCATTTGCAAAGCCATTGCAACTAGGAACCTGTCAAAAGAGTTAGTTACAAGGGTACTGTGAAGGAAATTCTTTATAGACAGACCTTTACCCTCTTTAAGGTAGACTGAACAAATTCAAAATGAAGCCCCCTTATTGATATATATACTTTGAACTTGATCCAAATTCTGAAGTGCTCTATTTTTTTATGAAGGTACACTTCCTTTGTTCTTCAAGCTGGTCCTGAATCCAGCTTCAGTGTTTCTTAAGACCATCCATCTTTGTTTTTCATGCACAGTGCCCTGCAATCTTTTGCACTTAACTGCTGCTGTTGAAGAGTGTGCTGCCATAAGCTTATAACTTTCTGACATCATTCCAAAAATATAAAGACCATACAAGCAACAGAATATTCATAAATAAGAAATAAGGAATTGTTAAAGTAGGTGAGAGATTGCGTGTTGCTGAATGTGTTTTGGAACAGCTACAAAACATTAGACATAACCAGTTCTGCCAGAACTGTGTCCAGATATCTGCAGTGTCCGAGCCTCTGGGAGAGACTTATCTGGGAACAGAGAACAATATAAAGTAAAATGAGATATCCTAAGCACTGTTAAGTATTGTTTACAAAAAAAAATACCATGTTCTTTTGGTGAGTGATGGGGAACATTAAGTGGCATTAAAATGGGAAAGCATGCAAGATAAATCTTCTAGTAAGAAGTTGTTCATACAAAGAAGTTGTATAAAACCAGTAAAATTTTATCCCCATAGACAGAAATCTGCCTACAGCAGTGAAATAAGGAGATAAAGGGGTTAGTAATTAGATTCATTAGAAAGCACTGCTCAGAGCATTACTTGCTTGCAGGAAAACTGTTCTCAAAGGTATATAACAGACATTAGGGTCACTAAAATCAGTTCTTCAGATATTTCTTCTCCAAGTCTGTATGCAAAGTGCAAATAACTAATCCTCTCTCTCTCCACTAGTGATTAGGTAAATCACTAATTCTGCAGACATTAAGAAAAAGATACCACCTTCTTTCATATGATGTATGATTGAAGGTATCAGGCTGTCACCTTCTGTAGGTGAAAGCCCTCTAATGTCCAAAGAATAGAGGAAAGAGATGTTAATAATGCATTTCTACTCTCCTTGCCTTCTAGGGAAAGAGGGAACTCACCCAATCTATCTCAACTTTTTGAATAGATGTCCTCCCTCTCAACTGTCTCTCTTTCGTGTAGAAAGAGAGCCTGGACAATAAGAAAAAACTATCCACTGAATCTTATCATAGAATGAATCATAGAATGGCCTGGGTTGAAAAGGACCACAATGATCATCTAGTTTCAACCCCCCTGCTACGTGCAGGGTCGCCAACCACCAGACCAGGCTGCCCAGAGCCACATCCAGCCTGGCCTTGAATGCCTCCAGGGATGGGGCATCCACAGCCTCCTTGGGCAACCTGTTCCAGCATGTCACCACCCTCTGTGTGAAAAACTTCCTCCTAATATCTAACCTAAACCTCCCCTGTCTCAGTTTAAGACCACTCCCCCTTCTCCTGTCACTGTCCACCCTCATAAACAGCCGTTCCCCTCCTGTTTTTATGCTCCCTTCAAGTAAGGGAAGGCCACAATGAGGTCTCCCCAGAGCCTTCTCCAAGCTAAACAAGCCCAGTTTCCTCAACCTTTATTCATAGGAGAGGTGCTCTTGGGTTAGACAGAACATAACAGTGCAAGCTTCTTTAATAGCATTTCATCCTGCAGCTATAGGATGATCACCTCTTGAAAGGGAGTCTCAGTTATCTATTTGTGGCAGTGACAGTTGGCCACAGAGTGCTGTCTTTAATGGCTGTTATGTACTTCTGTGCCTTCTGTAAGTTCTTGTTCAAATAATGTAATCTCCATAGTTTGAAAGCAGTGGCTGTAAAGTCTGTATGTTATGTTCTCAGATATTTCACATCTGAGGAGCGTGGAATGCAAAGAAGGTGCCAGGCCTAATTTTATTAAAAGTTTCCAGGAAGTAAAGTGCCATGCACTCAAGACAAAAAATCTGGCAGATTTTAGGAGAAAGTTCACCAAGACCCACTTTGATTATCTTAGGAACAATTGGGTATTAGCCTGGTTAACTGAAGTGTCACAAGTGTCTCAGTCAACAACTGTTGAAGCACTACAAAGCCAGGGCTACCTTTCTTCAGCTCAGCCCTCTGTGTAGCACAGGGGTGCAAACATTGTCCATCCACCCACTAAAGGGAAGGCCCTCCATCACCTGGAGAAAAATGTAGAGCTCAAATGAAATTTTAAATGTTCCTTTGAACTCGGGACTTTTAACACATACGTTGCTCTGCTTTGCCTTGTTATCTCTGGTGACTGTAGACACCATCCATTAGAAAGGGTGAGTAGAAAGCAAGAGCAGCTACAGGCACTAATACTGGGATGTTCGAACAGGAGATTCATGTAGATTGTAGAGTCCAGCCTGGTATGCATCTGCTACCTGCCAAGTCCTATACAAAGTTAAGGAAAGCTCTATACAGGCAAAATGTTGGACGTTAGAGCATCTGAAAAAATGATCGGTTGAGGAGAAAACGGTTTGTCTTTAAGATAAATACAAAATTATCTGAGAAAAGATGTAGAAGAATTTCTTCAAATATTGCCAGACTCAGCTGGGAAAAAATAATGTATTATGAATTAAAAAAAATGCTTTCATGTATTCAGAAGGACAGCGGACATGGTCACCCACTGTCGTTTACTTTCTATTGTGCTGAAAGGCTGAAATGTAATAATGCTGATGCTTAGGAGGACAAGCAACGGACAAACTCATTTATGAATTCCAAGTAGTAAAATCAACATTTAAAATTTACCATCAGAGGATCAGAGAAATAAGTTATCTGGAAAAAAAAAAAAAAAAGGGAGATGTAGCAGATCAACACTATGTCAGCTCAGCTTTTTATAATGGCAAGTCAAAAGCAACAGAACTTCTCTCTCCTAGACAATCCTTTGCCCTGCCAGAACAAAGACATTTCCTGCCCAGGAAGAGTAGGGCTATTAATTTTTGCTTTGAATACAATTTTCTTTAATAGGGGTAGTGAAGGACAGCTTTATGGGATCTTATGAGAGGTGGCAGGTGGCCATTCCGTGATGTTAACAGCATGTTTGTTTCTGTATTCCTCTCTCTCAGTCCTGATAGGACAAGGGGGAATGGTTTTAAACTGAGACAGGGGAGGTTTAGGTTAGATATTAGGAGGAAGTTTTTCACTCAGAGGGTGGTGACACACTGGAACAGGTTGCCCAAGGAGGCTGTGGATGCCCCATCCCTGGAGGCATTCAAGGCCAGGCTGGATGTGGCTCTGGGCAGCCTGGTCTGGTGGTTGGGGACCCTGCACAAAGCAGGGGGGTTGAAACTAGATGATCATTGTGGTCCTTTTCAACCCAGGCCATTTTATGATTCTGTGACCAAAATGCGAATAAATCATCACATACAAAAAACTCTTGTAGTCAATTTACAGTTACAGTGCAGCTGAGAGCAATGATTTCTCAAGAGTAGAAAATAATTTCCCTTAAAATATAAGTTGCACTGTTACAAAGGAGGTATAATTTGCTTTTAACATCTGAAAATCTTCAGTGCAATACAGATACAACTGAGGTATCTGAAAGAGAAAAAAACCAGATGGGTAAAAGTTGAATAAGCCACTATAGGGGAAATGAATGTTCTTGACCCTGGGGCTTTGAAATGAAAAAAGTAAATATACAAGAAAAACAAATCTAATGAGAGAAGGGTAAAAAGATTGCCAGAGACTTGAGGTACGAAATGAAGCAGGTGGAAAGCAGTTCCTTCCTGCACTGAGACGCCACAAAGTGTCAACAAATTCATGCACAAGTCCATCAGATAACTTAGCTGATGAGCATCATGAGGGTTTGATCAAAACTTGGTAAAAATCCAGGCCTACTCATACAGCAGTGTTTGCAGCAGTAGAACTTATTGGGAAAAAGCATTATTGCTGAGACAAAACCACTCACACTGGAGCTTCCCTGCTACCCCAATAAATACCAGAGAGCAGAGAAGCAAAGCAGACATTTCCTTAAAGATCACTTTGCACAGAATAGGCTTGCCTCAAAAACGCTGACAAAAATCCTGTCATTCCACACCAAAAATAAAAATAAAAATGGAGCAATCTATTAAAAAGTGTCAGGAAGGTCCAAAACCTACTGCCAGCAAACACCTTCGAGGTATCTGTTAATCAGTCCCCAATTCTACAAGTGCTGAGTGGTGAAACCCTCCTGCTCTTCCCTCCTTCTCCACCTGTGAATCTCCAGAAGCCAGCACTAGAGGCCTGAGCAGCAGCACCTGCCGTGTTTTCCCCTCACAAGTAGCAAGTGACTCGATGAACAAGATCTACATGAATAGATATTTGAATAGATGGCAGTAATTCAGCTGAAGGCAGTAAGAGGAAATGCCAAGGTAAACACATTCCACATGGCTTGCAACACAGTGTGAAATTTCACCTCACCATAAATAACACATAAACGCAAATGTTACATCTTCCCAAGGTACTGATCAGACACAACCTTTCCTTCTAGGAGCAGGTGTTGAGCAAATGTAGCATCTTTGCTCCTTAGCCCTGAAAGGCAGAATAGGGAGGTTCCTCTTGGGAGGGTGGCCATGCTCCCCACGGCTCCCACCTGCTGCCTGCCTGGGTAAGGAAAGATGCTTTGAAGCTGGATGAGTGGGCAGCCAGCAGACACGCAGACAGCAAATCGTATAAATGCCAGCAGCTTCTGAGAGGACAATGAACAAAGGTGTATTCCTTCCCCTTTCCCAATGTGACATTTTCACTGTGTTCAAATTGGCTGCACTACGATGCCTCTTTCCCACCATAATTTGATGCCATGCCCTCCCACACATGTGCAAGCCAACCCAGTTGGCTGAAAGCTGCTCTTCCAGAGGACCACAGGCAGGTCTTCATTTCAGCAGCATCACCCCTTAACTAAGTATTGGCTGGGAGATGGAACTGACTTCACTAATTTTAGCATTCCAAAAGCTGTGCCTAAGGCAACCACTTATCCTGTAATAAGAGAATACAGACAGACATCTCCAGAGGGCAGGCCACGTGAGATCAATGAGGTAGATGGTCCTTTGGAAGCACCTGTCCTTCTCCGGTGACTAGATGGGGTGTTCAGAGTTGGTGGCTCAGGCTAAGAACTTAAACTTCAGACAACTAAGTTAAGAGAGACAAGTCCAGTCCAAAATGGCTTAGACAAGCAGCTCAAATGGGAAATCATGGTTCATGTATTGTGGATTCCCCAAGAGTTCTTCCATATTAAAAGCCCTACAGAATGGAGAGTAAGTCTTGCTTACAAAATGACCATGAGTCTCTTTTTGCTGCATCTTCTTCCAGAATGTAAGTTCTGAGATCTTCCTTGGGGCTCGCTCTTAATTTTCACATCTATGTTTTCTGACCCAGCTCTAGCATATTCCAACGTGCCACACTTTTCTGTCTCCTATGACCATTGAAGCTTTTCTTCTTCTTTCTCACTTTTTTCACCTCCCATTCCTGTGGCAGCCTCTCTGATTTATAGTTGAAATTATAATAATTTCAAGATCCAACCATTTCTTCTGCTCGCATTATCTGTTTGCCACATTTCAGCTTGTTCAGGAAGATGGGATGTGTGATGTAGCCCTGAGAAGTGCCATTTCTTCTTACAAGTGAAATAGTAATTTCTGTTTGCTTTTTCTGTGACTGCATGGGATCTGATTACTCAGAGCTGCATAAATCTCAATGCTGTAGAAACGGAGTGATTTTACCACACAACAGTCTTAGTTGAGATCATATTTAGACTTGTCAGGTCGTTTTCTTCTCTGTATCTTCCAGGTCAACAGATACCAAAAGACTTTACCTTGTGTATATTTATCTTTAATTTCACTATGATTTGACATTTTCGCTTCAAAGTCACAGTTTGATTAACCTCATCAGCAGATAAATTCCCAATTCAGTAGCCTTATTTTCCAGAACTTCAAGTGAGATGAATGCAAGGAACAGCCAGTATCTAGTAAGTTATTCATTGTGATTAGTCTGTTCTAGGAAAATGAAAAGAGATCTTAATGGTACAGAGGTCTTCTAAATTCTCCTTTTTTCTTCCATTATTTTTTAATTACGTGAATTTGCCGAGGATTTTCACCAGGAGAGGGCGCAAAATTCATACTGGGGAATGCAAAAGAAATCTGTAGCCTTCCAGCCTGCATTTGTGTATCCCGAAAGCTTTTCAGACTGTATTCGCAGTGATAAATGTGGGATTCGAAATTCAACAGAACAAAACTTCCACGCCGAGGTATTTATAATATAGATGACTATGTATGAATCAATCATTCCCTTTAGAGTCAGTAAAAAAAAAAAAACTGGTACTTCAGGCACTCAGCTCGTCCCATTTCACTCTGTTCAGCTGAGTAGCTCTCCAGCCTCCTTGGAGTATATTTCCTCTAGTTCCATTAACCCTGTGGGGCCCAGACATCTACACCTAATGTGTGGACACTTATCACTAGATTCCGAAAACCAAGTGTATACATCTTAGGTAGGATTTAGCTGATCTGTTCTACGTATCACATTGATTTCCCTTCCTGCTCTGCAAAAAGAGACAAGGTGGATAAGGCCAGATGTGAGGAACTACACTTGTGATGTCTAAGTCCAAGAGAATCCCACCCCTTGCATTCACCAAGTCATGCTCTGCAGTAAAAGCCTGGGACAAGTTTACCCTTACTGTCCTTGTTGCCGAACATCAATGATCATATTGCATCAAATTCACTGTAAATTTAAGTGAACTTACCAAAAGTTCTGATTACACCACTTGTGAGACTATTATCAATACTGCAATAGCGACTGGGATGAACAGTGCCTCGCAGAGGTGCTGAGGAAGTTTCAATGAAACCCTCTGGCATGGGAAGAGGAGTGTTACTGTGGTCAGCACACACTGCTACTTAAGCCTGCTATGGCACAGGTTAGTAGCTCCATTTATTTATGTATCATCAATCCCTGTTATCACTTCACTTAGCTGGTGCCAGCGTTCTTTAAACTCCGCAGATCAGCAGATCATAAGTAAGGGTTGAAAACTAGAAGTAAGCCTTTCCTGTTGAGCCTTCCCCATAACTGTTCACACAAAAATGAAAAAGCGCGGATCATCATCACAATCTTATTTCAACAGAACCACTGCTCTGAGCAAGCAGGACAGCTAATAATTCTTTAGTAGCATTGTCTGAGTTTAAGAGACAAGAAAAGTAAGGCTAAGAGAAATTCATGAAGCATGCATAAAGTCAACTCTTCTTCATCAACTCTTACTACCACAATGTTGAGATTCTCAATTAAATGGGTGCCAGGAAAAGGCAGCTGAAGAAAACGCATTCACAGCTCCTTTACACCACCATTAAAATATCACTAGCACATTAACAAACTAAATCCCTCACTTACTTAGCTGTCATAGTGTTTATCCTTCAAAAATGGTAATAAAGCCCACCAGGATTCAGGCTCAGAGTGGAGAAAGAACCATTAGCAATTGGTTTTGGATGGGAACTATTTAGTGAGTTAGTCATGAGAGAAATCTTTCAAATAAGGCTATAAATCACTGAATGCACAGTGCAAAAATAATTGTGCAAGCCAACTGCTCAGAAAGAAGATATGAGACAGTGTAGGACTACAACAAATGTACAGAAGTTAGCAACGTCATCCTTTTAATACAAAATCTGGCAAGCTCTACTGATTGCGCAAGTTACCCCAAAATCATGCCCTATGGGACAGTAATTGTACCAGTGTACTGTCAAAGCTCTGGGTACTCCAAAGCTTACAGACATATTGGGGGCAGTAGAGTTAAAGTCATTGACGTTTACGGGACTCTAATTGAAAAATACTGTATAGAACATGCCCACAGAAATGCTAAACACCATCCTTATTGCCCATCTAAGTATCAGGAAGGGCTTCAGATATCTTATCTAGCCAGGTGTGACTGCTACCATTAAAAAAAAAAATTAAATAGTTCAGTCAACATAAAATGCTGGTAACCAAATGGAAAATAACCTCAAAAACACCTATCAGTTCAGGACTATTACAGCATTATTCAAAACAGAGTTTTCTCAAGGAGCTCACTTCCCCATTACAGAAATCTGGGCTATTGCACAAACAAATCAAGTCAGAATGTCAAACCTTTCTGTAACCTGTTGTTTGAGCGGAGATGATGAAAGAAGTGACCCACAATTCACAAATAGCCAATTTAGGAATTTTTTCCTAAAACATTTAGCACATCAGTGCAAATTCTTAGAAATAAGAACACAAATAATGTGTGTGTGTGGGGGGGGGGGGGGGTGCAAAAAGCAAAAATTAAAGAAATGTATGTCTTGATGGGCATTTTTAGGTCAGAGGTTTTAAGGTGCAACTATGAAGGAAGTACCTCTTTGTTTTGTGAGTGAATCTTGATAATTCCTGATAAGGCTAACGAATTGCTGTAATTGTTACATACCCAACACACTGCTAGCAATAAAAAATCCTAAGGATATACAGGTGGTATGTAGCAGTATGTAGGGATATTTAAGGCAGAGGAAATTCGGTTAGTAAAGCGAAACCCTATGATCAAGTCCTATTTTTTGTCCCTAGTTGTGAGTTTCCGTAAAAAGGAAAAAAGTGTGAGGCTGGGTTGCTCTGATCTCCAGTTCATATCCTAAATCTTTCTTTCTCTCAATATTTGATTAATTATCTTTATTGCTAGATAGCAATTTTTATCTTAAATCAAGGAAATAGCAGTTTTGAGAAGACTGATCTCTCCCTGTGATGCTGAGATACTAGATAGAGGTCAGGAATATAACAAAGTGTACCATTCTTCCAGTAAGTACAAACACATGAATGTGAATGTATATGCATGTTTTTTCCACAATGTGTTTTTCACTGGTAAAGATCAGTGATTCGTATTTCAGTCTGTATGGTAATCTGCAGGGCAAATTCTGTTCTCAGGGACACGCATCCTAGTCTAATTACTTTATTGTATTTACTCATATACATTAATATACATTGCAGTTGGACTAGATGATCTTTGAAGGTCCTTTCCAACTGAACAATTCTATTTTCTTCTGTCCTGTTTAATATATTCAGTGATGCACGTGTTGTATAAAGGACCTGGGCTAATATCTCGGCATCATGCGTATGTGGCATGAATCATTGCTCAAAGTAACGCTGCAGGTTTTGATCTACTTCAGAGGGCTTCCTCCAGTAAGTTTAAAGTTCAGAAGTTCAAAGGCACATCTCATTAGAAATTAACCACGACACTTTAAAAATGAGAAGGGAATGACTTACTGCACGCCTGAGAAACTTGGCAGAGGGCTCCTCACAAGGCAGCACACAATGGTGTGCAGAGAGTATTGCAGGGAAGAGAGCTTGACTTCAGGAACAAACAATGAAGTGATCCCTTGCAGTTCCTCCTTGGAAATGTATTCAGCTGGGTTCTCCAGGCCTTGCTGGAGGGCAAGGCCTGCAGCATGGGCTGTACCATGCTTTACTTTACATCTGACCATACTGCACTGACCAAGTGGTAGATCCCTCACTGAATACATAGATGAGGCTCTGTTTATACAAACCAATGACTGTCCTTGCAGCAGCAACTAATTCCCCATCATATACTCTGTCTTTTCCTCGTGCTGTTACAGATGGCTGAAACTGTCCTTTTTCGGCCTTTGAAAACATGACCCAAGCCCAGAGAGCCTGCAGCTGTGGAGAGAAGTTTCTGAAGCTTTTCCTCTCACTGCTTCCCTTCCAAAGAGTGACTACCACTCCTACCTCCAGGGTCTGAGCACCCCTGAGGCATCATATAGCCCTTAAAGTCTAAGCAAATCTTTAACTTTTCTGTCTTTTCTGGCATAGTGTGGCTGTCAGTTGGAGGTAACAGGTTAATCACCCAACCATAACTGGGAAAAACGCCCACCAGCCACAAGAAAAGAGTCCAAGGATGCCACTGATCTCTGTGAAAATCCAGGAAACGCACCAGCGCCCAGGAGTTTCGCTGGGCAAATGGAGCAGTTTCTGCTTGCATGAGGAGCAGTGTGGCCCTTGGAGATGTGAGAGGGGCAGAAGGTGAGGGCTCAAAATGCCTGACCTGCTACCACCGTAACTCAACGTGTACATCTATGTGGGAGGCCTGGCAGGGCAGCCTGAGACCAGGGCAATTGCTGGTGACACGGGCAAGTGAAGGCCGCTTGGCTTGTGTTCCTGGTGCAGCCCTGGGAGTGAGGCCTGGGGAGGGTTCCACTTTCCCTTTGCTGCAAGCATAGCTTTTCCATGCCACGTTTTGAACTTGGTCCTCAGAAGACATTTCTTTTGCCTCTCTGACCACTTTGTGTAGATCTGGGGTATAATGTCTACAGCTTCTGGCCAATGTCCCCCAGAAGTGGTGGTTTCAACCAGAGCTTTAGAGAGCATTGGGCAGGGGAGCAGAAGGGAGCCTTGGGTTGTGCTTCCAAAACCTCAGCATGGAGGAGGTGAGCCTAGCCCTGCACGGGCTGATAAACAGTTGTGACAAGAGTGGGTAAAAACTTCTGCTAAGCACGGGCAGCATAAAGACTTACAGCAATCACAGGGATCCCAGGCTGAGCTTAGATCTCTGGGATGGGAAGAAAATTGAAACTAGTTCAAACAAGTGATCCCAAAAATCAATATTGTCAGAGCCTGGGGCGTGTGACATGTCACTGGAAGGTTCCTGAAGAGCACAATGGCTGGCACGAGATGGCAGCTTCATGAGGCTTCAGTGTACACCACCACTCACCAGCCTGCATACAGGCACCCATTCGCTGATTCCTACTCTTACGCCCACTATGTAGTTTTCCCTCCTGGTCAATGAAATGTTTTCCACCAGCCTGCATATCTCTAAGGACAATCCGCATTTGATGGGGCCATGTAAGATGGAGGAAAGTGGGAGTTGTGACTGTGCGATGTATTTCATACATGGTTTTGTTTTTGTATTTCATACTGAAATGCAGTATTTTGCATTAGCAGTATGTTGAGCAATAACACAAATACTTCCTGTATCTGTATTGTAACACGTATGTCAAGTTTGTTAACGGATGCAGCAAACCTCTAGCTTCTGTGTGCCAGATTACGTCCTCTCCATCTTTTACAGGATCAGGTTTTTCCCGTACTTCCCAGAATTATGACATAAAAAATGCTTTGGGCCATCTTTCCAAATAAACCCTTAATCCTCAGACACCACTGAAAGTCATTTTTGTTAACTATCCCATAGGAAAAAAAAAAAAGAGATGAAAAAGAAAAAAAAAAAAAACACAACAAAGGATAGTCACTGCAGTAAGCACTGTTGTCTTCTGAACTCAATGAATTTGCTGTTGGAAGGTTTTCTGTTTCAAACCTATGCATAACACATAAGATGAGCATACCAGACACTGGAACAAAGAAAGAAACTGAATTTTTGCAGAGCTGACACAAAGTATGCAGACTGATCAATTATCCCATTTTCTCCCAGTTTACAGCTGCAAGAAGAAAGTGCAGGGCAATATTTAAATCCAAGAAAAGACCATCAAAATCAGAAAAAGGACCATATACAAGAGAAGTCCTTTAGTGCTGCAAACTTCCCTTACAGGATGGACTTAAGTCAAAACTACTGAAAAATATCTCATTTTCTAAGTATTGAAGTGTACTTTTGACAAGAAAAGATAAGATAAATCTCTCAAAGGGATTCTGCCTTGTTTCACCTGACTCACAGTTGAAATGAATTAGAAAGCTAAAACAAACATGTAAATGATGCACTCAAATAAGGAGTTGGCTAATAAAAGACACCTGAAGAAAGTGAAAAACAGAAAAACACGGTGCAAATCTTCTATCATATACATTATCAGTGCAAAAAGGTTTATTTCTTTACGAGGGCAATGGAAAGTGAGGACGATGGTAATATAATAAAAGAAAATATCTTCACCTTGGAAGCACGAAAGCATTAACAAAACAGGCAGAGTACATTGTGTACTGTCCTTGGAAAATGGCTTGGAACATGATCCTGCAAAAATAAGTCCAAACAAACTTTCTCTGAAATAACATAACTGCTTCGTTTACCGCGTGCAGTAGGCACATGAAGGAGTAGTAGACGTCTTCCCAAGAGCTGCTGGGAGCACCACACAGCATGGAGGAAGACCCCTTGCTGCTGCACACAACCTGTACACGTGCTCCCTACCCAGAGAATTTCCATTTATTTAGTCAATGCTTTTCACTGAAATCAACACATCCAGCTTTTAAAATAGATGGCCCGACTGGATCTCATTGAAGACCTAAGGCTTTATTAACTAGTTAAAACAATCAGAAGTGAATTGATTTTATAACCGTCTAGGTTCTCATAAAAAAAAAAAAAAAAGAACACAACAAAAACACAACAGACAAAGCTGATAAGCACGTGCTTCAGTTAAAGGGGGATGGTAGCAACTGGAGGCAGCAGTGGAGGAGATGGCAGCACGTGATGTGACAGCAGGGCATGGCAAAGGAGGAGGCAGAAGCAAGGCACAGGACAGCAGCAGGGTGATAACTTACACTGCGGTCTTTGTACCCAGCTCTAGCAAGTCTCAGCACAGAGCTTCCCCTGCTTCCAAACGGTAGGAAGGGGAGACAGATGGAGGTGAGGGTCTGCTTCATATTTCTCACCAGCTTGTCTATCTGAAAGGAAGTCCTCCCCTCTCTCAGCTCCAGCTCCTTGCCCCGATTCCCATAGTGGCCCCTTGTTTACTCAGAAAAGGGCTGTGTCACCAGGATGGTGTTGTGGTTTGCTGTCACTGGCCCCACTGTTTGTTAGGCACCAGTCATCCCTGCCAGTGGCTGTGAATAGTTTCGTTTAACCAACAGCACAAAAAACCACAACCTGGAGCAGAGCAGTTCTGTAGCGTGACTTAATCTGAGAGCAAACTGGCCGGGATCAAAGAAGGTCATGGTGACAAAGTGGAGTTAAAAGTTGACTTAAAACAACACGCTCAAGCAGCTCTGAAACAAAGGGAATAAGGAAATAATGTGGCTTTTTATAGATCAATACAGCCTTTAAAATATTGATAAACGGAGGTTCAAATTAATGTGTATTTAATCTATCAGTGATACTGCTTCTTTTGATCCCGCTGGTCTGACTTCTTTTCTGAACTGGTGTGGGCATTTAAATAAGTGATAGACTTGACAGAAGCAGTGAGAAGAGGGGCTGCCTGCAGCAGCAGCAATTCCCCGATGAAGAGATCTAAAATCAAACTGAAGGAACCAAAGTGAAGTTGACAGTAATGAGGTGCGAGGAGAAAAAAAGGATTTAAATATAGATTCAACCGAGAGCAGCATGCGTGTGCAGAGGGATGTGGTCAGGCTCCTCTCAGAGAGCACTGCCTTGCCTAAAATCAGAGGGTTCAAACATACTCTGAAGCTTTTTAGGGTACCAAGCAGTGCCTCTGCTCACTTGCTGTGCAATCTGCAGGCGGCAATGGGTCTCCCTGTTCCCACATATTGTGTGGTGTCCCCCATAAGACTTGGGAAGTGTGATAGCTGGGCACCACTAAAGGCTCAAAACTACTAAAATAAGTCTAAATACTAAATAATAATAATTAATACTTACTTTAGTAAATACTAAAATATGTGGAATCCCCTTGTCAAACTTGTTGCTTCAGTGAGGTCACAGAACTGTAGGGTAATAGAGTAATTCGTGTTGGAAGGGACTTCTGAAGGTCACCTAGTCCAACCCCGTCTCCAAACACAAACACTCTTGTTTTGAGAAGTCATGTGTATTTTTGAGCTATCCGGGTGGGTAGCTGTGAAAGATGACGGACTACTCACGTCCTGCTCTGCCAAGTGCTCACAAAAGGGCACAGACCAGCCATGGTGTACAAGGGCAGAGCTCAAGCTGAGCTGCAAAGTGTTCCCACTGAGGGAACACCACGATACAAGGCCTGGACTCAGCCTCCTCATCTTTCCACTCGCTGCAAGGATCATTTCAGGAAACAAGATGCTTTGGAAGGACATAAAATCTTCTAAGTTTCTCTAGATACAGAAGTCTTTTATTTGGCAAATCCATTCTAATCACTGTCGCACAGATCAGGGGAGTTGGACTAAATGACTTTTAATGGCTGTTCTAACTCAAACGATTCTGTGATTCCATGATAAAATCAGCCTGAAAGTTTCCCCTAGTTTACACTGTGATCTACCTGCATTTGGCAAAACTTTATTGTGTGTGGAGACAGCTTCTGAACTGCTGAGAGCTGCAGCTGTGCTGTCTGCCAGGTGGAATGCACCTCAAGTGAAGTAGGGGATGCGTTTCTTCAAGTTTCCTGCTCAGTTTGTTAAACAGGTTATATCTATTTTTAAAAGCATTGTATTACAAACTTTCAGGGAACAACACAATTTTTTTCAGCAAAATTAAGCAAAGCTGAAAGGAAAGAATACTGCATTAATCTTGGTGTCAAGAAACAAAGTCTCTAATGTCCAAACACGCTGCACAGAATGGGAGAGAGGAAAGTTTATTGACTCATGGAATGCAATTTTTCACTCCTTTAAAATGCGTTGGGTTGTCATTTCCTACGAATTTCTTACTTTTGGTTGCATATATGAACCATGTAACTTACAATCATTCTTGTCCTGATGGTTTACAGAAGACAGGTAGTAATTTAATTTAATTTCTGATAGCTTTACAAAAACAATGGTGGTGACCCAACATAAGCAAGGTCTTGTGATTATTAACTGATGTTCCCACTCTGATGGACTTTTTTAGTTGATACAGAACAGGGAAACAAGAAATACTGCTTTGTCTACTCTCCATTTGGAGAAGATTTAGTTGTTCTTAGTTTAGGCAGCGCTTTTGTGCTCTACAATACAGAAGACTGCAAGTCTTCCCATCTGTAGTCATGTTGACCTCCTCCACTGCTAATGCCAAGTTGAGGTGCATTCCCACTGGCAGCACACCTGACCTTGGCTTGGTGCTCAAGTCATACTACTCCCTGCAAGTTTGCCTTACCTCTTCAACATTCAGTTTCTCAGGAAAACCCTGGCAAACAAGGAAGTCGTCCTTCAGCCTTAGAAAAATAAAGCTGTTTTTTCTTTTGAACAGGTGCTCTAGGCACCCTGAAATTCATAACGCAGCAGAGCCAGGAAACAGCCCCAAGTTGCCCAACCTACGTATGGTAAAATTACAAGAAAAATTACTCCGGCACAAAGGCATGATGACCCCAGTCTGCTTATCCTGGCCACAGAACAAATGGTGTTGTCACTCAGTGTTTAATTTATGAGGCAATAATGATCGCTTGTGATTTTGATCCCGCAAAAGCTAAAATAATATCCTGTATTTCAGACTAGTTAAGAAAACTATCCTGAAGGACGCTTCTGTACATAGTAATACAATAGGCTTTTATATGTTATAAAAATCCAACTGTTGAATACTACATAGCTGTTGAATACACCACTCTGATTTTAAAAACATGTGCAGTATACATTTACTAAAACTTACTAATCAGTCTTTTAAAATGCCATTTTTATGTCCCAGACCAGTGAGACTTGCAACAAAACAAATGAACCCCAAGGGACAGTTTTCTTATAAAAAGTTTCAAGCACCTCTCTTTCCAAGACCAAGGCAATAAACACACGCTCACCCAAATGACTGAGCATAAAACTGCATTAAATGCAATGAGCTGCTCAATTCGTGTACAGAAATGAGCAGGCATCTGCCACACAGTGGCCTGTGGAATTTAAAAATATCCCCGAGTCACAGCTGGTCCCAAAACATGGTAAGAATAAACCAAGCAGTGGCTGTGTCTTTCGCTCTACTACAAAACTTAAAGGTAACTTAGAGTTCTTTACTATGAGGGTGGTGAGGTGCTGGAACAGGCTGCCCAGAGAGGCTGTGGATGCCCCATCCCTAGAGGTGTTCAAGGCCAGGTTGGGTGGGGCTAGCCTTCATCTGAGTAAATACTCAGTTGTGCATGATGTCTTTCTGTGTTTGCACCGCCAGAGGTGAAATTAGAAGCCTAATATTTGGCTCTGATTTTGGGGTGAGAAAGACAGTAATGACCAGACAAGTGACACAAACATCTCCAGAGATATTTCAGGAGCAGCAGTGTCAGGCTAGAAGAGAACAGGAAGCTTTCTCTGGAGCTAAACTGAGCCTGGTTCTCATGTACATCAATGACACTTCATACTTCTCTGGATAAAAAAAGGGTACAGGTGAATGAGTTTACAAATTAGTCCTGCTTGGTGGGTCTTTGGTCACAAGCAGTGAGTAGGTTGAAGGTGGAATTAATGCCACCTGCCCAGGCTTCCTCCGTGGTCAGTGGAAGTAGATGGATACCGGTCCAGGAGACATGGCTTTGTACTGTACATCACAGCCAAAGCCCAGCTCTGTCCAAAGTAGAGGGCCTGGGACAGCAGAACTGATTGCTGAAGGTCACAGCAGGGAATCTGTTCCCTGTGCTTGATGGAAAAATCCTCTTCTTCCTTCACTTCCTCCCAGGACTTAGATTTGGCCCCAGAGGTACTAGTAAGCATGCTCACTCCGCCCTTCTGCTTTCAATCTAGCAGCACACTGGAAATCTTGACTGGGCCTTGGCCAAAAGCTGCCAAGGCAGCAGACCTTGTATCCAACACATGATACCAACCCAAGCAGCACTACCAACAAATGTACAGGTGAGCTTCCCACACCAGGAGCATGCGACTACCCAGATTTGAGATCAAATCTCTGACTTTCTTCCCATCACCAAGACCTCAAAGTGCTATGAGGGGGAAATAAAATAAACAACTTTTAAATGTTGTGTCTGCTGCCCTGCCCTCCAACAAAGAAATCATGCTGACACATAGATGAGACTTTGGTCTAGGGCCATACCCCTCTTCCTCGACACAGAAGCACTACTTTTCTGAGTGCTGGGCACAGCTGACACCCCAGCGGTGTCCTGCAGAGCCCAGCTCAGCCTGCTGGTCACCAAGAGTTCAGTTTTTGGCCCCTCACTACAAGAAGCACATTGAGGCCCTGGAGCGTGTCCAGAGAAGGGCAATGAAGCTGTGAGGGGACTTGAGCACAAGTCTTATGAGGAGCGGCTGAGGGAACTGGGATTGTTCAGTCTGGAGAAGAGGAGGCTCAGGGGAGACCTTATTGCTCTCTGCAGTGATCTGAAGGGAGGTTGTGGTGAAGTGAGGGTCAGCTTCTTCCCCCAGAAGGAACTGCCTGGACAAGAGGAAATGGCCTCCAGTTATGCCAGGGGAGGCTCATGTTGGATATTAGGAAAAAAAGTCTTCTCCAAAGGAGTGGTGATGCACTGAAACGGGCTGCCCAGGGCAGGGCAGTGGTGGAGCCACAGTCCTTGGAGGTGTTCAGGAGCCGTGCGGATGTGGCACCGAGGGATGTGGTCAGCGGGACGGTGGGGACGGGCTGACAGGTGGACAGGATGACCTTAGAGGTCCTTTCCAACCTCAGTGATTCTACGAACAAGCTGACAGCAGCCTGCTGCCACTGGGCCCTGCCCAAGGGTACGCCCGGCCTTCGCTGGGTTTTTCCTTTCTCTTCTCTCTTCCTCCCCCCCGTCGTGAATGGCTGTATAGCAATAAGGCAATTATACCCAGGTTTGTTTCCACATGGCAAAATCAAACAGCATTCATCACCGTAGAATGATGTAAATGTGGCTTCTTATCCTCCAGTGATTGCCCGTCTGGCAAAAAGCTTCAGAAAATGTAACAATAGTTTTGAAACAAACAGGCGGAAAGTAAAGACCGGCAGTGTACTTTCCACATCAATAGCAAATACACTACTGATGTGGAAAGTAAACAGCTCCTGAGCAGAGCAGGGCCGGGCGGACGGCTTCGCCCCGCGGGCTGCGGCAGGGCTCGGTACAGCCCCGGCTCACGGCTGGCATTGCAACACGAGGCCGAGCCCGAGGAGCGCTGCCACCTGCGCGCGGGCGGCAGAGGGCTGAGAACTCCTTCCTCCCGTCAGCGACGGGCGGTCCGCAGGGCCGGCACAGCGCAGGGCCGGCACGAAGGGGAGCGAAGCGCGGGGACGCGCGGACCCCCGCCGCTCCGCGCAGGCAGAGGGGACTTGGGCGGGGCGGGGTGGGGCGAGAGAGGGGGCGTGGCTTCCCCGAGCGGCCGGCGCCGATTGGTCGCCGCCCCTCAGGCCCCGCCCCTCCCTCCGCTCCGCGGCCCCGCGCCGCTCGCTCGCCGCCCGCTGCTGCCGCCGGGCCCGATGGCGAGCACGTCGGCGGAGATCGTCGCCTTCCTGCTGACCATCTCCGGCTGGGTGCTGGTGTCCTCCACGCTGCCCACCGACTACTGGAAGGTGTCTTCCATAGACGGCACGGTCATCACCACCGCCACCTTTTGGGCCAACCTCTGGAAGACCTGCGTGACCGACTCCACCGGCGTTTCCAACTGCAAGGATTTCCCGTCCATGCTGGCTCTCGACGGTCAGACCCCGCCGCCTCCCGCCCCGGCACCGCAGTCCGTGCCTACGCCGCGATCGCGCGTTGGGGCGAGCGGGGAGCGTCCCGGGTCCGCGTCGGGGCGTAGCGCTTGGGGTGACGCGGGCACGGGGTTGTAGCGGTGCGTCGCGCCGCTTCGCTCGGTGCTTCTTAACTGGGATGTGGCCGCTCGGTGGGCGGACGGCGGCGTTGGGCTCTCCCGGAGCAGAGCTCGGAGCTGCAGCGCCTGGAGCCGGGGGATGAGGCGGGTGGGTGCTGCGCTCCGTGCCCGCTGGGGGGGGGGATACGTCCGATCGCTGCGGGGAACCGAACGCTGCAGCCCGCACGGCGGGCAACTTAAGCCAGTTAATATGATAGCTTCGGGAGGAAGAGTGAAAGTGCGGCCGGCCCTGGTTTATAGCCTCAGGAGTGGCTGTCAATAAAGGGAGGAGAGGTTTTTAAAATAATGGCACCTTTTCCAAGTTTCTGCGGTCATAAAGGAATAAACTGTATAGCCTGCCCGTGGCTTTGATATTCCAAACAACAACAACAGCAGCAAACGCCAGTTCTGCCTCCAGGGCACTCCCTGTACCCGGTGCTGGTCCACTTCTTGGGAAAGTTCGTTGAGGAAACGTCTGCTAGTGGGATGCTGTTACAGCAGGGATTAATGCTGCCATTAAGCAAATGAGTCCCAGTATCAGAAAACCTTGAATCCACCCTCCAGGACGTGCAGGAGGTCAGGGTGCAGGCAGCCTTCAGGTATCTGTGCTTTGGATGCTGCCTGTGGGTGGAGGAATGTTACCCCTTTGCCCCAGCCCCATGGTAGCAGAAGGCTTTGCTGGTCCCACAGCAGAGTGAGACAGCGGCCCCACTCAGGGACTTGGTGTAGGATTCAGTGGTTTCCAGGCTTTGGTGAGGAGCTGTGCTCTGTGAGGGAGCATTGCATGATCACTGCTGAGTGTTGGACCCATGGGATCCGTTGTTCAGCTGCTTGGTTAGCAGTGAGTGGATCTGGTTTTAGAACGAGAGAAGCAAAGTTGCAAACAAAGTATGTGGCATTGGGAATGTTTAAAATCCTCACCTCCTGCCCACCCCAAACAAGAAAAAAAGAAACAGCAAAGCCCCTTTTATTCCCCATAAACACAACTCAGACCTAGAAAACATTGTGTTCTGGGTGACACATCCCAGTTCTACAAGAAATGAGTGTCTGAGGCAGTTGCAGTGCAGGCGAGCATCTGGCTGAGCATCTGAATCCACATCTGGACAGGGCTCATCCCATCCTGACAGAGGCTGTTTGATAGCTTGGCTTCGGTGTCCCTGATCCATGTCTCCAAGTGAGGCCAGATACTGGTGTTCAGACACAGTAAAGGAGATGTGGGCTGCACATACAGCAGTGTGACCCACAGCACTGGGCAGGCCAGCTGAGTGTGTTGCTGCAGCCTGGCTATAGCCTGGTCCCAGCTCTGCTCCTCACAGCAATGGACCCTGCTGTGAACCTGTGTACCTTCTCACCCTCACCCTTCCCTGGCGTTGCAGCGCGGCAGCTCAACCTCAGATGGTGGATCCAGGGGAAGCAAAGAAGGACAGATCTGGTGCCCATTCTGTCCCAGGAGAGCAGTTCTTGGTGAGCAGAAGCAACAAACCCTGTGGAGCATGCTCCATTCCTTGAAGTGGTGGGGCAGGACTGGGGAGATGCTTGGGCACTCCTGTGGGGTGCAGGAAAAGGCCTCTCTTCTTCAGAAAGTGTTGTAGCTTAGGTCAGGAGTGGCCAGGGGGTCACTCCCTGTTCCCATTTTCTGATATGCATCATGGAGTGCAGGTTCCTGGCAGTGACATGGCAGTAGGGCAGCACTCATGGCTCTGGGGCCATCACACCGCACCAGTGGCCACTGGAGAAAATTACCCGTGTTCCTTTCCACCCTCACGCATTCCTGTGTAATAAACCTGGCCAACCATCATTAAGGGCTGGCCCTTTAATACGGACCCCATGTTTTGTATGCGAGCATAAGTATTCTTGCAGGACTTCAAATGAGTTTGGGTTTGCTTTTGCTGGTTGTAGACAGAAACTTGGTGGTGAAACCACCTCCTAATGCCATGTTTTCAGCAGTGTATCCAGTGACCTTTAGAAAGAACACAGCTGAACAAAAATTTACTTATGATATAAAAGAAGGTATTGGAGCTTAGAAAAACATACAAAGGCAATGGGTGTGTACTTTTAGAAGGAACCTGAGCTGTATCTGTAAGGTAACCGCTGCTACTTCACATGATGCAGACTGCAAGATGCCGCGGCAGGTATTCATTGTGAAAGTGGAACCCCCATAACAGTACGCAAATGTTTTTGTGAGAATCATACAATATGAATGTGTGAATTCCTCATAGCTCCTTGAGAGCATGAGAGGCAAACATGAGAGTGGTGAGGCAAGAAAGATGATAGCCCAACAAGATTAATTTGAATGCAAGACAAAACACATTTGTTTGAAAAAAAAAATACTTGAAATAGGTTTCTCTTGGAATGCTGCTAAACATGACTTTATGAGTAATACATGTTTGTCTACTTGTCTGTTTCAAACATATGGCTTTTCGTTGCTTCAGAGCTTTGTTTGGATGGCCAGTGCGTACATGACAAGGTACCAGCTTCTTGTAGATGCTGATGAAAGTGCATAACACATTTTTTGGGAAGGAGACAGTCTTTGGTAGTAGAAGATTCCCACTCTCTGCATGATAGACCTTGGTTCTTGCTTTCCAGGAAGCAAAGAAAAGATACAATTATGTTCACAGCTGTAAGTGGTCTGTTTTATCCTAGGTCCGAGCAGTTGGGCTGAGTTTGATACTGAGATTGGTTTCACCCTTTTACGCGTCCTGTTGCCACAGCTTGGTAGAAGCAACAAAGCCTTCTGCTCTCCCATGTTTTTGGCATAGATTGTGACCGTGTCAGTGATTTTGTTTTAAAAGTGGCAGTTGGATAATTGCTGTGGTGAGCTGAAACAAGTCCCACTTCGCTTGGCCTGCAGAATTGGTGAAATATTTAGTGAGGAAGGTTATTCATTCAGCAGAGCTGAGCCGTGCTCCAGTTCATGCAATTATAGTTGAAAATGATTTCTGTTGAGTGGGTTAATCATTTCTCGTTGTCTCACCACCTCTACCTATTTTAAAGCTGTGTATTGACCTTCAGTAACAATTGAATTTCAGCCATGTTGTTCCTAGCATATGCTAGTTATTTTGGTCGGGGTGAATATTTATTGCTTCTGCTCAGAGGCTCAGGCATAAATAAAGGTTTAGAGGACCTCTCGGTGGATGTGTTCATGGTTCAGCACCTTAATGTGTCAATTAACTACTAACGGTGTCAATAAATTGGACCTGTCGAAAATAATTGCTACCTCACCTGTTTGCACCTCCTGCTTCACCCGGGTGCTACGAGAAATATGTTGCATGGAAAAGTAAGAAGAACAAATTTCCACCATGCCTACTGTAGCAGGCTACTAAAGCAAGGGCACCGTCTTCAGACTTGTCCCTTTATAAACCGAGAGCGCCACATTTTGAAGTCTTACCAACACCCTTTTCCTACTGACATCTTTTGGGTTTTGCCTGAGGGAAAAAAAAAACAAAGGAGTAAAGTTACAGAATTTGACACAGAAGCAAAAGTTTTAATTATTGCTGGAATTTGAAGCGAGCTGTTTGGGAGCACAATTTTATTTCACTGTTGAGGAAACAGTTCCCTTAGCAGTGGTGGTCATCTCACCTGGTATTAGATAAGCACCAAATAGCTGTGAGTCACCTTTAGGCTCGCTTTACAAAGCTTGCAGGAAAAAAATAGGTGCAATTAATATGATCTGTTGTAGATAGCTCTGTTAGGATAAGGTGAATTATGACTTAGAAATGCCAAGTTTTATAAACGGGTTGTACAGTCCAGTGAACATCAAAAGGTGTGCTCTCCTTTTTATTTTCTTGCAGATCCCAATGAAAAAGTAAAATATCTTACACAGGACCTGTGAGAGGTGCTCAAGGCAGATGGTAATCTTTAGGTTTGGCTTTGTAAACCCTCACTCTGTAGTTCTTCAGCTGGATTTGTCTCAAATCTTGTCCCTATACTGCAGGACATTGTGGTGCTTCTCTTTTCCATTCAGTGGTGTTTCGGGTGAAAGCATCTCCTTTGAATGCCATAGGATGATGTGTGAGATTTTTGATTATGGGTTTAGGGATACAAGAGGGACCTACTCAGAGAGACACTTGTTATGGTTCCTAACTCAAGGCTGGAGGCTCTTCAGTGCTGAGTGGAGAAGGAGAAGATCAGAAGCAGCAGCAGTTGCCTAAGCTTTCAGGGGAGCAGAGGAAGAGCTGCCTGCTTTCTTTCTGCTACAACAGTGGGAAGTACTACTCTTCATTTATATTCAAAAGGCTTTGAGGTACAGCAACATGCCATTAAACATTTCTGCTTGAAGCCTTATAACAGGCTATCTCACAATTACTAAGGGAAAATATAAGCCTTATCAAATTATTCTGCGTCAATGTGCTAATCTGGAATGGGTTGCCCAGGGAGGTGGTTGAATCACTGTCTCTGGAGGTGTTCAGGAAGCGCTTGGATGTGATACTAATGGACACAGTTTAGTGGGGAAATATTGATGGTGGGTGGATGGTTGGGCCAGATGGTCTTAATTGGTCCTTTCCAATCTTGGTGATTCTATGATCCTATGATTCTAATAGATACACTCAGCACAACAGAAATATAGAAACAGAAGGGAAAAAAATTGATTTGTATGCAAACAGCAAGATAATTTTTCAGCTCAGAGCTTGAATGTGGTAATAATACTGAAGTAACACCTCATTAAGGAAAAATATTTTGAAGTGTGTTTCTGTAAGAATGAAATATTTCTTCAATGTCTTCTATTGTTTATTTTTTTTTCTAGAAATTCAAATTGTTAGGTATTACTGCATATCGAAGATAAGGCTATTACACATGATTGTAGATATATAAAAATTAGAAGTCAACTCTGAGCTGGTTACCCTATGTTTCATTTATTATCAGAGGTGTCATAAAGGTTTCTCCAATGGGCAGCTCATTCAGCTACCGTAGGAGTGTACCTTATAGTTCAGACTTGAATTTTAATGACCGTGTTAGACACTTGAGCAGGCATAAATGGCTCTCAAATTCCAACATGAGTCCTATGACAGTTACGGTTATGAAATTGTATATTGTATTTAGCAGATGGGTTACAGAATCGTGTTATAAGCATGCAGATGGATGTAGATAAATGCCATTGGGTTTTGTTCCAGGACACGCAGTGAGCACCTGAATTATGTAGGACTGATAAAATGCGGCATTATATCCTACAAAATGCTGTGTTAGAAAATCACAGAATGGCTTGAGTTGGAAGGGACCTCAGAGATCATCTTGTTCCAACCCCTTGCCATGGGCAGGGTTCCCAACCGCCAGATCAGGATGCCCAGGGCCTCATCTAACTTGGCCTTGAATGCTTCCAACGATGGGTCATCCTGTGTGCTGTGTCTTATGTAAGGTTGTGTATCAGTGAGTTTTTTTAAATGTTGTTCAAGCACAGAGTGGTCATCCTGAAGCTGATATTCCTCTAACAGCAACCAAAGTGAATGCCGCTAATGAGCGTAGAAGAAGGCCAAGCACCCATGATGGCCCTTTGCTGTTCAGGGACCTGCCAGCCAGACATAGATTTCTTCTAACTGAATTTATCCCGTCTCTTTGCACCTGTGTACACTTCTGGCATCCAGATAGCCCAAGGAAAAGAGTCCCACGGCTTCATTCTATGAACAGTAACAAACCTTTACCTTTTGGTAAACCAAACCTTTTGGTTTGAATCTATGGCCATCTGTTTTCATTAAATGTTCCCTAGTCCTTTCCAATAAATTAGTTTTCTACATATTAAGGGCTTTTCTGCAGGGCTTTTTTTTGTTGTTTGTTATTCTGTAAAGTAGGTGTAATAAACAATGAAAACCTGGCTTGGCTCTCAAGATTTCCACCCACTGGAGATCAAAGAGAAAAGAATGAATGCACGAATAATGGAAGCACATTTCCATTTTAAATGAGATGTAGTAGGTTATGGAGAAAAACATCTTGTGACAGTTATTCAACTGTGTAAAACTGTGGCATTCCACGCAGTGGATGGTACTGTGTGATTATCACAGTGTTTACTTTGAAAGAAGAAAAGGACAAGCAATCTCTTGTCCTCTGGGAAAGTCCAGCTGCTGGGCGGTTAGGTTTGGAGCAGCCTCAGCTGGCATGGCAACACAGCTGAATGCAGTGGCAAGGCTCATGTTCAGTAGTTTGCTTTATCTGAAGGATCACTGCTGTCCGTGAGGCTGAGAATGTATTTGGACTCCTTGCATAACAAAGATCTTCTTGGCTGATCCAAATGAGATCAGAGTGGCTCATCCAGCCAGGCTCACCAGGCTGCTGCCAGTCCTATTCCATCTATGGCACATGCACGTACAAGACTTCATGTGTTTTGAGAAGCTCTGCAACCTGTGACAGGCACTGTGCTCTTCAAAACCCAATGGTCCAGCCTCTTGCAGATGCTGTGCTCGTTGCCACAGGATTATTTCTTCCAGCTCTGATTGCCATAGTATGTTTCTTATGTGCTGGGCTCACGTGGTGATGCCTGCTGGAGAACATTATCATGCCAT
Source organism: Perdix hodgsoniae (assembly GCA_035772895.1). NCBI lineage: Eukaryota > Metazoa > Chordata > Aves > Galliformes > Phasianidae > Perdix > Perdix hodgsoniae. Next base: position 1,163,787 of record JAPSGF010000059.1, on the reverse strand, counting down.
CACCTAGAAGAACACGCTCAGTAATCGGATGGCATTACTCCAGCCAAGGTTTGATTCTGTTTGAAATAACTAATTAATGCCCGTTGCTGTGTGCTGTGAGGGAAGCTGTAGTGAAACCCGGTGTGGTCCATGCCCTCACATGAGTCTTACCCCTTCTCATTGCAGGTTACATCCAAGCCTGCAGAGGACTGATGATCTCCGCTGTCTGTCTGGGTTTCTTTGGTTCCATTTTTGGACTGGTTGGGATGAAGTGCACAAAAATCGGCGGCTCTGATAAAAATAAAGCAAGAATAGCTTGTTTAGCTGGACTGATTTTCATACTGTGTGGTAAATATGCCTTACTTCTCTAAATTTGTGTCTTTGGAATCATACCAGAGCTTTGCACACACAGTTCTACGTCACTTCACTGGCTTCAGGGTCAGGCCCAAAGCTTCTCTGCCCGTTCCACTGAATAGTTTATCTTATGCTTTTCAGGGCTGTGCTCCATGACTGGTTGTTCCCTGTATGCACACAGGATTACGTCTGAGTTCTTTGATCCTTCTTTTGTTGCACAAAAGTAAGTACTTTCCTATACCCATAAATCTTTTGAAAAAGTATACCTTAAGTTTTGTGCTGCACGCCAGAAACCTTTTATACAGAAAGCAAATGTATCTCCTGTTGGGCAGAAAGGGAAAGTGGGATGCAGTTTGTTTGATCATATTTTCCAACTGTAGTAACTGTGCTGAATTGTAATGAGCACCTCTCTGTAGTGTGATGGGCCTGTAGTCTTTGTGCCCAGACTTATCACAGCTTGGTGGGGCTCCACAGCACTTGTCCCAGAGCCTATTGTGCTAAGTGGAATAAGCTTAGGTTTGTGTCAAAGATGAAAAAAAGGCATTTCACAAGACAGAGGCACTCATTAGGTGCATGATTCCATAGGAAAGGAAGAAAATATTTATTGCTTTTGATAGAAGATAGTTTCCATAACAGTGTTGAGGACTGCATGGCATTAATTTCATTTGAAGAGATTTTTTTTTCTGACATATTTTCAAATCCAGGTGGCTAAAATTTGGATCATAAAATCACAAAGTGGTTTGGGTTGGGAAGGACTTTAAAGCCCATCCTGTTCCAACCTCTGCTGTGGAGAGGGCTGCCACCCACCAGCTCAGGCTGCCCAGGCCCCATGCAACCTGTCCTTGAACACCTCCAGGGATGGGGCATCCACAGATTCTCTGGGCAGCTGTGCCAGTGCCTCATCACCCTCTGAGTGAAGAATTTCCTCCTAATATTTGATCTAGATCTCCCTTTTTTAAATTTAAAACCACTCCCCCTTGTCCTGTCGCTATCTGCCTGAGTAAAAGAGTCAGACACCCTCCTGTTTATAAGCTCCCTTTAGGTACTGAAAGGCTGCAGTGAGGCCTCTCAGGGGCCTTCTTTTCTCCAGGCTGAATCATAAACCTTTTCAAAACCCATAATCATACAAAACTAATGTGAATACTTTGACTGTACTTTATGTAATTGAATATAAAGAAAGAACTTGTGTTTATTGAACAGTGCAATCCTTACCAGAAATAGTCGTCCATAAAGACTCTCCTTAGAGTTGTAAATGCTTAGAACTTTCAAAGACAGCAATTCATTCATGAAACAATGTTTGAATTTTGGAAGCATGTCTTATCCACCAAGTTTGAAAACATTGGCTGAAAATTAGAGCATCATAGGCTTTCACACTGTGGCTTCTTACGTAGTGTAAACTTATCTTTAAAGAGAAGATTTTAAAAGCTTTCTTTATGTTGACTCCAGAATATGTCAGTCATTGGATATAACTTTCCTTGAGATCCAAGTAATGTATCCTGAGCCCATCCCTTACTTTTTGATGGAAAGAAGGCGGTTTAACTGACTAAATACATTTAGTTGGAATCACATTTGCAGCAGGGCTGACGCTGCTTCTCTACTCTTGAAAACAATTTCGTAATAATTTCCTCAATAATTCTGCTATAGTTTCAGCTTGTTTGATACGTTAAGGACAGGATCCAAAGGCCACCAAAAGCTACAAGAATGTGAGCTACTGTGGAGAAAATGGAGTCTGGCTGTGCAGCCACAAGTTAATTATTCATCAGGCTTACTCTTTTCAGTGAAAAATACTTTGGCTGTTGCCAGAATTCCTTTTCCTTCGTTCTGTTCCTGTACAGTTTGCTTGGGAAAAAAACAGGCAGACCTCATGGCAGAGTTTCACTGTGAACAAATGAGAAAATAAAGGTCATAAATCATCTTTTGCAGAAATTACTTTTTTTTTTCCTGAAAGAACTGGCATAGCGCAACTGCCAGCACACATAATTGCAACTACAAAGAGAACAATGGAGAGGGAAATTGTAATTGGACTTGCACATGGTGTGCATGCGGTGTAGCTCATGCAGTGATCTTATGTCAGATTAAGATAAAGGTAGCATTTGACTCCTTTCTCTCTAAATCAATGTAAAATATATAGGAGCAATTTATTTTGCTGCCTTCTGGGAACTCTTACTTTGATGTACCTTGCAGAAACGTTGAATATGCCTTGCCAGCATACTGTGGGAATTTGGCTTTTGTCTTCATTGAGAGAGGTTGCCGCCTTGGTTTCAGCTGTCCACCGCTTGCTGCACATTTTCATCTGTAGTTATTCTGGTGGTGTCCAAGAGAGGCTCGAGCTACTGTTAGTGGAAAATGAATGACATGGGATGTTTAGCATCCTTTTAGCTGTCTTTGGATGGCAAAGATGTGCCCTGAATGCGTTCATGTGCAGAAGGAATCAGCAGAGAGCTCCCCAGAGACACTTCTCATTTGAATTTGTGTATAGCTGAGAAATAATGGTCACTCTAGGATACCCTGAAGTTAGACTCACTTAGAAAGAAGTCTTACACGGTGTTTTATGTTCCAACCCAATAGTTTGCATTACGGATGTAACACTGCTTCAGAAGTGTTGTTTGACCACACACGTAACAGAGACTTGGTGACAGCGCAGGACACCTTGGTGCTGGATTTCATTTATCTTCAGACGTGTCTAGTAGAAAAAAATATATATCTGTGCATCTCTCTGATGCGCTGCCTTGCTTATGTTACTTCCAGAGCTTATCTTCAGAGACTGTTTATTCACTTTACAACTTCCAATAAAAGCTTTGCTAGCCTTCATCCTTTTTGTCCCTTGCCACAATTTGAATTCATGATCATCATCGTTCTTCTATATGAATAGGGGAGTTTATCCAAACAAGCTGACTGACTTCCTTTTTTGGGGGAGAATCATTTCCCTTCAACCTTCTTTTCTCTGGATCGGTGGAGTTCACACAGGCCCCTTTGACACTGTCCTGCTGTCACATTGCTCTGAACCTGCTTATCCCTGCTTATCATTTTCCATAAATTCTAAGAACTAGACATGTAAAATATATATTTCCATTGGATAGTTGTGTTGATTTGCTGGGTGTTTAGGTTTGTTCTGTACATATGTCCCAGAGTTCACCCACTTGGCTAATGAAGCTATAACTGATCTTCTTCATGGTCCCAACATATCTAATAACCGGGATATTTTCTTTACTGATATTAATGCTTACTTTTGTCTCAGTGAATTCTGCCTCTTTGGATTACAGTAAAATATCTGCTCCCAACTTGCTGTGTGAGTGTAGCTGGAGGTAGTAGTAGTACGTGGGGGCTGTGTGAGGCCACAGACTTTGGAGTATGGCTACTTTGTGTCTTACAAGCAAGAACCATAAGAACGGAAGACTTCCTTTAAGGGATTAATGATAAAGAGAGAAGGAAAAAATAAGGAATAGAGAAGTTTCTTCTTCTCTTATTAGTATTTTTTTTCAAGAGGCATCAAAGTACAGGATGTACTTTAATCCAATCTGTATTGGATTTTGGAAGGTGGGGTACGATTGACTTCTCGGCTATTAAAAAAAGCCTGGAAAACTGGATTGGATAAAATCCAGGGAGCCATACACAGGTTGATATGCAATTGAAAATTCCTTGTAAGCACCAGTGTATATCAAAAAGTCTTTTATCTGTGTGAAGATGTGAAGGAAGGACCAATTAGGTCAGCTGTGCCACTCATTAACATGGCATATCGCCATCACCCAGGAACGGTCTATACATGCCAACTGCTTATGCATGTTATAATAAATGTTGCTTAGAAAGTACAGACAGTCCCAAGACCAAAGTCTGGGTTCCATGCCTTCCCTTCCCAACTGTTATGAAAAAGGCAGACCACCTTTTTCTACCCAATTAAACCCAATTTAATCTTGATCTCTGTCCAACTGCAGAGCTGCGAGAGAGAAGGTGGCAACTGGTTACCTTGTATGACTCACATGAGCCTCAGGCCAATAGTTTATGCTGAAAATGAAGTAGTGTTCCCCATGTTTTAGGCAAATGGTCTGTGGAGTTGTTACAACAGCAGCCTTCCTGGGTCTGGGTCCGACTGTGTCCTCCAGCACCCGATGCTGTGCGCTGGCTTCTGAGGGGTGCCCAGCTGCACGCCACGCACCGTGCTGTGCATGGAGGCATCCTCGCATGGGGCTCACACTGTGCCACTTCCCATCTGTGCTCATTGCTTTGATCCACCTCTGGTGGAGCACACTGGAAAAGGCACTTGAGGCTGTGATTCAACAGGCGTACTTTGGAGTCGAGTGCGTATTTCTTGCGTGCTGACTGTAATGAGATCCTGGGTGATGAACTCTGATGCAGATATCTCCTTTCAATCAGAGAACTCCCAGACCTTGAACAGACAGAAATCTGCTCAGTCGCCTGAAAACTGTAGCACAGGAGTGGAATAATTTGAATTAAAACTTTATGTAGTAGTGGAGTCACTGTCCCTGGAGATGTTCAAGAGCTGTGTGGATGTCGCACTGAGGGACGTGCTTAATGGGCACGGTAGGGATGTGTTGACGGTCAGACTGGGTGACCTTAGAAGTCTTTTTCAACTTCAGTGATGCTGGGAATCCATGATTGCACCTGCCTATGATATGTCTGTATACAAACATCATGTACGCTCAGTGCAGAGCATGGATATGGAGAGGGAGAAATGTGGAGAGACGGAGGGGAGTGTTAATCAGAGCTGTAGGCAGCTGCTCAAGTCATGGGGCTGAACAGCCTCAGACTCACTGGAAGCTGCAGTCGGGACTGGGAGACAGTGGGAACAAACCTGCATTGTTTCAAGGGGATGGGGGCCATGCAATATAGAAAGGGGCCAAAGAATCAGAGCCCCTCAGCCATCAGTCTTGAAGAGAGCTGGGAGGTGAGGTGGCCCAGCTGGCTGCAGCAGTGTGCCACGGGACAGATCTGCCTCATGTGTATGGAGGAAATAATGGAAAGAATCTAGCTGAGCATCACAGCTGCTGACTTTGCACAAAGAATGTCTGTCAGCTGAAAAAAAACATATATGAAGAAAAAAATGAATCAGTTTTTCTACTCTGAAAAAGAATGTTAAATTAACTTTTTGTTCAACACATTTATTAACTCCTGTAGGTATGAATTAGGAGCAGCTTTATTCATTGGATGGGCTGGAGCTTCACTCTGCATCATTGGTGGCAGTATATTCTGCTTCTCAATAGCTGAGAACAGTAAATCTCCAAGGTAAAACCAAAGTTGCACTTACTGAAATAAATCAATATAGCACCTTTGTACCTGCTGTATGTATGCAGTTTGATTACTTATCAGAAACACTTTGCTGTGAGGTCAGAAAAGGATTGTGTGCTTGAAAGAAAATAATGGGATTCTAGGATAATTTTCTTTCCATCATTCATGCAATTAATGTAATTAAGAAAAGCTACTTTCTCAGTACAAATACTGGTGTTATAAATACTTGATACATTTGCTACAGCCGAAAGAAATCCGTGCACAAATGGAGGAGGAGTGTTTGGGGGCCCTTACATAAATTGACGAGTTTCTTTAATCCCAAATCATCAGATAAAAAGGGAACGAGCTGGGAGAAGAGGGATGGTAGTAAAGAGGCACAGCTGGAGGAGTTACTGCTCACCTAATGTCTGCTACAGCCTCCGTATTTCATCTGACCTGGCACCAGTTTACTTGGCTGTGAATGAGGAATATCAGCCTATATCAAGGGGAATTACAGAGAAACGCTGGAGGGGAAACTGAATGAGAGCATACAGGGGAGGGAGGTGTCCCCTGCCTCCAGCAGGAGGAGCTTCACATTGCCATAGCTTTATTTTAGCTTTATAGCACTACAGCGCTTGGGTAAGAGATGTTACCAGTCTGTGAGATGACTGTAAATGGCCGATTCTCTTCTCTTTGCAGGAGAGCATATGCATATAATGGAGCCGCATCTGTGATGTCGTCTCGTACAAAGATTCACAACAGTGTCCCAGACCAAACCTCACCAAAGCACTTTGACAAGAACGCTTATGTTTAAGTGTACTTTTCTAAGATCCAAAGCCAGTTTTAGAAATGAGTTTGTATGTTTCATTCAGGGTGATTTTCCCCCCCATCTCCCCGAAACACAATGGAATTACCACTAAGACAATGAATTTGTAAGGTATTATCTTGCAGCTTTTTCCACGTTGATGTAAATTTTATTATATTTTAAGATTGATGTTTGTATTATAAAGTTTATACCTGCAAATCATGCATTGATGCTGCTTTCTAAAAAAAAAATAAAGAGGGTATTTACAGATGCAGTCTGTCGGTTGCTTTGGGAATAGCATTGTATGCACCGTGTTTACTGTTGTGCATCACTGCAGCTGATTCTCAGATGGGTTCAGCGCAGGACAAAACGGTCATATTCTGTGCAGGTTAATATGTAAAATGTCTCACCACAGATCAGCAGTGACGTTGGAATTGCAGAGGACATTGTAACTCCGTTGCCAGGCAATGGCAGTCAGTGGGAATATGCAGGCTCTTATCTCCTTACAGTATTGCCAGGAGTGTGAGAAAGTAAAAGTCACTTCGTTGCCACAGGAATAAGAGCAAAAGGCTGGGTAAGGTGGAAATAAGTATGTAATCTGGGGAGCCGGGAGCAGCACAGTCTAAGCAGGTACTAAGGAGAGTCAGGGCATGATGTTACGGAAACAGTTACTGGAAAGGGACTCACAGAGCACGAGATGAATGCACACGTGATGGTGACCACAAGTGCACGATCAGGGGTGAAATGGAGAGAAGCTGCAGCCTTTGGGGCATTCTGTGGCAGGTAAGACTCAGAGCCTCCTACACACTGAGCTTATTCCAGCCCTTTGGATTCCTGTCCCACGCAGCACTCATCCAGCTGGTGGCACGTCACTTACAGTCCCCTCTTCTAGAACCAGAATCACAGAATATCCTGAGCTGGAAGAGACCACAAGGACCACTAATATCAGCTTCAGGCTTCACACAGGATCGCCCAGAATCCAAACCCTATATCTGAGAATGGCATCCAAATTCTTCCATGAACTCCAGCACTTGGGGCCATGCCTACAGCCCTGTGCAGCCCGTTCCATGCCCACCGCCCCGTGGTGCAGCCCCTTTCCCTCACCCCCAGATGCCCCTCCCCTGACAGCTCCATGCCGTTCCCTCAGGCCCTGTTGCTGTCACACAGCTGCCCCTCCACTCCCTGTGAGGAGCTGCATCCGCCATCAGGCCTCCCCTCAACTCCTCTGCTCTGCACTGAGCACACCCAGGGACCTCCTCATGAAACTTGTCCTCCAGACCCTTCTTTGTTGCCCTCCTTTGGGTGCTCTCTAATAGCTTGACATCCTTCTTACACTGCGGCCCCAAAGTTGCACACAGTGCTGGAGGTGAGGCCACACAGCACAGAGCAGTGCAGTACAACCCCTCCCCTCACCCGGTGGCAGTGCTGGGCCTGATGCACCCCAGGATTCGGTTGGCCCTTTGGGCTGCCAGGGCACACTGCTGGCTCATGCTCTACTTTCTCAACCAGAACCCCAAGGCCTCTTTCTGCTTGGCTGCTGTGCAGCCTTTCGTCTTCCATTCTATACAGATACTCAGTGTTTCCCCTCTCCCAGGTGCAGCATCCAGCACCGGTTTTGTTAAACTACACGCAGTTGGTGATGGCTCAGCTCTCTAACTTATCAAAATCTCTCTGCAAGGCCTCTCTACTTTGGAGGGAGTTAACACCTCCTCCCAGATTAGTGTTGCCCACAAACTTAGTACGCCTTGAAGTCCTGCAACCAAGTCATTTATGAAAACACTGGAGAACTGGCCCTAAGATCAAGCCTTTAGGGAACCACACTAGTGACTGCCCACCGGCATGATGCTGCCCCCCATGTAGTGCAGCTCTTTGAGCCCAACCCATCAGGTAATTCTTCACTCATCATTTGATGTAGCTGTCGCGCTGCACACTGAGCGTCTTGTCCAGAAGGATACTTTGAAAAACAGTATTGAAAACCTAGCTGAAATACAAGAATATTACATCAACTGACTTCCCTTGGTCAACTATGTGGGCAACCTTGTCATAAAAGGATACTAAATTCATTAAACAGAACTTCCCCCTCCTGAACCCACTGGCTGTGACCAACGATAGCACTGTCTTTTCACATATTTTTCAATGGCTACCAGAGTAATCTCCATAAATTTGCTAGGCACTGAAGTGAGACAAGGTCTTCCTTCTTGTTGTTCTTGAAAACTGAGACAATGTTTGCCAGTTTCTAGTCTAAAGAGACCTCTGTACATTCCCAGCTGTTGAAAAAGAATTGAGAGATCTTGCAATGACATCAGCTTGTTGAGTACCCTGGGATAAATCCCATTAGACCCCACAGACCTATATGGCAGAAGCAAATCCCAATCAAGTTCAGGATTGGCTGGGAGTTTGTTATTACCACAGCCACAGTCCTCTACCTCAGGGCTCTGGGGATCCCAGAACTCACCCTCAGTATCGAAGACAGAGGCAAAGGAGGCATTAAATGTGTCTGCTTTGCCAGCAACCCTACTTGTGAGGTAACCACCCTCACCAAGTAACAAAGTAATGTTACCTCTGGTCCTCCACCATTAATGCACATAAAAAGCCCTTTTGTTTGTCTCCCACAGTGCTGGCCAGATTCAATTCTCATTGAGCCATGACCCATAAATCTTCTTTCTACACCAGCAAACAACACCTCTGTAGTCCTTCCACAGTGCCTGACTTGACTTCCACTAGCCATACCCTTTCTTTTTCCACCTAATATAGATCTCTGCTCAGCCAAGCCAGCCTTGGCTGCAGAGTCACTGCAAATGACCAGGTTAAGAAAATGAAGGAAGAACAAGAATGTGAAGGAAGAACAAGAATGCAAAACCAGGTGGCTTGCATTGAGAATAAAATTCCTGAAGTGCTGTTCAAATAAAGCATAGAGTGCTAAACAGAACCATTTTGGATAATGTTGTTTATAGCAGTTCAAAAATTCAACTCATCCATTTTCTGTGCCAGTCTGTAGAGATGTCATGAGTGTCGAGATAACAAGTATACAACGATTCAATAAATAAGAGATTATAAACCTCTGTTTCTAGAATGAGATGCTAAAATTAGGCAGAAACTCAGGTATGCCATGAGGTTTGAACAGATGACCCCTTGGAATCTCACTGCCATGGCTCTTTGGGCACAAAGGTGTAAAAACAAACAGTAGATAGTCCAATTTATTAATGGTACAACAATACAGAAAATTTTGTATCTGACACTACCCAACATACAGTGGAATTACAAAGTCATTCATGGCTCTTTTTATTTTGCCTTATTTTTGAATTTAAGTTAAAACCTCACTGTATCTTTTCAAGAAACACGCAAGAAATATGGATATATGTGCTCAATTAAAGGTCATTATTTTTCCTTACAACAGATTGAAGTGTTTTTTCCTTTTACTTTCTTTTTTGCTTTTATGTTAACTAAGAGTTAATTTTTATATGGGTGGAAAGGGCAACTTCACAAAATAGGAGGCATTTAGTAATAACTTTTATTTTTGAGGCCTTTTTTTCCCCTTTGGCATTTATTGTAAACCATGTTAGAAACTTAACATTTGAATACATGGAAACAGTCTATTTAAAATGCTCACCATTTTCTATAAAGTTCATGATAAAATACAAGAAAATATGCATTTAAAAAAACCTTACAAAGTAATACTCTGCAGTAAATTCTGTTCACTGATGAACAGGTTTTCCTCTAAGACCAGGTTTGGTCTTTAAAGTAAACATTAGAGGCAAAATCTTCAGCTCAGTGAAATCAAGGATTTTCACCACTGACTTCACAAGGAAGAACAATTTTCTCAGTTTTCAAGTACTGATGGCTAGCAATGTGCACATGAAAATTATTTGTACAAACTCAGGACTGAAAGACAGAAGAGCTCTGTAAACAGTATTCATTGTTGTCACTTGAACAGCATGAGAAATGAGCAGGAAACACTTGGTGATTTCAATTACATTTTCAAACTCAACAGAAACCAAAAAGCAGCGCCTCCCATCAGGAATCTAACTATTATAACTATTAATCTAACTATTATATATCTGAAGAATCACTCCAATCTGTTACAGTGACTAAGCTGCTTTTTAATGTGCTTGTATTATCAGCTTCACGAGGACCTGTAAAAATAACAGCAAAAAATAAAACAAAACAGTAATACTATTTGGAGGCATTTAATATACATTTATCTTGCTATAAGAATCATGCTATGTGAGCAAATATCTCTGGACTTCATGAAGTCCACAACTTCAGCCACTGAGGAAATTATAAATGTTGATAATACAAAAACTTTCTGTCATAGTATACAATGCACAGTACAAACACTCAGTGCCAACATTACAATTCATGTTATTTTTAAAGGGAAAAGTCAGTATGCAGTTTCACAGCCCAGCAGAACACTTGGAAAAGTATCCTGAGTAAACCTTACAGCTAATTACCATTCTCAAGACCAGCCTATAGGAGGGGGTTGGAACCAGGTGATCTGAAAGGTCCCTTCCAACCCAAACCATTCTATGATTCTATGTGTTTTAAAATTCCATGGTTAGGTTTCTTGACAGTTTATATATAAATACCACACATGTTTTTTCCTGTAATTCAGTATATGGTATTTTACAATGTGTAATATACTATACTTACGTTTTCCTCTAGGTGTGCCAGGCACTTAAGATTTATAATGTAAAAGAATGACTGTATTACCTTCCTGTTTTGGTACAGTCTTCTTTGGAAGACCCCACGCATGTACAACAGATGCAGCATTTGACTCATTTTTCTGAGCTGTTGATGCCTTCTGACCACTATTATCTTTCATCAACAAATAGTCTTCTTCTATAGATGATATATCCCAGTCATCTTCATCTACTTCTGCAAACTGATGGAGATAAAATGCACATTTTATTCCTCCCTTTCTCATCGAGATTCACAGAGATCAGATTCTCCAAATAAATAAGTGAAGTAGGTGTTGAAGAAAAATACACTGGTTGCCCAGCTTTGTGACATCTAGCAACATAATTTTAACTTCCACATATTTCAATAACATATATACATACATTACATATGCATATTAAAAGGGTTTTTTCTTCTGGAAAATTGCTATTCCAATGAGATAGAAAATCCTTTAAACATTAGAATGAATACTGCTTACATAGAAACAGAGACACTATGATACCATGCAAGGTTGTAGTTTAGTTTGCTATATAAGCTTTCTGTACTGACACTAAAAAAGTAATGCTGTGATAAAGGCCATTTCAATCTAAAACTCATTTACTTAAAGGGAAAATTAAAGAATAAAATTGAAAAACATGGTGCTCAAAGTTGAAATGTGTATTCCTCTTAAGACCGACTGTCGGTATGTACAAGTATGATTACTTATAATTCAACGATGGATTTGCATATCAAGTTCACAAAATGACTGTCAAATCAAACAGATAAAAAAGGGCATGGAGTTGCTGCCTTTGGGTTATCTCCTCAGCCTGAGAACTAAATATCTTCATCCACCTTTTGAAAGAAGAGCTACAGCATTTCCCTATTTGCCAGTCAGTGGTGGTTCAATGGAATCTAGCCATTATTACAGAGCTCACCCATAGTACGATAAGATCATTTCTCACAGAGTTAAAACCTTATTTCACTACAGCCTCTGAATGTTACAATAAAATACAGAAAGTGCTTCTGCTGCACAGAAGAAAGGTTCCAATATTATCAGGAAACAATCTAAGTTACGTACATACTGGAGAGAAATCCACAAATATGAACACGTAGTGTGTTTTGAAAGAAGAAACTGGAGTAATGCTGGCTTTTTTGCAACATAATTCATTTTTTTACAATCATAACTGTTGCAAACAGCTTTTCAGAAGCTGACAGATCTGCGTGCTGTGCTGTATTATTAACATACCAGGATTCAACATTTTGCTATTTCAAATTATCTGCATTTGGGGGGTGTGGCAGTGAGAAAGTCAGAGTCACATATACTCAAAGAAGTGTTTCCTCGTTCGCTCAGTCTTAGCTGACTTTAAAGTGCAAAATAAAGAGAAAACTATCAATTTCAAACACAGTTCAGTACTGATCAAGTGTAAAATAAATCGTCCCAGTCAAAATTACTAGGCAATTTTTTTTTTTTTTTAACTCAAAGACTCACATCAACAAATCCTGTAACTCACACAGTATGTGGTAAACTCAGGTAATGCTTGTACATCTTCAGATAAGCACAAAGTCCCTAAGATGTTCCTGAAGGATGTTCTATAAAACATGGCCTTTGTAAGACATGTCAGTGGATGTATTAGAGAGGTATTACAGTAAGGCGGGTATTGAGAATGACCATTAGCAGCTATTACTACTTAAGCCACCTTATGCTAATAAAAAACAGATCTTGAGAGAAATCATCTTATTGATGGCATTTTGCACAGATATTTTTAGGCACCTTTGAGAATCCTAAGTAAAATGTAGAAAATTACCTTGAACTTGCCTACATTTAAACGTGGAAATATTAACCTGAAGATACACACATTCCTCTCTATAACTAGCAAAGAATACAAGGTGGGTGTGTTCTTTTGTAAAGATTCCAGAAACAAAGTAGCAATCCTTGCCCTGGGTTCATAAACTCATTTCTAACTCATTATGTCCATACCACAACATGCCACTGTATATTGTTTATTTTAAATGAATTACAGCAAAATTATCTTTGCTCTAAGATATTAGATTACCCCAAAAGACTCCTTAGCTGTAGCTCCAAAATCATCTTTGAGAATTAAGATCTTCATCAATACAGGTTTGGCATGAAATAAATGTAACAGATCTTGCTCAATTACTTAATATTCAGTTCAATTACTTAATAATGATTATTAAAATTAATACCTTGGGTTCTTGCACCTCTTCTTTCTTAATAAATGCTTGTGCAATGTCTATCCCTCCAGCTGGCTTGTTCTTATTTCCATGGTTAGAAAGGCTCTTTCCAACTTGTTCGGTCAGTTTTTGAATAACAGTTCCTACAAGTTCATAAAAAAACATTACACTGACAATTCTGATTCAAAAGGCAAGCACGACAACTGTTCTTGAGGTTTTACTGTAAGTCTCCTGAAAATCTCCTACAAAGTAAAAGCCTGAAAAAGACTGTTTTGGAAAAGATCATAGAATCATCATAGAACCACAAGGTTGGAAAGGACCTACAGGATCATCTAGTCCAACCTTCTGCCTATTACCATTACTATCCACTAAGCTACTAAACCATATCTCCTAGCACCTCATCCAGACACCTCTTGAACACCATCAGGGATGGTGATTCCACCACTCCATTCCAGTGCCTGACCACTCTTCGACAGCTTTTCCTTATGCCTAATCTAAATCTCCTCTGGTACAACTTGCAGCCATTTCCCCGGGTCCTGTTTGTTGTCTGGGAGAAGAGGTCAAATCCCCACCTCATCACAGCCTCCCTTCAGGAGTAGAGTGTGATGAGTCTCCCCTGAGCCTCCGCTTCTCCAGACTAGACAATCCCAGCTCCCTCAGCCGCTCCTCATAGGACTTGTGCTCCAGACCCCTCACCAGTTTTGTTGCCCTTCTCTGGACACGCTCCAGGGCCTCAATGTCTTACTTGTAGTGAGGGGCCCAAAACTGCACACAGTACTCGAGGTGTGGCCTCACCAGAGCTGAATACAGGAGGATGATCACCTCCCTGCTCCTGCTGGCCACACTACTTCTAATTCAGGCCAGGATGGCATTGGCCCTCTTGGCCACCTGCGTACACCGTCAGCTCATGTTCAGCCGAGCATCAACCAACACCCCCAGGTCCCTTTCTTTTTCACAGTCATCCAGCCACTCAGCCCCAAGCCTATAGTGCTGCATGAGGTGATCGTGGCCATTGTGCCATTAGCAAAGAGTAATTACTGAGGGTAATTTGAGGGTACTCAATCCCCTCATCTAGGTCGTCAATAAAGGTATTAAACAAGATAGGCCCCAGTACTGACCCCTGAGGGACACCACCTGTAACAGGTCACCAGCTGGACTTAACTCCATTAACCACCACTCATTGGACACGGCCCTCTAGCCAATGTAGTTCCTTACCCAAAGAAGGGTATACTTGTCCAGGCCACAGACAGACTGTTTCCCCAGGAGAAAATACTGTGAGAGATTGTGTCAAAGACTTTGCTGAAGTCTAGGTAGACTACATCAACAACCTTTCCCTTGTCTACCAGTCTGGTTATACAGTCACAGAAGGAGGTTAGGTTGGACAAGCACAACCCATGCTGGCTGGGCCCAAAACCCTGGATGGCACCACACACGTGCCATGTGATCTCACCCAAGATGACTTGCTCCATAACTTTCCTCGGTACTAAGGTCAGGCTAGCAGGCCTGTAGTTCCCTGGATCCTTCTTACGGCCCTTCTTGTAGATAGGAGTCACATCGGCAAGCCTCCAATCTTCCAGGACCTCTTCAGACAACCAGGAATGCTGATATAAGGTGGAAAGCAGCTTGGGAACCACCTCTACCAGCTTCCTTAGCACCCTAGGACAAAATCCGTCCAGTCACATGGACTTTTGACAGTCTAGATGGAAGAGGAGCTCTCTTAACTGTCCCTACCTGAATCACGGGGGGTGTATTCTGCATTCCCTCCCAGACTTCCAGATCAGGGTGTAAAGTGCCCTGAGGATAACTGATCTACCTATTAAAGGCAGATGTAAAGAAGGCATTGAGAACCTCGGCCTCTTCCTTATCCACAGTGGTCCTGTTCCCTGCTGCATTAAGTAAAGGATGGAAATTCTCCTCGGTCCTTCTCTTACTGTTAATATATTAGTAATAGGATTTCTTATTCTCTTTTACTGCAGTGGCCAATCTGAGTTCAAGCTGGGAGTTCATGGAAGCACAGACTGTATCTTTCTCCGCATGCATTCACCTAACTTGATACTCTTCTGATTTTATTTGACATCTCTAAGCACTACAGTAACATAAATACATTATCAAAAGAATAAATTGCATACAAACACACATACATGAGATAGATACTGTGCCTTTGCTATTTTCTAACACAGAAATATTATCATTAAAAAAAAACATGCACAGCTGTTACCACATACATATATGAAAGAAGGGAAAATACCTTTTGAAGTTTTGACAGGTGTTCCTGTTTCTTCAGTTTCACTTTCCTCTGTCCCATCCAGATCACTTTTGTCAGAAGCCATGTGAAAAGCACTGACTTTGCTGTTTGATGTTTTTGACTGCTTTTGCAACAATTCCCGTGATATGTGCAACTGTTTGACATCATCTTCATCTGCTTCTTCCTCTGAACTGAATGGTGGAGTTCTAAACATAAACGCATAAACCTGAGGACTTGCTGGGTTTCAGTGACTGCACTGACATACATCTTTAAGATTTGTTGTATTTTCCTTTATAGCAACGTAAGCATTCTCCGTATGTGGAAGAAAAACAGTAACTCCCATAAATTAAAGCTATCCATAAAACCACTCAAAAAGAAATTCTGCTGCTAAGTAAACTCAAGAGGTTATTATAATATATCTGTTATATTGTGAGATCTAAGAGATCTCTTATCTCTTAGATGTGATTATTTCCGCCTATGTAACTACCTTTACAAAACCAACACACCAACATATAAAAACTCATGCCAAGCAAACAACAATAGGCTTTCCTGTGAGAGCAAGGTCCAGGGCCATGGAATTTGCACCACAGATGTTCTGTTATGTATTCTGTATGATGAAAATAATTTAGGAATTTTCCATAACAGTTAAGTTAATCAAGTTAGAATAACTGTTGAGTTGGTAATTAGATATTAACAGCCAGATCCAACCTACTTCTGTCTTGATGAGTTTAGAACTGCATGACTAATACCACCCAGAAAACAAAAATTACAGTGCAGAAAATTACATAATAATATGCTTGAGGAGACCTGGAATATTGCGCTTAATTCTGGTTATAATAATAAAAAATATCAACAAGCTGAAAAGATAAGGTTGAAGTCTTTAAATGATTCCAGGAGGCTAGGAAGTTACTGATTTTTGATTTGATTGTCTCTCTCTGGTTCCCAGTAAGGAAAACATCTGCTGAATTGAGAACACGCTGTCATTCAGAGACTATAACAACAGATTCAGATCGGGGGGAGAGGGAGAGTCGAGAAGAGTGTTTGTCATTTGAACTTCATAATAGGTCTTATGTTGCAAGCACCAATAATGTTTTCTTCAAAAATACAATGGGAAAAGAAAAACATACGTGATACTAGATGTCCTTCTGGAAGCTTCGTTTCCAATGAGCTTCCTGCATCCAAAAAACAATGAAACAAGTCATGTCAATCCTGACAGTCAACCAGTTAAAGTTTATACAGGTAAAAAAAAGAAAAAAAGAACTACTTTCTTAATTCTTACAATATACTAGCATGAAATGCATTAGTTCCAAAAAAATCACACCCACAGGGGATTTTTACCCAAGGTATGAGGACTATGAGAGTAGCACTCTTACTTTGGTGTAGACGTGTTCTCAGCGATGGCTGCTCTTTGTTCAGCTGGGCGGACAGCTGTCAAAGACCGTTTTACTGGTTTTTGTGGTATGGTGGATGAGGAAATTCCCAATTGATTGAACTTCTGTTTACCTACAAGTGAAGTTTTCTATCTCATTATTAGAAGCAATGCTTGGCATCTTTAACATTACCATCTAATTTCTTTCAAAAGTTAAAGATGTCTGTACTGCAGATTATGAATTTATAGGAAAAAAATATTTTTTCTTTTTTCTTCAGAACAGTTCAGTTTTCATGCATCTTTTCCAATACAAGAGGTAATTTTTCTGCAATTAAACACATCAACAGCACTTGGAAGGAAAAAGCCTAGTTGGCTTTAACTACATAGAATAATTAAATGAAAAATTCAGAAAGCAACGACACACGAGCATTTCTAGACAAAATATATCTAGATTTTGTTTCTAGATAAAATATTAAGTATCTTCGCAGCAAAACTTAATTAAACTGAAATACATATACAGAGAAATTTAACCTTCATAAGGAATGTAAGGACTGCAAACAGTTCTGTTAGACAATGTTGATCTCTCTACAACCCTAAAGCTGACTTGGCGTTCAAGATACTCTCGAATTCGTTGAATGTCCGGCTCTTGCTTCAGTTTGTGCTCTCTAGCAGATTCAATGGCACGCAGGATTTTATTTAAGCGATCATTCGGGATACCACGGACACCCTAGAGACACAAATTGCATTGTAAACACAAGGGCTATTGTTTCTTGAATTTATTACCCTAGAATTATAAACGCTCTTTAAACTTCAAATATTAAAAAGCTTGTAGAAAAATCATATAAGCTGAAAGGACTGCTAACAGGTGTGGTCATATTGTCCACAGCTGTAATTTGCTGGAAATTCCCTCAGGTTAATGAATTACACTGATTTATAACGGTTGGAAATTTAGCTCTGGATTTTCTAGGTTGAGGGTTGTGGTATAGAAATGAGAGAATAATAAAGAAATGGGACAAATGTTATCCATCTTTTAAAAAACACAAAACGATCTTACTGCTTTAATTCCCAAGGATTCCAGTTTTTCCTCCAGGGCTTGCTCCAAAACAACTTTTAATTCTTTAGTTAAAGAAGGATCAGTCTTCAAAGCATTTATTAAATGTTGGTTACTTCTACCTGTTTTAAGATCGTCTTTCTCAATTTCTGAAATAAGAATGAAAAAAAACGCATTTAAAAGGAATCTCAAAAAAATCTGCACTATACAAGACAGTTAAAGACAGCATAGAGGCATGCATTTTTTATAAACACCATAGACATACAAGTCCACTTTTTGTCTACATAGAGTCTATTCTTTTAAAAATCTGGTCAGCTCACTTGGAAACTAACTCAGCATCAAGCGCTCACCATCAAAACCGCCTTATTTTTTCTTGTTGTAAAATTGCCGTAAAGATGCATGCTTGAATATTTAACCACAAATATCTTTACTTTCAGAACTGTTCTTTGGAACTTCTGATAAAGACTGTCTTCTGATAATTAAGTCCTCTAAAATTGCTATTTCAAATGAAAGCAAGACTCTAGTATCAATTAGAACAGGAATATGACAGACCTGTTCAGAGGAAGAGAATCAAGCAACAGTGTTATCACACGAAAAACACCTACTGAGTTCTTTGGAAAGTCCTAACACTTTCAAAAATCTTGGTAAAAACAAAGGCACAGTATGAGGCAAATTGTTTCACAGAATATACGACTGATACTACTTATCTTTAAAACTCTTTCAAATACAAAGTTCAGTGTCATATTTTCTACTACAGGTCAATGACACCATCATACATACTAAAGCAGACAAAGAACTTTCTACCTCTTTCCCTTATTTTAAGTGTCAGTAAAAACATGAACTCTTACACAAGATAAAAAGAATCATAATACAGATTCTTAACCTAAATTAAAGACTGACATTTAAGTTAAGTCAGAGTATTAAAAGGTCACACAGGAGAGTAAAGAAGCAAAACACACCCACCTAGAACCTGACTGTGAAGTGTCTCTGCCAAGAGGGAAATTCTACCGAGTCCTACTTAGACACCAAGTGAAGCAATAATCAGTGGTTCCACAGTACCTGCTTCTGACTGGCAGCAGTCAGCACAGACTGCAAAGCATACACAGAGGCAAACACAGCATTGCAGGAAAGCATGCTGTAAACTGAACCCCCAACTTCCCTCTCCAAAATAAGAGGTAAATCTCAGGCAGGAGTTTCTCTCTTTCCAATATGCTTTACAGAGCTCTGGAATCACTTGCCAGCCCAAAGACAAAAGATATAACTGAAGGAATAATGCTACAACACCATGACTTTCAAATGCTTGGTTTGGTTTGTTTTTTTTTTCTCTCCAAAAGAAATGTGCCACTATTCCTTCTATGTAAAAAACTGTCCATTTAGTTCTCATCCAGAAGAAGAATTGAAAAAGCTTCGACATACACAACAAACATCTAGGTTATTCTAGGTTGCTTTCACTGGACCCATGAGAGAAAAAAATAAAGACTGAAAGAGTCCAACTACCAGCCTATGAGATCTGTACTGAAGAAGACAACATCTGGCTAAAATTTTATCTGGCCTTGGGAACTTTGTGGACAACTCATTCCCCAACAGACATGGGGTCAAAAGTGATGTGGCTGGAGAGTCAAGTCCTAGAAGAGGTAAACTACTGGTCAGAGCCGAAAGGTAGAACTACTAGACTGTCCCCACTCTAGAAAAGGAGCAATGGGCAGGATGAAGCTCTCCCAGAAAGCCTGATGTGAGTCATTGTACATTTTAAGCGGATGGTTCCAAAGAGCTTAACAAAAATCCCGTCCTTTTCTGATGTTAATCCCCACAATAAAAAAGGTCCATATCAAATCATTGCTTATTCATAATTACTCCACACTAATATGGGTAACAGGACTATCCAGTATTATCCTAATTAATGAGAATATTAGTTCTTCCTAATTAATTAAAAACAAAAGCTTATTGTCAGGAGCCAGCTATTTAAGGAACTGTTTTCTTACTCATTTTTGTTTAAAAAATGAACAAGCCAAAAAAGCATTAGATGGGACAGCTTTGAAGACAAGGGATCGCAAATGTGGTCCACTGCCTCAGCTTCTATATAAACCTGTGAAACAATCTGCCAAGTCAAGAATTTTCACACTCTCCCTTATAAATGGCTGTCATTGCAAACAGAAAAAATCTAGGTCTAACCTTTCAGACTACATTCTTTCTTTCTTTCGTACTGTAGGCCATGCCTGTAGGCACAAAAGACTACAATCGATCAAAAGAGATGATGGCAAGCAAGAGAAATAGCAGAAAGAATGGCAAAAATGTAAGCAGTCCTTATTTCAGAATGGACAGAGGCTCTGGGTTTTCCCTGGGGAAACCTCTCACTTAACCACAGATGTATTTAAATGACATTTTTGCTTTCAAAAGAGCCTTATTCCTACAACATTGAAATTCACTGACTATAAAGTTCGAAACTGAGTTTTATGTTATTATTTATTTATTTACACACAGCACAGATTATCGTGCTTGGTAGTCACTTGGATTTTCATCTAAAATACTGCTAGCTCCCTCCAGCAGAACACCATGCAAAAACAAACCAACACTTCTTGATCTGACGGTGTAAATGTGGCCTTGCCCAAGTTTTCCTCAAATGAAGCAGAGGACCAGCTGCCAAGTTGGCACTGGCAGCTATCAACATCTGGCAAGTCACCAACACCGAGCACAACCCTGGCTGGAGCTGTGGCTGTGCTGAGGTAGGCATAACTTAGATTACTTGCAAAAAGTATCTTTGGTCCATGTATAAAAGCCGCCAGTTTCAGCTTCCACCACAAACTTCCTTCCTCTATCTGAACTATTTACATGCTTATGACAAGTATGTAAAAGAAGTGAGCATACATTGCAATAGCATCAACACCATCAGATTATACCAAAGAATTTCCTAGTGAGGGGGCTATTCCTCATCAATCATTTTTGTTCTGCTTATCTCAACAGCCTTTATACATATGGAATATGCCTGCTTTAAGGAATTAAGATTTCCACAAAAACATATTGGACTTGGATAAGGAAAACATAATATTTACAAGCACCAATGGCAAAAAGGAAATTGACATGTACAAGGAATGTTCCCACCCAAACCAGATAAGCGTACTCAAGTACAATGAAAAATACTGTACACATAAAATAATATTCACATTTTTATTTTCAAGAAAAACATGCCACTACATTTTGTTCTGAACCAACCATTACCTTTTTCCTCTTCTGAAAGCTCCTCTATGGGCTCCAGCATATGTACCAAGGGGGCCTGCTCTAATAACGAGGAAGAACAGGAACACCAGACAAACAGGACAGAAGAAGGTCAAGGTCCAGAGATGGACGGTAAGGCAAAAAAAACACACTGATGTCAGTTTTCCTGATTGCTTACAAACTGCTTATTAATCACAAACCCAATGCAATATGACTCTTCAAAGTCATAAGTACTGCCTTGATAGGAAATATTTGTAGAGGAGACTCTAATACAGTGGTTATTTTGAGAATGATTCAACTGCCTAAGCTTACTGCCCAGTATCACCTCAGATACATCAGCTTTAAGCCACTTGCATGGGTGACTGATAGGTTACAGAACTCTAGAAAACCTGTGTATTCTTGGAATGGTAGCCAGGTGGAATGGTTTTAGGCATATCCAAAGACAAAGCCACCTGAGAGTGAATAAATGTATATTCTCATCCATCATTTTTGTTTAAAAATGCATTCTTTAACTATTGTTTATGTGCATTTTGTGTCTCAGTAGTTTACAAAAGGCAGGTGAAATGGATGGATCTAGAAACCCTCTAAAAAAAAAATTGATAACTCATTAACCTAGAGAATTAGTAAGCAGTGAATCCATATGTGCAAGACAACTTTTTTCTATACAGAGATGTAAGTCGTTGAACATTTTAAAATAAATTTTGTTGGAAATTTATTATTATCTGCTTTAAAGAAATCTTCAAACATCTTCTGCTGAAAAAAGGCTTCCTAAAAACATGAAGTTAGTCTGTAGGCTATCAAGAATAACTGTTTTACACAAGTGAAGTCAGAGAACAGTTTATTTACAATTCTATAAACTTCATATTTAAGAGATGGATGAAAATGCTTTCATGTAAACTAATTTTAAAAAGTTCTTTAAAGTGTTAATATTTACCTTTCATGAATAAAGAAATTGCAATAAAAACTAAAACTCCAGTTTCTTCTAGGTTTATCACAAAAACAGAGAAATGAACTTTCAGCATTCAGCTACTGGCAGTACAAGAGAAAATGCACAGGCCAGTATTTTGGGTCAGCATACATTTGCCTCAGCTTTCAGAGGAATCTTCTGGCACTATAAGTGGTTGCCATGCTGTACTGGCAGAGGGGGAAGAAGTGACATTACTCCAAAGATGTCTGTTCTTAAGCAAGTCCTGTATGATAGGGTACAAGTATTAATGCTCTGGGATAGGTTATCACAGTGAATTGAGCACCTGGAGCTAAGTGTCCCATTTCCAATATTTCCCATCTGAACTGGGACAAAAGAGCGTGCTGTAATCCCTCCTTGTATGATAGCTGCTCTCTCCAAGCTTTCTGTACTTGCAGTTATGTTCTTGGAAGAGCTTCTCAAGGTTACAAGACTTGAGATATTCTCCAATACAATTAGAAGTATATAAAAAGTTCTAAAAATGTTTCTTACACCAACATAAGATGCTAAAAAGATGCTCATGTCAGCACCCTTTAGGGAAATACTTAAAAGTAAAACTCAGGGATAGAAAGATTGACAAATAGGTTTCCAGTCTTTTAGTCTCTAAGGCTTCAAATTTAACAGCAGCCAGAGCATTACTGGGCATTCCAATATGATCCTCCAAACTACTGAACTCCCAAAGCTCTTCCTGATGCACTGCTGCCCTATACCAACTTGCACCCAAAGCAGTGACTCCATTTGGGATGACAGAGTCTAAACACAGATGAGTGATGCTCTGGTGCAATTTAATTCTATTGCATGGGCATAGGCCCCAGCATTTTTGTTGGCTGGACCTACTATGCAGCCAGTTGCTACACAACTGGATTTAATCTACAGCCATTTCACCTATACTTTACTTGGATGCAATCTACTTAAAGGTGATGACTCATCTCACCACAAGCCCTTGCTGGCTAACTTAATTTTGAAGAAAAAGCTCAGTTCCCAAAATCCAAAATTGAAAGTAATCTGAAAAAAGGTGAACAAGTATCGCCCTCAATACACTAGAAACGGATGTTAAAACCAGTAAAATAAGAAATGGAAAAGCAAAATCAAACAAGCATCACCACTGTGGAAAATATGTGAATAATTATGTGCTGCATGATGACAGGAGATAGAATCCTAACACATGGAGTGGAACATTTGGAAACTTCAACTTCCCCAGTAGGCCTTTCTTTCACTGTACTGTACACGTATTCTGTGTGATATTTACCAAACATCTTGAGAAAAAAACAGCTTCATTCACCACTCCTGTAGTTTACAGAAAGACAGACGTAGAGGTGACTCCCTAAGGAACTGCACTGCTGAAGTTTACCAGAGGTTTTCATCTTCTAGCAGTCTGATCAGACCTCTTAGCTAATGAGCAGCACCTAACTATTAGCAAACCCATTGTTAGCAATCATTTGAGTACCAGGGTACTGGTAGAACTGGAGATTATATCAGTCTTGCTGTTCAGATGTAACCTCAATTATACTTTGTTCACTGACACCATTTGAACCCTGACTCTCAGTTCCACCCCTTTCTCAATTATAAAATAGATAAATATCAACTTCATACTTAAACCAATTCAGGCAGGCTCTGCTGCTGCTATGTAGCTTAATTGTTCCATCTCAACTCAACTGTAACTCTGTTTTGCTGATCGACATCTGCCTAAGCCTGATTCTAACCCAAGCCCAGTGACCCCTGTAAAACCTTTGCTCAGCAAAAACCAGGTGTCTCTGGGTGAATTCAGCCTTTTGCAGACCCTGCTGTAGATCTTTTTCCTTTCCTTTCCTTCCCTTCCCTTCCCCTTCTGGCCTTAACCACTGTAACTCCAAACCTAATTCTATTTGGTACTCTGTAGCAGTCCCACACCTGACCCTAACCAAATGGCTCACATTAATATTGTTGCTAAATCCTCCACCTAGCCTATAGAGCAAGTTCTAGGCACATCTTCGCTGCTTGTCAGCAGTCAACATCAGCTCTAAACATAACCCTAGCTTTATCACCAGGTTCAGACTTGAACCAAACTAAACGGTAGCTGCCAACGGCAGTCTTACTGCAAACTGGTTGCAGTCCTGTATCACTGATTGTGGCTGGCCTGAACCCAGCCATATTAATACTAATTATCATTAGGCCAGCAACCTTAAGATGACCTCCACAATGATGAGTGTTTTTCTGTATCTTTCAGACTACATCTTCTGCCAGCTGATATGTGTGGAGAGATAACTGTGTCTGGAATACTTCGATTAATCATTAAATTTCTGTTTTAAGTAATACTTGATGACAATTTCCATACAGGAAGAAAAGGAAAAAATGTATTTAACAATAGCAAAGAATTCAGCATGCTTGTCTTTCCAGCATTTCATATACAACTGGTGTGTTTTTATCTAGGAAAAAAAAAAACAACAAAAAACCCTCACAATATTCTAATATTACTAGTGGAAAAACCTGTCTCTTGGTCAGTACTTGAAACAGAAATCCTGTCTATTTATTCTGAAATATGAAATGTTAAAGTACTTTTAGCCTGAACAGAAGTGTACAGTTGTCTATAGGGAAGTAAGGCAAGGCCTACAGTAAGCACTTTGTACTTGCAAATAAAAACCAAGGATAAATAGAAGTATGCCTCTTTGCTGTAAATTGCTGCACTTCTTATGGGTGTAAGGAATGCGAGCCACAGTTATAATCATTGTTCACTTCTTGAATTTTCTTATTTATACTCAAATTCTGCATCCTAAGAGTTTAATCTCTGGTTCCTGTCTCTTTGAATAATATATTTTCCTCATAATTAAACAATGGGAGGTCATATACTGCACATAAGCAGCATAAATATAAATTTCAAACTAATACTCTTAAATAAGATACATTTCAGTCACTTACCTGAAGCCTCTAAGGTAGCAATATAGTCATCTCAGACTCCTACAGTCAAAGAAGAGACACAGAGCAATTCAGCTTCAAAGAGCAATTCAGATCTTAGTTCAGCTGAACCAAAATCTGAAGGTGTCCCTTTTCTTTTCTCTGTTAACTGTCAAGGAAGACTACTTTGACTAATTTTTCCTGAGTTGCTTCAGTTATGTCAAGACTGAGTCAAAGGCTTTTAAGACAGTAGCTAAAAAGCAAAAGATTAATTAGATTGTCCATTAATTCCACCCAGTATTATTGGCCTAACAAAGATTAAATATTGAACAACTATCAAGATTTCAAGAGCTATCTAGAAGCCAAAGTCCATTTAAAAAGAGATAAATTATAATTTATCTGTTGCCTTTTCATGAGATAGAAGTCATCTTTGGAAAGACTTCAATTATATCTGTGCAAACCTACAGCTTCCGCAAGAACCTGAACAAGAATGGTCTGTTGGGATGGCATCACTAGCTCTTCAAGAAATCTACATCATCAGAAAAGCACCCAGCTAACAAAGTTATTCCACCTCACACTTAGGATACCTCATCTGTAATTTGAGTATCTTTTAACAGTACAGGTTTGAAACATGCAGAAGTAGTCTTGAACTGGAAAAGGTTCCAAGCAACTTTGAAAGGTGTCCTTAAGCTGTAAAAGAGCTCTCTCACACGTTAATTTTCTCTCAAACAAGAAAGAAGAAAGACAAGAAAGATATTCTGAGTGCAGGTAATTGTTTGGTAGGAAAGCTTCAGCTCTTCTGATTTCAGAGATGATGTACACTAAATAAACTTGTATACAGATGTTACCAGAAGCATTTTCTTTTCCATAAGGCATGAAACGTGGCCATGATATCTTAATTCCACATGTAATTCAATCCCTTGACGAGTCCTCAAAGTTTTGGGAAAAAAAAAAAATCACTATAACTTCTGCTAATCTTTTTAATCCAGAAATTAGGTAGGGTAAATTTAAAAGAAAAAAAAAAATCAGAAGGGAAGAAAGGGGACAGAGAGACCTGAAGAGATAAATAAAATAATAATCAGCATAAGAATTGGAAGGAAATGCCTTATTTGAGGTTTCATAGTAAAGTGATTGTGAATTTTTTTTTTTATATATATCAATGGCAGGAACAGACTTGTTTTTATCTTGACAAGTTTTGTAAGATGTTAAAAACTCAATATCTAAAGCAGCAAGAAATCAGGAAAGGTAACTGACTGAATAAGCTGATTTAAAGTGTCAGAGCACAGAAAATTGTGTTCAAAGAATTGTTTTCTCTCAGTTGAAGTGAAAGTGAACGCACTAAAAAAAAGCAATGACTGACAAGCACTGTCAAATACATAAGCCCTTAAGAGCAAAATTATTGATGAAACTCGGTTCTTAAATTCATCCAAAGTACTTGCTGTGAGATTTCTCAGCTAGAACCAGCACTGTTGTGTTGGTGGAATGAAAGCTGCTTTGACTGAAAAGATGAATGGACTATTTAAAGTACTGCTATCAATACTCTACTATATGGTATTACTTTTCTCCACGCAATTCACTTAAGTACAGTTTAACTTAAAAAGCTTCTAGCAGTGAACAGTTGTCTAGGGTAAGTTAGTATGTCAGTCAGAAATTTCTGTCTCATTCAAATAACTTTACTTAGTAAAACAAAAATCCCTTTTTCCCTAGTTTATTAATTATCACAAGTATTTTGACAATAACAGTTCATTTTTTATCAGCTTTTCACTCCTAATCAAATTATGTAACACTTCTGGTAAATTGTGCCTGTTCTATTCTCCATGTCTTTTCAGAAGTTTCTGAACTTGTTGAAAAAGTAAAATTATGTACATTTTTCTTAGACAAACCACCTTTCTTCTCTAACAGGTTTAAAAAAAAAAGCAATTTAATAATAAATCTGTATTTATGTTAATAATTCAAATAAATAAGCGACTGTTTTTAAGGTTTAAGCATTTTACTTGCTCAAAGTTCATTATTCATATTACTTTATTACTTGAATTGCAAGTAAGAATTTAACACAGACTATTGCTATAAAAACAATGCCATTAGTTTGCATAACAAGAAAATGAAAACTGTTTTCACAAAGCATCAAACAATGTAAATTAAAGGTTCCTGTTTTTTTCCCCCCATGACTGCAGCTTTCAGTACCTATAGGGAGCCTACAAACAGGAGGGGAATCAACTCTTTGAAAGGGTAGGTAGTGGCAGGACAAGAAGAAATGGTTTTAAGTTGAAGGAGGGAAGATTTGGATTGGGTGGGGCCCTGGGCAGCCTGGTTTAGTATTAAATGGGGAGGTTGGTGGCCCTGCATGTGGCAGCGGGGTTGGAGATTCATGATCCTTGAGGTCTCTTCCAAGATTCTGCAACATCATGTATATATGTATGTGTGTATATATATATATATATATAAAAAATCATATGTGATCTATATGAGATCCTGGAGGAACCATCTAGATGTAATGACTGTCTATTTTGATTATTAGTGCTGTTCTTTTTCATCCTTGACGTAAGTCATATGAAAAACACAGTACTTCAAGACTTATAAAACAAACATCTCCACTTATTTTCCTCTGTAGAAATTGTGGTGAATGCATTTATCAGCAAACCAATTTCTAAGAGGAAAAAAAAATATATATATATATATATCTCCTCTTATTATTTTCATTGACATTTATGTACTTCAACATTGTAAGAGTCTGCTAGGAAACACTCAATTCTAGTGTTTTTCATTTCTTTCCTTTTCAGTATGTCCAAGTAATTCACAGGAATCCTCAGTGCAGTCATGCAGCAAAGTGATTCAAACTGCATTCATCAAATCTAACTGCTTGCACAGCTATGATCACATTTGAGAAGACTTAAAATTTACAAGCGCTGAATCTGGGCCTATTGCAGAAACTCACCATACATCACAGGTAGACTCGATTTAGATTCTTCAAGATGCTCAACTGCAGTATTTGCTAAAAGGGCATAAAAGTGAAAAATAAAGTAAAAATATTATAACAAACAATAAGAGACAAAGATTCAGAAATGCAGCAATATTTAATCATCATTATGAGTTACATAATTTTTTGCTTTAATGGGAAAAGCAAGCAGCCTACAAAGTAAAAAATGGTCCTTTACAACAAATCTACAATCTCTGTGTATGTCCAATATTTATCATACTCTCAGAAGCTGGAAACGAAGCCAGTAACAGAACCATCACTGAACTGGAATACAAAACTTCCCTGGTCAGATCACTTCTTTGGTCATGTATGCATGGTGTCTGTGTCACAAGGAAGAAGCCTTGCCCCAAAGCAAAGTCTATTCTTATCAAGGCTTGTATCTTTACTTCTTTCACACTTCCTACTGATCAATGCAAACCCTTTCTATACCATGTGTAGTGCATAGTTGTTAAGTGAACTTGCACATCAATTCTACAGTCCCAGGCTCCCTGTTTTTGAGCCTGTTTCACAGTATTATACTTGTCAACACTGCAGCATTGCAGAGTACAACCAGCTCCAGCTGGGAAGCTCTACAGCCATACTGTGGCTGTTCACTCCTCAAACCAACCTACTCCCTGCTGTTAAGGCTCAGTTCAAACCAATGTCCAGCTAATAAAGAAAGGTGGTTTACAAACTGAGCTCAGAATTAATCCAGCTCTCATCATCCATTACAGTAAATCTATTCCAAGTCACTACAACTGCAGCATCAACTACAGGGACATCTGTGGTACAAGACTGCATCACAAAAATGCTACTAACATGTAACATGTAACAATGTAATACATTTCAGAAGTAAAGGCATTGCATAGACAAAACATATCATTAGAGCTCTTATAGTTCTTTAAACACAAGCATCTTAACTGATTCATTAATTCATTTTATCTGCCCTTTAAGTATTTCTCCTTTTGTGGGCTCCACAGGCTAAGGACAATCAGGCATGAAGAACAATTAAAATGACATTTCATAAAGAAAAAAAGCAAAAGTTGTTTGCACAATACTAAACAGTGGTACTGTACTGCTTTCACATCACTTCTCAAACTATAAGCTTTGTATTTTGCATGCTCTCAGAGCTGCAGAACATGAAGTCAAGAGGCACAAAAATGCTATTACAGGTAGTTACCCCATGAAAATGAAAATGCTGATTTGATTTTAACATTATAGAAGTTGATGCCTATTTTTTGTGGCTTATAAGATTTGTATTAGACAACATGCTCAAATCAAAAACAATTTGCTTTTGTTTACATTTTGTACTTACTATCATAGGGTTTGATGCTTGCAACTGATTTTGTGGACAACTCTTTTATCTAAAAGAAAAAATACAGATACATGAAATGTAATTGCTCAATATCTAGAAACGTATATTTAGGATGAAATACCTAGTTTCAGTCCTATTCCAGGACTTACTACATAAGGGAGAAAAATACTGCTTTTATGGAACTCTGTTCTACTGTTCAATGCATAGCACACTCACATTTAGTCAATGTTTAAGACTTATTTCTGTTTGTTATCTTAACAGACTCATATTGTGCTCTTACTTTACGCATTATGTATAATACAAGCTATAAAGTGAAACGAAAGCATGTTTATGAGTTACCTCGGTACTTAGCGTTTCAATACTTTATGCTTCAGCAGTTCACAGTCAGGTTTGGAAGTCCATCTCCACTCCAGGGAAACACTAAAGTATACGCTGACTTTAAACCTATCAACAGTTCTCCCGCCTGCTCTACAGTTTTGTCAATTTGTTTAAGAGTTGCATATTTTCCTATTTCAAACACTAGAACTCATTACAATCATCTTGTGGCAGACAAAATCCTGTTCGCTATCAGGTATTTTTCATCTGCAGAGGGCTTTGGTAACCACAATCTAACAATCCTTTAACTTTGTGTAGAACTTATTAAAATATTTGGTTTGTTAAACCTTACATTCTAAATACTGTTTTAATTCCTGCGTCCCTTCTCCAGGTTTCAACTTACCAGTGTTATTTTCTAAGTGTAACCAAAATACTCCCAGCAATATTGTTACCAACCAGTAATATTAACAGTGCAACTAGAGGTTATACAGGAAAATGTTTCTCTGTTTCTTGTGTTCTCTGAGACAGACTGCTTCACAAAACAGACCTGCTTCTTTTGTGTAATAATCAGATCATTCTGTTCCTGAAGCCTCTCTCCCAATTCTTCTATCCTTCTCTTATAAAAGGTGTTGTTTTTATTCAGGTCTTCTCTAACTGATGATTTAAGCTTCTCAATCTGTGATAGGAGCTAGAAAGCAGAAGAAAAACAACTTTAATATTATATAAAATACTTCAATGCTATAACATTTAAACAAACAGATATTACATTTAAGTATTTCTAACACCTTTTTCAGCAAGAATGTAACTTCCCTTGATTTCATGGGGACTTTGTCTAAACCATATTTTATCTGCACGATAAAGTCCACCTGAATCTCAACACAATGAAGGGGGCATGCAAACACATTGTTGAGATTGCCTAAAATTAAGATTATGGGAAACAGCCTATCACTATGTAAAAATGGGTTATAAACTGTGTAAAATAATATTTTTAGGAGAAAAACTGTGAATTGGCATGAAAAACCTAATATATATTGGCTGTGAATATAGAAGAAAGAAAACTATTTTAGGTGCACCATCTAAAAAGTAATACTTACATTACTCCTCCCTCATTCTATTCTTGCATGTATGTGGGTGTATCATAAACTACATCCTTTTTGGGGAATGTTCCATGGCTCCTCCCCACTGCTTTCTTGCCAAAGGAGGAGAAGTAATGGCCAGACCACTATGATCTGCTCAGTTCTTACATGGTCACGCAGATGAAAGGAAAATGAAAAGAAAGGAGGCAAGAGAAACAAAGCAGGAAAGAGATTAAAAAGAAATGCAGACATACCAAAAAAAAAAAAGCAGCCCTGAGGAATAAAGATTTGCATAGTAAAATAGATAGGCCAATGCAAAACAGAATGCCATGGTACTTTTTCCTTGAAAAGCTGAACAGATTCTGAGTTTGAGAGCTACAACAGAAAAAGCAGCAGGGAAATGAAAGAGAAGAGAAAAAATAAGATTGCGACATGCTGTAGCTCTATGGCAGCTGAAGGTGCAGGGCAGATGAAAGCTACATATCAGCAAGTTATATCTTAACTATCCAGCATATCCACACAACACAGAAAACACTGTATAATACAGAGTTCACAGAATTAGTTTCAAGTCCTTCAAAGGAGAGGTACAGTTGCAGGCATCTGTTGGATTCTTAAATGACAAATTCCTCCTCAACTCCAGCCTGAACAGAAACTTCAACGTCCTAGTACAACTGAAATACAAAGATCTTAAATGCATCTAGGAAGACACACTTTTAGATACTCTTGAGATCTTGGCTTTCTAACCCCCAGAAGATGTATTACTATATATGAAGAACTACTCCAAGAGTAAGAATTCCATTTCCTTCTAGCATACATGGCTTGCTGTGCCACTTACCAGGGACTTTTCTGTTTCATGATCTTGACGAAGGGCTTGTATTCTAGATGTCCATTTACTTTCCTGAACAACAACAAAATCAGTATTAATTAATGTTAACAACAAATAAAAATCTACTGCAACACGTGCAGACTTGTACTAAAAAGATTTCTGATTATATGAAATTTGAGTAGCCCCACATTTAAGACACAGAGCATTCATCAGCACATCTTATACGTCTGAGCGAGGTTTTTCTTACCAGTTGCTCTGAAAACTACATTTTTGCTTCTGGCTTTGAATACACAGTAACTGTGATTAAGAAATAACAAGCATTTTGATACAGTGTTTTACTGATAGCAAGTGTAATGTCTTCTTCCCAAATAATGTCATTTCAAACACTAACAATGCACGTATTTTCCACAATAACGATAAAAAAAAGCCTTAATACATAAGTTTTAGAGTAAAGTGAATTTTCATTAAAAAAATAAACACTGAAGTAGTAATAAAATTTTCCACATCTTTGAGCAGAAGTGACCAGCACTGTTCCTTGAAGTTCCCAGATCTATGAAATACATGACATATGTGAGTAAAAAGATTCTTGGGCATTCCCAAAGGCCTCACAACTCAAGTTTTGGATATCTGGACCTGGATGTGCAAGTGAGTCTCAGTATAACTATCCCAGCCTCAACCTTTCTCAGCTCTTTCCTATGGTCTGACTTAGGCTTGTCCAACGATTTTTCACCAGCCCAGCATCAGTCCTAGTCAGATGATACAGTCCCAATCAAGAAGCTTCAAAAGACAGGTTCACATGCACTGTATGGTTGAAAAAACAGTGCACAGCACCAGCAAACTATCCAAAAGCATCTTCATAGTATTTTTCACGTCAGAAAATGGATAGCTCCATTTTTTCCATTATTTCTTGCCAACAGCCTCACAGATCAGCAGACATAAATTTGTTATTAGAGCCTTCTGGAAGTGAACTGCAACAACACCATACTCAGTAAAGCTAGATACTCTTTATTATTAAATGTAGAAACAAATAAAAGAATAAAAATAAAGCATAAGGAAAATAATTCCTCAATTTCTATTACAGAGATTGTAGTGGATTCTATGAACAGCTATTTTAGACATTGATAGGGACGGACATTTTACTTCTGGATTTAAAATTCTACTCAGAGACATACAAAAAAAGAACAAGAAGAGTCTGTCAAAAGCAATACATTAAGATACAGTGTTACCTGTTTTTCGAGAAGTTTAACCACTTTGTGATAATCCTGAGTGCTCTGAGGCTTCTCTTCCATGAATTCATGGCTGTCCTTCAGCGTCCCTAAATTGGATTTCTGCATACCAGATGTTTGCAATGCTAACAGTTGCTGAAAGGAGTGGGGAGGAAAATTAAGGCCCAAATATATATAAAGATTACATTTTACAGAACTGTAATTTAAGGGAAAATTTAAAATAAAATGCTACTTTAAATGTAGCTACACATAGATCAGAGCAAACTCTTTACATTTCTCATGAGTTTATCACCCAAAAAAGTTCACGTAGTTATTAACACATGCATCTCACATAAACATATATTGCAAATGTACACAGAAACTAGCATCCACAAAATATCAGTGCTTTGATGATGTCACGTGTATTTTTTCCTGACCTATCTTTTACAATTCTCATTGTGTCAGAACTATGGGAAGCATTTCTTCTGACTGTAGCGAAGACATATGCAACTCTAGTGTCAGGACTGTAAAGCAGAGATCAGTCCCCTCCATGTCACTTATGAGAATACTAGTATTATGCATGTCTAATAGACAGCAATGGCAACAGCATCTAATCTATAAACAGTCATTTAAAAGGTTAAGGAGTAGGAAAATACTGACCTGGTTACTGAAGGCATCATTCATCCAAAACGTTGTCATTAAAAAGAACTGCAATTATCTAGGTAAAATACCCATTTACAAGGATACAGTTACAGTTATTATATCACCATTATCTATAAGTTTTCTAAGAAGCCCTTTAAGATGACTACATTGCTTTGTAAATATCTGAAGCTCACCATGTACTGTAAAGGATTCACATCTTAAAATGTTAGAAAAGCTAAATCACTTACATTTTCTAATGTTGAATTTCTTGAAGATAACTCCTTAAGCTCTTTCATAAACATATCTTTCACTTTTTCTATTTCATCAGCCAATTTGGCTTTTTCTTCTTCTTTCCATTTATGAAATGATTGTAGAATTTCTTCTTCTTTTGATTTCTGCTGTTCACATTCCTAAAATTATTTTTAAAACATTACCAATTATTTTTCCACTCACATACAACAGTACTCCAAGCAGACAGACTGTGTGTGGAAAAAAAGGCACTTTCAAGGGGCCATATTGCAATACTAAAAGGATTAAAAAAAAACAAACACCAAAAACAACAATACATTTCTGAAGAATTTGGGGGCTAAAACAATAAATTTTTTCCTATGAAAACAGGTAAGGTTCAAGAAGTTTTGGCAGTGCAGTGTTTTTCTGTGAATAAGAACACATGAATGACCTTAAGTGGACATATCAAAGGTGCACCTAGCTCAGTATCATATGGCCTCTTTAAGAAATAAGTCTACATGTGGAAAAGGAAAACTGCAGAGCAAGCAAATGCACGCTCTTCATAAGGCTGCAAGCTGCCAACTGTTTTCAGCTCAGAGGAATTCCTCAGCCTGATATAACATCATAAACTTAGCAACCTTCAGGTTTATCCTGGTGTATGTTTGCAATCCCCCCCCTTATGGCTGCGCCCATTTTTAGCAACTGCAGCATCCTTTGCCAATGAGCTCCACAGCTCTACTGCAAGCTGTGTGAAGAACCAAGCACTAACAACATGCTTAAGAAAAATAAAATCTTCTGTATCTTTGCAACTCAACGGAAGACTACAGACCAAGAACTTCAAGTTTTTCATCTAAGTTCTTCCCAGTAGCAAATCTTCTCATAAAAGATGGGAAAGATGTTATCAGTTATCCACTGGACACAATGACATCTGAGTTGACTGTGGACTCCTAGTGACAATCTGCATCCAGGTGCACTTCGTATCTCTATCTTTCCTAACATGCCAGAAAAACAAAGAGGTTTCAAAAGCCCAGTGTAACACGGCAGGTTGTAGCCTTAGGACACTTCAGGCAGTCCTCTTATAGTTAAGAGCCTTAGCTAAGACACGTGAGATCAAAACAGGTCCCTAAGCTATTGAAAACAACTGCACTATCTGCTATGAATAAGCTCCAAACCCTAAGAAAACAAAACAACACTTCAGGTACAGGAGAAGTCTGTTTATATGAGGGATGCTCTGGAAGTAAAGCCTCCTCTTTTATCACATTGGCCTAAGATAAAATATTCCACTAGTTTTGTTTTTGTTGCTCTTCTCATCTTCTAATAAGAAATATTAAAAAAATAAAGTAAGCTTTGTTACTTATAGACATTAACTATATTACATATTGTAATGCAGCTGTATGGGAACTGTTGAGTCACAGCCTGAACCACTGACTGAGGAAAGGACCTGATCACCTGAGGAAAGGACTAAGTCAGCCATGGGAGCACAAGTGAAGGCAATTCACCTGTGTGACCAGAGCTTGGCTCCACCCCTCCTATACCCCATTTAAGTGCTGACTGCCACAGGGGAAGGTTCTCTTTCTAGAGATCTCTCCTGAGTCTTTCCTGTGAACCTACATCTTCAGATACAGGTCAGCATTCCTTCCCTGTTTGTTTCTTTTTCCCGTTCTCACCACGATAGTCTTTCCAGTTGTAACACCAACTGTAACAGCAGCCCAAGATATTTCCTGCTTGATCAGTGCACCCTGAGCAAGCCAAAAAGTTGGACACAAATGCAGGAGAGGTTGAACCTTCCCACCAATATCCCATTACATTTGTTGCTGTGCCACAGATGGTGTCAAAGGGTTTGAGTGTGTGTGAAGTAGAGATGGCTAACTGGATTTCTCCATGCAGTTGTGCTTGCTGACATCCATCAACACTTGCAGAACATTTCTGGAAACCAAATAGTGGATATCAGCACAGTGAGGCTATGGTGCATTTCAGGAGGGGTGGCAACAACAGTGGGTCATTTCCACTGGTTTTAGGAGTACAGCATGTGGGCTCTTGTTCATAGGTAGGGAAAATGCAGTTAATGGTGGTGACTGAAAATGAGTGTTTCATAGCTGAGAATTTTCTCTATCAAATTTTTCAACACAATACAGACAAATTATAATAGCAGGATAAGTGTTTACCTCAATCATTAGAAGTATCTAATTCTCTTATACCAAGAATTTCCTCATCAAAGCCCTTCTCTCATAAAAAAAAATCCACCCCTGTTTTGATGGCTACCTGCCCAACTGCACTTACTTAAACAAAAATGAAAAATGTGAAATGATCTGAAATTATGAAGATGAAAAAAAATTAAACAGGTAACAGATTCTTTGTTTCTTTTTATGAGGCAGGAAGCACAATTACAAGACTCAGTATTGCTCAATTACATCTTCATCGTATTTACAAATAATTACTGCTTTTAAATCTTTCTGTTTTAAGAGGTTTGTTTGTTTTTTGTTGTTTTTTTTTTTAAATTCACACAGCACAAAGACTACTTTTGCTTTGCCTTAAGGATTTAAAATATATAAAATAATATAAAAAATCCTGTTAGGACACACAAGTTCTCAGTAACCTACCTTGTTTCTTCTCAATCTCACTTCCTTAAATTGTTTTACACCTCTGTTAGTAAGTCTCTTTGCAGCTAAGAACAAAATCTCTACTAGTAAAGAGGATATCTCAGTTTACTAGGTCACATGTGAAATTAGTTGTATCTAAAGAAATTTTTAACCATCACAAAGTATCACATTAAAATATAGGTTGTATTTCATCACAGCAGGACCAATTCCATCTGCTGCTGTAACAGTCATGCCCGCCTTATGAACTGTTCAGTGCTAAGAGAAGAGTCACCTGAAGTATTAATTTAAAGATATATCTAAAAGAAAAAGTAAGGGGAAAGGAGACATTCAAAAAATCACAGTGGTGATGTTGCTATGTTCTACTGCCCAAGCAATATTCTGCCAGGCAGGCAAGCTGTGGATACATTTTTGCTCCATTCTAGTTACAAAATGAGTGTGCACAGACTAAGGCAGTACTTCTTCTCAGAAGTTTGTGCTATTCAGTACATATTACCTTGGAAAATCTGACCACATTAGCTTGCTGTTCCGCTTCTAACTGGGATTTGGTGAGCTGCAACTGCTCCTTCAGTTTCTCAATCTCATCTTGCAATTTGTCTGTCTTCACTTTCCTCTTTTGTTCTGCTAGGAGAACAAGACAAAAAACCTGGTTTTAAAAACATTGGTTGCAATTTCTGTAAGTGTGTCCCTTACCACAAATGCTTTACAATAGTGTTACAGTGACATCTTCATCAAACATGACTCAAATAACTTCCCTTCTAGCTACCAACATTCTCCAAAGATGCTTTTAAACACATATGTTCTCCAGACTGCTAAAATTATTTGAAGATAAAGACTGAAAAATACCAATATTAAAGACAGGTGAAGTAATTTTATAAACTACTTGCAAGAACAGTATTATATAAACTAATTTTAGGGTACCGTAGGAATCTAAGCAACACAGACTCTAAGAAGTCTCTGTGTCTAAGAAACACAGACTCTAAGAAGAACATGTGAAGGACTAAGTGGACCTCAATTAATCATTTCTCTTAGGATCAATTTGTCTAAGTAACTTTTATAATGAGTCTAGCTAATTATTTATCTGGAATGAATGAGGGGGAATGCCATTGTGAAGGAGTTTAAAAATGTTTCAAGTTTAAAATATGTCAAAATTATAACCTCTTTTATCAGTTTACCAAGGATTTACTATGCTGCACATCATCTGGGAATCCAAACACAATGTAGAGTATAACTACATTACAAAGTATAACCACATTACAGAGTATAGCTACATGAAATATTTCCCTTATACAACAATTTCAGGCTAATTCTTTACATGATAAGTAGTTCAACTAGCTCTGCAGCTCCTTTCACAACTTTTTTTTTAATGAACAGTAAAGTCCACAGGAGATTTTTTCTTCTTCCACTCTACTAGTGGAGAACGATTCACTATTCTTGTTGGTTTTTTTTGTTTGTTATTTTTTTAATTTGCTTAGCAAGATGCAGTTCACACCTTGCAAGACGATTCCCTCTCTCTTTCCTCACAAATGCTCTTCTTTTTCCTCCTTTCCAACCACTGTCCTTTCCTGATACATGCTAGTCCTTAATAGAAATCACAAGCCATGTAGTGTAATAGGAAGAGGAGAATTTAGGAATGAACAAAGCAAACTTTAAGAGCAGTACTTTTGAAACTAAACGCTTTTCAGTTAAGAGAAGAAAGAATAAAAGTGGTACAGCAACCAAAATTACCACAGACACATAAAGCTGGACTATTCTCTAGTTTCTTGTTCTTACCATGTTTTACAGTCAGCTTAGTCCAGGAGAGTCTGATCCTATTGAAACTGATTTCAGGTAAGCTGAATTATTTCTGTACTAAACGTTCACATATATTCACAAAATGAGTTTTCATTACTGCACTGTGTTCATGTTTACCTACTCCTTAATAACACGTATACCTAAAGAAAAACAATTGTGGTCTGAGGTCTGCTACTGACTGTAGTATTCAACGGGAATACTAGTTTGAAAAGGCACTGTAAAGAACTGAAGTACATACCAATCTGAGATTCTTCTGGATGACGCCTTTGCATGTGACCTTGTAAAAAGGAGTAGTTCATAAAAGCCTTTTCACAGAACTGACACTACAAAAAAAACAGATAATTATTATTATTTGGTACATAAAGCAGCATTTATATTATTATGTCCAGACATCAAAAATATACTGCAAATCTATGCAGGAAGACTGTTCTAAGTCTTGATTTCTCATCTCATAATTATTTTCCCAGACAGACAAAAAAGGAATTGAGTTAAAAAGGAAAAAAAAATAAAAGTAATAACGTGGAAGACACAAGCAAAGAAGAAAGTCAAACACTGATAAAAGTTATTACATCTTGATAGGTTTTGGCTCTTAATAAAGGACAATGCTACATCATCTGCATAGCCAACTTTACTAAGTAACTTGATTGCAAAGTTCATAAAAAAAACAAAGAAACAAAACAAAAAAAGCAACAATACAAAAAGCTGTACGTTTGTTCTATAACTTGTCCTGCACTATAATGGGATGCATGACAATTTCTACTTTCCAGTCACATCTTAAGTCCAACTTAGATTCTAACTGTTTGGAAAAAAGTTTATCACCTTCACAGTATATAACTGTGACGTTCAGAATATCAAAAAACAGATAGATAACACAAGAACAGGAGCTGTATTTACATGTTCTGGAATGTACTGATAAGACTGTGAATCAAAGCCCCTAACTGATTTAGACAGAAGGAATGAGAAACCTTTTCTGAGAATTCTTTTCAAATGAGTATATTGTAACAACCCCCAATTACTCAGCTGACTCTTCTTTCTTTACTGTGATGTGAACATATCAATACTGACCCAATGGATTCCAGACCTTGTTATCAAAGTCAAACTTCCAGATTTCACACTTATACAAACTGGGGGAAGATCTCCTTGAGAGCAGCCCTGCAGAGAAGGACTTGAGGGTTCTGGGAGAAGAGAATCTGGACATGAGCCAGCAGTGTGCGCTTGCAGCCCAGAAAGCCAACTGTGTTCTGGGCTGCATTAAAAATGGGGTGGCCAGCAGGGAGAGGGAGGTGATTGTGCCCCTCTACTCAGATCTTGTGAGGCCCCATCTGGAGTACTGCATCCAGGCCTGGGGCCCCCAGTACAAGAAGGACTTGGAGCTCTTGGAGCAGGTCCAGAGGAGGGCCACCAAGATGATCAGGGGACTGGAGCATCTCTCCTATGAAGAGGGGCTAAGGGAGCTGGGCTTGTTCAGCCTGGAGAAAAGAAGGTTGCGGGGTGACCTCACTGCAGCCTTTCAGTACCTCAAGGGAGCCTATAAACAGGAGGGGGAATGGCTGTTTACGAGGGTGGATAGTGATAGGACAAGGGGGAATGGTTTAAAACTAAGATGGGAAGATCTTATGAGAGGTGGCAGGTGGCCATTCCATGATATTAACAGCATGTTTGTTTCTGTATTCCTCTCTCAGTCCCGATAGGACAAGGGGGAATGGTTTTAAACTGAGACAGGGGAAGTTTAGGTTAGATTTTAGGAGGAAGTTTTCCACACAGAGGGTGGTGACATGCTGGAACAAGTTGCCCAAGGAGGCTGTGGATGCCCCATCCCTGGAGGCATTCAAGGCCAGGCTGGATGTGGCTCTGGACAGCCTGGTC
Organism: Perdix hodgsoniae; assembly: GCA_035772895.1. Classification (NCBI taxonomy): domain Eukaryota; kingdom Metazoa; phylum Chordata; class Aves; order Galliformes; family Phasianidae; genus Perdix; species Perdix hodgsoniae. The sequence continues at coordinate 1,124,044 of JAPSGF010000059.1, read as the reverse complement.
TGGTGATTGGCGACCCTGCACATAGCAGGGTGTTTGAAACTAGATGATCCTTGTGCTCCTTTTCAATCCAGGCCATTCTGTGATTTCATCTATTATTGAAAATACTACCACTGATAGAGAGGTATCTTCCAGTAAACACTGAAACGATGAACCAATAAAACAAATTTTGATGAACAAATGCAGCCATAAGACCCTAACAAATACACACTAACACAAAAACCAAAGCAAAGACAAGCAGTGTGACAGCACAGCACTGCTACCAAACCAAGGGGGAGCTTACAGTGTAACAGATTGCACAACACTTAGGGAATTAAATTGGCTGTGAAATCATGTTATTCATTCAAGCACAAACTTCGCGTCAGGTTGGTGCTGCTAGTGAAAGCAAGCTCTTACTGCAGGAAATAGAACTAACACAGGGAATATCTAGGGTCTGAATTATGTAGCACTACCCTTGCAGCTACTAGTTGCTGCGTTAGACACAATCTGCTGCTCTGTGTGTCAAGCAACATGGTGCATAAACAGATAAATAACTGTATACAAAGCACCAAAAAGTAAAAAATGTATTATAATAATAATTTTAAATAGAGACAAAAGGTGTTGACATGAGTCAACAATGAGAATTTAAGACATTTAGGTAACTATCATTTTATTGTAGCATTTCACAGTTGAATTTAGATTAGTGGTGGATTAAAGCCATTAAATCTGAGTTCCATATCACAGTTATAAGAGAAAGTGTGCCTGCACTTGAAAAACTAAAAATGTGAATAGATATTTAGAGATGTTTACAAAACAACCAAGACTCTGATTGGACAAGAAGAAACTTGAACTACCCCCCAGGAACAACAGCAAGCCTCCTATTATCTGGCACTGTAGTTATGCCAAGATCATAGCACAGCTAAATCATAAATTTAACACTTACTGAACACTCTACTGCCTTGCATTTACAAACCCTGAAAAGAGTTCATTTTAACTCTGGCATTCAGACTCACAGTCCTGAAACCACTGCTGGAACTGCAGAATTTGCCCAACCTAACACAGCTAATTGAATGTTCTCTTCCCACATGAACCTAAGTAACTTACAGTAATGAGAATTTACTAATAGAGAGGAAAGAGGGAAATCACAGAATCACAGAATCATCAAGGTTGGAAAAGACCTAAAAGATCATCCAGTCCAACCATCACCAATACTCCCCAGCTAAATCCTATCCCTCAACACAACATCCAAACGTCTCTTGAACACATCCATGTTCTGTGACTCCACCACCTCCTTGGGCAGTGCATTCCAATGCCTGACCACCCTTTCCAAGAAGTAATATTTCCTAATGTCCAGCCTGAATCTCCCCTGGCGCAGTTTGAAACCATTGCCTCTAGTTCTATCACTGTCTACACGAGAGAAAAGGCCGACCCCTAGCTCACCACAACCTCCCTTCCGGAAGTTATAGAGTGCTATAAGGTCTCCCCTGAGCCTCCTCTTCTCCAGGCTGAACAATCCCAGCTCCTTCAGCCGCTCCTCATAAGGCCTGTGCTCCAGGCCCCTCACCAGCTTCGTAGCCCTCCTCTGAACACGTTCCAGGGCCTCAATGTCTTTCATGCAATGAGGGGCCCAAAACTGAACACAATACTCGAGGTGCGGCCTCACCAGTGCAGAGTACAGGGGGACAATTACCTCCCTATTCCTGCTAGTAACACTGTTTTTGATGCAAGCCAGGATGCCGTTAGCCTTCTTGGCCACCCGGGCACACTGTCGGCTCATGTTCAGCCGAGCATCGATCAACACCCCCAGGTCCGTTTCCTCCACACAGTCCTCCAGCCACTCCGCCCCAAGCCTATAGCGCTGCCTGGGGTTGTTGTGGCCAAAGTGCAGGATTCGGCATTTGGTCTTGTTGAACCTCATCCCCCTGGCTTCAGCCCAGCTCTCCAGCCTGTCCAGATCCCTCTGCAGGGCCTCGCTACCCCCAGGTAGATCCACACTCCCAGCCAATTTGGTGTCGTCTGCGAACTTACTGAGGGTGCACTCAATGCCCTCATCCAAGTCATCAATAAAGATATTGAAGAGGACAGGCCCCAGCACCGACCCCTGGGGAACACCACTCGTGACCGGTCGCCAGCTGGATTTAACTCCAATGAAATGAAATGAAACTAAAAATGAGAAATAACTTTCAATTTCTGTGTTACTTCCACCAAAGAGAAGTGATGAGCTAAGCTTGCTACCACATTCTTGAACTTCCCCTGAGATAGCTGTATCCCACAAACATTTCAGGAAGACTTGGTAACACTTAGCTGGCAATCACAGCATGAGAATTACATAAGTTTGCTCGTACAGTGATGCACATGATCAGCTTTCCTTTGCAACTCAGTACAGACACTGCCCAGTAAGTTGTAATAAGGCTTTTTAAAATGGTATCAGTAGGTTGTCCTTAAGACAGTTCTTCCAGAGGTGGTGGATGCCCCAGCCCTAAAAACATCCAAGGTCAGGATGAACAGGGCTGTGAGTACCCTGATCTAGCCGTGCATGTCCCTGTTCACTGCAGAGGAGTTGGACTACATGACCATTAAAGATCTCTTTCAACTCAAACCATTCTATGATTCTAACACTCAAATGCATGCATTGAGACAATGTTCCCATCAAGTCTATAGTACGTTTGTTTACTCCCATGGTATTTCCTTACAGAAACACTTGAGTCAGCTTAGCAGCTAAAAGTGGAAAATTGCTGGTTCTCACAGTTAAGGCTGCTACACCACATTTTGAAAACAACTGTGCAAACATCCCTAAGAATCTCCAACAAAATAAATCCTGTTACTTATGTTCCCTGCCTTTTTGCAGGGAAGGAAGGACCTGTTTTCTTAAGGGACACAGAAATGGATGTGTGAGGTGCCTTTGCTCAGTTGCAAGAACTTTGCTAGCCCGAGGACGCTGATACTACACAGTGAGTCTAAGTCTGGGCATACCATAAAAAAAAACAAACTTGTATTGGCTCAGTGCTTTAACTATGGTGTGGTTAAAGAGAATTTCAACAACCAGGAATGTTAGTATTCCAAGATCTAAACATAAGAAAAAAAAAAAAAGAAACAAAACACAACTTTAATCTCATAAATACAAAGATCTACCCTGAAATCTTACATCAAGTCTTCATCCACTACACTCTGCAGACTTCAGATTATATTTGAAGCTAGAATCTCCAGTCCTGAAAACTACTAAAGCTGACAAATTTTCAAACCACTCTATTATATCCAGAACAACAATTCCCTCATCAAATAAATAAATAAGTAAAGATGGCAACATGCTAAGGCTCTTGGGAAATACACTAAAGGAGCAGACTGTTGTGCCAGGGATGAGCTATGCCACTGGTGTTCCTAACATGAACTGATCATCAGTTACATAAGAGGCAAAAACGAGGCAAGAGCCTGGAGAACACTACCGCAAAAAAGTAGCAACTGGCCTACAGACAGGCTACACCCTAGCATCAATGCTGCTGTAAGTACCCTGGGAGTTTCTTGACCATATGATACACAGGCAACACAAAGAAGCAGCACCTGTATCGGGTGTGGGTGTGGGTGACTTGACTTCAGATGTGTCAAGAGCAAATCCAAGGCTATAGAATGCTTGACAGTAAACAGAATTTGATAGAGATGATGCAGCACTCTCAGATGTTTGTGGCAGCAGCCCAGCACCTGCGCTTCAGCCTCTCACCCAGCAGGCAGCCACAACCCATGAGAACCGGGCTGCTCAGTGGGGCTCAGAGCCACAAGACACTGATGGCCAGGCAGCCAGTCATAGAATCATAGAAAGGCCTGGGTTGAAAAGGACCACAATGATCATGCAGTTTCAACCCACTGCTATGTACAGGGTCACCAACCAGCAGACCAGGCTGCCCCAAGCCACATCCAGACTGACCTTGAATATAAATATGGACCCATGCTATTCCTAAGAAGGTGAGACAAACATTATATTCAATTTTCCAAAAACAGGGGAGCAGTTAAGCACCACCATTTCCTGGGCAGCCACAGCTTGCCACTGCCTGTACCTCTCCCAGCTTATAGCTGAGAGGCCAATTCCCAGCTCTCTTCACTCACATTTACTGGGCAGAGTGTTGGTGCCAAGGGATACCTTTCAACACTGAGGGGATCCTGACCTTGACACCAATTAATATGTCACATCCAACCTGTGGGGAGGGGAGACTGCCAAAGATTTGCAAATCTCAGGATGGATTAAGGTGAAGCATAAACACTAACACTCAAGGTTCATGCATAAATATCAAATAGAATGGGAGGTTTCTACAGAACAGTTACCCTGTAGACACTGGCCCTTTCACAGCTACATCTGCCTAAGATCTGTGGTTGTATGGGAAATCAAAGTAAGCCTTGTCTCAATTAACAACTTCAAGAGAATAAAAGAGCGAAAGAGAAAGATCACCAGTGGATCCAGGATCAGATCAGTTAAAGGGGTTGTTCGGGGAAGAGAGTGTCCATCCCATGAGCCCCTACTTACATACCCCAGTTCCTAGACTTCTGGAACATTGCTCCAGTTCCAGGATTGGTTAAGACACCAGGCAAATCAAAGTGACACCAGGCCCCTCCCTATGACTTGACCATATCTAGACCCTTCTCTTGCTTCAGTTCTAGAAGTGGTTGAGATACCACCTACATTAAGTTACACTAGGTTCATCCCTGTGGCTCAAGTGTCTCTTGGGGCACTGTCTAAAGCTCACAGTACAGTCACTTAGGACTCATCCCTTACATGCCCAAATGACTTAACTTCCACACATTTCCCTCACTACCAAAACACAGTAGAATTTCTGTCAGAAGTTGAACACCAGCATACAATTGAACAAGTCTAAGTAGAACTCAGTTTTAGGTTAAGGACACCTGAAAGATGTTTATAGGACAGCTAGCTTTCAAAGTGATTTAGCCAGTTTAATCAAGGTCACAATGATATCACTCGCCAGGATTCGTGGTAATCAGGCTATCAGCTAACTAACTGCATGTTCACACTTTAAACATCTTTCCTTGTAGCAATATCATTCTCAGTTATCACCTACAGGGTCATTATACCTTTCTCAGCAAACTTAAAGCTTCCCATCCCCTTTTTCTCCAAAAATATCTTCAGTTCTTGTTGTTAGCTTACCCCTGTTGTTGTCAGAACCCTCGTTACAGCAGCTGTTTACGGTGAACACAGTCCCTCTCCTCTCACCTGGTGGTAGCTGGCTCGGGCCTCCAGCATCATCTGCTGGGTGCTGATCATCTTCTTCCTGCGCCGGCACTCCTCCTTCAGCCCCTTGACCTCTTGGGCACGCTGGGCCACCTCCTCGGCCAGGCGGTCGCGCTGGGCTTGGGCGGCACGCAGAGCCTCCTCCAGGCCGCCCAGCTGGGCGCTCAGGTACTCCTGCGAGTGCAGCAGGTACTCGGTGCACAGCTGGGCCAGGCGCAGCAGCTTGAGCAGCAGCGGGTCTGCGGGGCCCTGGCAGTGCGGGCAGCGCTCCCGCTCGGCGCTGCAGAAGGTGACGTGCTCCAGGTGCTCCTGCAGGGCCGCCACGTCGCCCTCCCGCCACACCCGGCCCACGTCCACGGCGCTCAGCCGCCGCCAGTCCGGGCCCTCGTGGCGCCCGCGGAACTGGAAGGCGGGAAACGACCCAGAGCCGGCCGCGGCCGCCCCCGCCGGGAAATAGGCGCGCTCCGTGAAGGGCTGCGGGAGAGAGGGGGGAGGGGAAAGAGAGGCGGCTCAGAACGAGCGGCGCCGAGCCCGGCCAGCCCCCCGCCCGCCACAGCGCTCACCATATCCGGACCGCCTTTCGCGTCCCGCTCGGTGCCGGCGTCCTCCGCGTTGTTATGGCAGCCGCGGCCCGGGCCTGCGCGGAGAGGAGCGGAGAGTGAGGCCCGGCCCCGCCGACCGCCCCGCCCCGCCCCGCCCCGCCCCGCCCCGCCCCGCCCCGCCCCGCCCCGCCGCCCCGCCAGGCTCCCACCCGCTGCCCCTCCCGCCTCTTGCCGTCCCGCGGCGTTCGACCGGCTGCCCGGTTCCTGTGGCGCTGCTCTCCGCGCCTAGTCCATCCGCTGCACCCCCGCTGCCCCAGCTGGCAGCTCAGTGCACAGAGCCCAGTGCAGCCCCGTCCTGTCAGCCGCTGTCACCGACTTTCCACGGCCCCACAACACAGAATCATAGAATCAGCGTGGCTCTGGGCAGCCTGGTCTGGTGGTTGGCGACCCTGCACATAGCAGGGGGTTGAAACTACCCGATAGCGGTGGTCCTTTTCAACCCAGGCCATTCTGTGATTCTATGGTTTACTACCCTTCTCCAAAAATCTGCTCTTCCTGTCGCTGCTTCTTAATATCTCATTCCCCGATGCTGCCTCTGCCATATTGTCACATTCCATGTTTGCCTGTCCTTACAGTCCCTTCCACACACTCACTTCGCACACACTCGGGGTCCTTCCCAGACACGTACCTCTCCAGTAACATTCACACAGCGTACACTTCCAGGTTCATCTACATCCTATATCATAAACTCACAGAAATACTGTTCATAAGAGACCTCTGGTAAACTTCCAATCCAACCTTCTTTTCACAGCAGGCAGCTGTGGCTTCTGTACGGCTCCAAAAGCCAGTCCACGACCTTTCTGGGCAACCGGATACCTGGCTGTGCTATCCTCCTGGTGAAAACAGTTTTCCTAATGTCTCACCTACTATCTCCTACCACCAAGGAAAAATTGGTTCTGACATCTTTGTAACTATTCTTCAGGTAACTGTAAGACACTATTACAGAGCCTCTTTGCTTTCTCTTCACCAGACTAAACAAGCCCAGCTCCTTCAACCTCATTGTGTTGTTCATGTTAGACCCCTAACCATCCTGTTAGCTCTCCTCTGCCCCCTTTTCACATCCCTCAGGCTTCCCTTAAGATTTTAATCTATTCAACTCCTAGGAATTCCTCACAGAGAACTCGCTATGAGCCTCACCTCTCTCGTCGTTTTTTTACAATGCCCATTCCAATAAAGGCAATGGCGTGACAACCACTAAATCACAATGTATGTCTACTTCCATGCAAATCAGAACAACACTGTTTTATGTACTAATGTAAGAAACGCAAGATCACAGGATGGTTGAGGTTGGAAGAGACTTTTGGAGGTTATCTGCTCAACACCTAAAGCCAGTTGCCCAGGAGGATCACATCCAGGTGGCTTCTGAAGATGTCCAAAGAGGCAGACTCCACAACCTATTGTGGCAACCTGTGCCAGTGCTCCATCACCCTCACACTAGAACTGTTTCCCTGTGTTCAGAAGGAGCCCCCTGTGTTCCTGCTTGTTTTCACTGCTTCTTGTCTTGTCACAGGGCATCACTGACAAGAGCCTGGCTCCATGTTTTTTTTAGCTTTTAGCTTCCCTTTAAAGTCACAAGCTCTTAGTTTGATGTAGCTTGGTAGTTTAATATGGTTGTCTGCTGTGCCCAAAATCTTTTTTACTTTTTCCACATGTGAACTGATCTAATGAAACACACTAGGTGTTCCTACAAACACCTCCTCCCCTCATTTTTGCAGACACAGTTTTAAACACATACATGCAACCAATGGTCATGGTAATCCTTTGGACAGAGTTACTCAGTGCTACCCACCACAAATTTTTATATGTACCCTGTCTGTATTTTGACTCTATGCTGGGAGGCAAGCAGGGCTGCACAAGGCCATTCCTTCTAAAAGAAACACGGGCACATAGCAGACTTGAGCACCAAAAAGATGGACCTCAGGTGGGGAGAAATGCAGGTATGATACCAAACACTTGTGCCTTTGCTGTAGTAAGTGTGACCAACACACACACACACACACACACACACACTCGAGCCACAACCACGGGATGCATCTCTGGTTCACAGTACAGACCCTGGCCTTCTCTTCAGCCCTCGGCTATCAAACTCCAGCCAGTATCAGAAAGACCCAGACTAGTCACAGGGAGGATCACGCTCACTTCAGCAACAGAAGACTCAAGCGCTACCAGCCTCTCCACTCTTCACACTCCTGCACAAAGGGAAATCCAAAGGAAGCTCCTTCCTTTTCATATTCACAAAGAACCATGAGGATTGCTTTGTCGGCACAAAGAAAAGTTACACCCTTCTACCATTCTTGTGCTTGTGAAACAGTTGAAAATCCACCTTTCCAAGAACACACCTAGGCCCAGCAAAATATCTCACTGTACTACAGAGTGAATTGAACTATAGTGAACTTATTAACATGAATGAAGGACAGCAAGCCCTCCTGCTTGTTGGCTCAAGCCACCATAGCTGAAGGCAATCTTTTAAAAGATTTGGCACTACTGCCTGTTTTGTGGACCATCTACCTTAACCCTGCTGGCCACGTTTTACTACAGTACAGTAACAGGAACCACAGAGTTGCATATAATGAAATCCATCACCCCAAGACCTCTGGGCCTAACATGCCCTATACGCTTGACCTAAGATAAATTTCTTTACATGGAAAACAAGAGAATTTCATGAACTACCACGCCTGCAGCATGTCAAGCAGGAACTTGAAAAAGCATACATGAAACAAGCGTCTTACTTGAACTCCTATATGCACAGGTTTAATTAAAATACAGTTGTTTTAAACCCGCAAGCTTAAGCGAAACCTGCGGATTATTTTCCTCAAGTGATGTATTTAGATAGGCACATCCGTGCCGAGCTTCACGTTGCCCTGACTAAACACGCTGTAACTGAACATAGGGTGGAAGCGGTGCACCGTGACAAGCGCTGCCTGTGCGTCTGTCCCGGCTGCGTCCTTGCGCTGCCCAGGTGGCCCTGGAAAGACACAGCGGGATCAGAGCCCGCGTTACTAACACAGCCCCTGGGCACGGAGCCTCAAGCGCCTCCTAAGGAGGCCGCGTTAAGACGCGCTCCGTGCCGAGGCTCGCTCCACGACAGGGGAGAAGCCACCCCCTCCGCGGGGAGCCGGGGCCCCCCGGGCCGCCCGCTACCCCAACTCCCTGACTGCGCCCGCAGGCCGGGCCCACGGCAGGCGGCAGAGCAGGCCGGGCCGTGCGGGAGGCTCTGAGCGGAGCTCCATCACCCGGCCAAAGCCGCCGGCTCCGGCGGGCGGCCTTCCCGCTCCCGCCCCCTTCCCCTCGGCAGGGCCGAGCCGCGGCGCAACAGGCGCTCACCTCGGGCGGCGGGCGGGGGCACGCCGAGAGCCGGCCGCCGAGCGCGGAGGGGTGCGGGGCTGCGGCTGCTGCCCGCCCCCGGCCCGGGCGGTCCCTGACGCGGGAGACAAGCTCCCCTCCTCCGGGGCCTCCTCCTCCCCTCCCGCTCTTGCTCGTGTGGATCCGGCACGGCGCGCTGCGCTGCAGAGCCCTTCAGCCCGGTGCTGTCCGCATTCAGCTGACCGTGCAGCGGGGCAGGTCGTGCGGAGTCACAAAATGACTTTGGAAGGGACCTCAAAGATCACTGAATTCCAGCCCGTTGTCGTCGTCGGCACTGCCACCCACCAGCTCAGGCTGCCCAGGGCCCCATCTAACCTGGCACTGAACGCTTCCAGCGACGGGACATCCATAGTTGCTCTGGACAGCCTGGGCCAGTGCCTCACTCTCTCCTCTTTTAGTTTAAAGCCATTCCCCCTTGTCCTGTCACTTGTCAGACCGTGTAAAATGTCGGCCCCCCTTCTTCCTGTAAGGTCCTTTCAAGGACTGGAATGCTGCACTGGGGTCACCTCAAAGCCTTCTCAAAGCTGAACAAGCCCAGCTCCTACCACTTTATTTCACAAGACAGTGCTCCTGCACTGACCACCTTCGTGGCCTCCTCTGGACCCACTCCAACAGCTCCACATCCTTCTTCCTGTACTGGGGGCCTTCCCAGTTTTCTTCCTTTTCCCCATAGGGGTTTTAATTACACTTTCCAAAAGAGATGCCATGCAGTTTACATGAAAGGGAGGAACATTTCAAACAGTGTATATTTAATAGAAAATAATTCTGCAGATGCAATGGAGGAAATGGCCGCTGCATGTTCACAATACCTAACATCCATCAAGGAGTCCTGCTGGTTCAGGAAGTCACCACTGTTCTCCAAAGTACATTGGCACCAAGCTCTGGAAAGACTTTTTCCCTCGAGACTTGCCAATAGACTTGCCAAGACACCAACTTTCCTTCCCCAGAAATGTAATTCTCTTGAGAACGTATTGATGTGGGCACACATGCTGCAGACACCAGACTGGAAAAAAAAGATATGAATGCTTCAGCTTTGAATGTCCTAAGAGTGCCTGAGTATGCTGCAGTCACTAATGACATTCTGTCCACAGGATCAGGCTAGAGTTAGTCTAACAGAAAACCTGAACATGGGTGAAATCTGGAAATCTAGTCCTCACTACTGACTGTTGCTTCTGCAGATCTGCTGCTCCTATTAGGCTGCACTAACTGCTAGAGCAGGCACTGCTACGGGAAGATGACAACATTGAAGTTTTAGCGTGCTAAGCCTTAATTAACAGCAATACTGAAGAGAGGACTTTTTGAAAACAAAAAGCATCAAATTTCCTCTGAAAGTGTCTTCCTTCCTCTGTAGCTATGCAGTGTCACAGACACAGCTTGTATGGGCAATGCTTACAGGCAAATAAAATAGACCATATACTTTAACGAGTACATTATGGGAATGGCTGGAGCAGTCAGAAAGCAATAAGTGCATGCTCAGTTCCTTCTGTGCCCAAGAAGTTTAATACTCCATGCCCCTCGGGACGTGCTCTAGCTGTTATCAACACCATAGGCTGTTCAGCATGCATTTTAAGGATCTATTGCTAAAGCTGTTTTACATTACATAAATGTTGTCTGGCTGAGAAAGTGTTCAAGATTCTTGTCAATTGATTATGGGAGGTGTGCATGAAGTGTGCAGATACACTTGGATCTCAGTTGTTTATTACAGTATCTGTTTAATATAAAATGCTCAATCAGGCCTTGCAACAAGAGCTAGAACCAAGTTTTGTGTTTTCTAAGGTTAGGGACATCACCATGTCTGCTAGAGAAAGTCTCATTCTTTCCCTCTTCCTTCCTTCCTTTTAGAGGTTGATTAATATTCAATTACTTGCTGCAAGTGGTACGGCCTAACTTGGCAAGGGTGGTTTACTCTATCCACTTGCTAATGCCTGCTTCCTCCTTCCTTGCCTTATATCATATATAGCTTGGTGATTAAGGTACTCTCCTAAAACGTGCATGGATTTAGTAGCAGAGGAGGAGACCAAGAGCATTTTAGTCTTTCTCCATCTGCTAGACTCAATGCAAGAAGCTTATGATGGCCAGCAGTCTGGTTTGAACAGACAAGGTTATTGTTCCTGCACAGACAGTAGTGGGCAATCATCATAAATCCAACATATAAATCCCTTCTCTTCTCTTTGCTTCCCTCCCCTCTCCTCCCTCCTCTCCCCAGCCTTTTCTTAACAGTAATAGATGGTAGCTGAATGCAAATTTGGAGAAGCTAAAATAAGGGCTGAGGCACTTAAGACTTTGTAGAGTCTTAATTCAAAATATCTTTTTCCCCTTGCATTTTTTTTATTTCCAGATTGTTTTACCCAGTTCTTTCACACTCTTTCCCTGTTCTAGCCAGTATATCTTGTTACTTCCTAGCATTTTCTTTTCCACATGCCAGCCTTCTACAGGCTACAGTTAAATAAAGATCATTCCCAGTTAGCAGTCCAAATTTATCAAATAATATAGATTTAATGTCTACATTAATGTACTTAAGTCTACATTACTTCTTTAATCATCTACTTAATGTAGAGGACTCTGGCACTTAATGGAGTCCTCTAGAGGTACTTTGTGTGCGTGAGGGTTTTATGGAACTGTTTTGTATTATCCACTGTTCTGGAAGGCTTTTTCATGCTCTGTTGACACAGCGTGTTGCTGACTGTGCTTTTTCTTAGTAGAGTACAGGAATAAAGAGGTACGGAAGAACAGAACTTTCTAGGAAGTAGAAAAAAGACAACTATGGAGATGCTGGTGAGGAGAGCTAAGAATTGAAGAATTAAAATAGTATGAGGCGAGTGATTTAAAATGCAAGAAGTAAACCTCAGTCACTGAGATTAGACAAAGGCATTTACAAGGCTTGTAGAGGGTATCTGCAACTGGAGAACACAAAGAGGAGAGGCTACTCTGACTGTGGGGGAAAATATCATAGCTTCTTGGCCTCAGCTGTTTGGGAAATGTCCTGGCTAGCAGGGGAAGGTGCCAGGGCTCAGAATGGCCTCCTCCTCTCCACAGGGTCTTTCAGGGCAGGGCCTGGCAGCCAGAGCCTGTCCCATCACCGCACCAGGGAGCAGGGCAGATGAGGAACGGCTCCCTGGGGCTGGCAGCAGGCTGAGACTGGGCATGTGGGCCCATGGCTGCCCATAGTGGGACAAGCATCAGGTGTCCCAGGCCTGGGCAGTGCTAGGGACGGCTGAGCAGAGACAGTGAGGCCTGGTGGTGTCCTGGAGGCCCTGAGGAATTAGGTTAAGTGAAATAATTACCTGCATGTTTTGTGGAATGGAGGAGGACACCTCCTGTTCTGCAAGATGTTTTAATTTGAGAGGACTGTGGAGAAATTGTCTTGGGAACTGAGAAACAGACTCTTCACTAATCTTTCTCTTACAGCGATCTTGGAGTGACGCATGCCGGTAATCATTAACTGGTAGAAAGCTGACTTGAACAGCATGGTACGGGTATAATAATAAATCTGGCCGGATTCTCAGTTTATTTAATCTTTTCCTTCCTGCCAACTCCCTCTACTGCACATTTTTCAACATCAGTACCTATAGTATTTACATTCTTTCAGTCTAACCATCAGTTAGTTTACATGAGGAAATCATTTAAGTACATATTCTCAAAAAAAATGCATTTAAAATAAAAGAAAGGTAGGACGAGCGACTTTCCTAAATTTCCTGTCAGAGTCCTGTGAATCTACCAAATCTCAACACACAACACTAGCTATGATCTAGTAGCATGAAGAGACACTGCCTCATTTAGTTTAACAAATTTCATTTTCAAGTTTGAGTACTTTACTCTTCTCTGACTAAGTCTTCTTCTTTTCTTCAAATAAAATATTTCTTTTAAAGGTTTGTCTTCACACAACAATTCTACCTGGATTTTACTGAGACAGCCATACAATTTATTTATCTTCCTTTCTCCCAAGCATGGAGGGAATTCAACTTAACTCTAAAGAAATATCTGCAAACACACTGATTGTGAGTTTTATCTACTTTAAACACAGATATTACTGGAATAGCTTCCTGACTTTTTTATTTGCAGTAATACTTAAGCCATATGCCAAGAACAGCATTGTGAGGTTTTTTTTCATTTTTTTCTTTGGTGAGTGTAAACCGAAATTACTGGCTTGTTTCTGATGACTTTTTGCCTTCCCGTTACCTTTTTGTCAATACACATCCAATAAGGTAATTACAGGAATTTAAAAGAGAAATGGTAACAAAGCTTTAGCACACCAATGCTTTCTTGGCCATTCAGACTCCTTTCTTGACCTGTCATAGTTTTTGTATGTCCAAAAGTTTCAAGGCTGCATGCCTCTGTGAGACGAGGAGTGATGCCAGCTTCAGCCTGGCTCACTGCCTGATGTAGCTGTGCAGTCAGCAGATCCTGTAGCCCTGTCAGTCATCTTGGGACGCTATGCTGAATTGTATTTGATTTGCTTTCAGGCACTGTGTAGCACGAGACAGGGTAGGTGGATATCCCCGTTCCAACACATGGGTTTCACTCGGTGAGTTTCACTCAGTTAAGCTCAGGTTTACACTCAGAAAAAAACATCTACTGTCTATCATATGACTTATGCGGTATTTAACTTGTTCTTATTTAGAAATCAGTGATATAATAGGAGCAATAGAAAGGTCAATAAACACCGAAACTGAATCAAGGACTTTTAACACTTTGCTGGGTGAATTTTTAATGGCATGCAATGAATTGTAACTCAGTTACAGGATTTTTTTTTCTCTGACTGGGATGTTTCAGCATTTCTGTTGAGCAAGAAATAAATTGTATAAAAAAGGAAAAAGAACAACCGTTTCCCAACCTTAGTACCTCAGCCATGAAAGCTTAAATCAAGTGTAGCATAGTGTGGAAATATTTTAATATTTGAAGCAAAATTTCTTGAGTTGTAACTTCAGAGTAGAATTTTTATTTTAAAATGTTCCTTGCTGTAAGAAATGAAATGAAAAACTGTTTTAAAAGAGGTAAGCATATTCCATATGCTTTGCTTTGTTAAGCCTTCACCCCATCAAAAATCCATGAGAGTGAGTTTTTCTCTGAAATCAAAAGACTTGAAAAATACAACTCAGGTTTAATTGTTTCAATTTTAAATTAAGTTTAAATATGAATTGTTTCTGGAATACTTCTTGTTCAAAATAAACCCCACAAAAGTATCTGCTACTTGTCTAACTCTTACTGGGAATCTGAGATGTCAAGGTAAAGAGTAATAGGGGGTTACTAGTCTCTCCTGCCCCGTTTGATGCTTCATTATACCAGAAGTTTAAGTTAGGCAGGAGATAGTGACTGTGTTTTGAGATATATGGAATTTGTTGCTGCTACCATGGCTAGGGAGAAAGGTTGCAGACATAGTATAATTCCCTTGATTAAAATACATTTAAAATTAATTGTAAGGAAACATGCATGTTTTACTCCCTTTTCCAACATCTGTCCTACAGCCCTGTTTATAATTAACCATTGTGGTATAGTTTAGTGAATAAATCAGACTCAAGGACCCATATTAAAATAAGCTTTACATAAAAAGAGACAAAACGGCCTATAAAAAGTACCTTTATAGCAATATAAAAAGCAGGCAGTAGCTAGTATATAGATACAGCATCTAACCACAAGGTTGAAAGCTAAATAGTTCCACACCAGAAACATGGTTCTCCCATCACAAATGTGACAAAGACATACCTGTGGAATTTTGTTAGGGCAGTATGGAGGGAAAAGCATTTACAGAGGCTAACCTTACCCTAAAGAAGAGTGGTCCCTCATGTCTCCTTTCAAGTTTATTGATGAAGATAAGCTTTTCCAAGTGGATGTTTAGATAACTTTGCGTGTGGAACTGCAGTCTGTAGGAGCTTCCCTGCTTCCATTTGCTGCAAAAGGAGCCCAGAAAAGAAATAGCTCTAAAGCAATCACATTTAAATACCAATCCAAATGTAAAACTACAGAACTACCAAAACAGGTGGCTACATAAACAGCAATTCTTTGTTATCCATATATGTGGATACTACTAGTATACCATTTAGCTCCAAGACAGCCAAGTTTCTGATGGACATGTACACAGATGAAAATAAAAAAAGATTTCTTACAAGAAGGCCTTGAGAATAGCATCTCTGTTACCATCTTCTCTCTCCTGTATTTCCATACCTATATTTTCATATTAGACTGTATATAATGTAACAGCCTGCCATACTGCCTCTTTCCCTGCATCGGGAAATGGTTTGGTTTGCTTGAGTGTTTCTGGAAACAGAGTTATTAATTAAAACATATTGTCAAACATATTGGCTCATAGTTATTGAGCCTTCCGGTACCTTGTGTGTTCTTGTGTGTAATGTAGACTCCTCACAGTATCTTACGATATCTCAGTAGGTTTCTCAGTTAATAAACAGAAATATAAACTTAACAATATCCATACACCATGCCGCTCCATTCTGTTCACCTGCCTTTTAAACAGCAATGAGTGGCTTAAAAAGTCATCCCTTGCTAGTGGATGCCCTCTGCTGTTTCTGTTCATATCACTAGCAGTAACAGAAAATTCCTTGTCTGTCTTTAAACTCAGTTTTCTCTTTGCCATCTGCTCCAAAACTGCTACAGAAACTTGTTTCTGATGCCAGCCTAATTTTGATTAATCATTTTAAAAGACTTTTGCATTACAGTTGTGTTGCTCTGCTGTTTTTCAAATTCCAAAATGTAATGCTCACATGTCATGTGTGCTCTAGTCTTTTCTTTTTCCCATCTTGTACTGTCAGCTTCTGAAGTTGCTAAAGAGAATATGTGTTAAAGATATGTTCTTTTTCCTCACAAGCCTATAGTTACACTATACTTTAACTATATATATTTTGGGATGTATGATCATCAAGAATATTCCTACATGGTTTGTGGTTTCACTCAAGAATTAATGTGTAGGCATCTGTGTGCCTGATGAGATTTTTATCACAGACAAACAGTTTTACTTTGAATACATCATTCAGTACTGTTGGCATTACACACTGCTCTTTACATTACTGTATCAGCCTGAAATATCCACCTTTTAGCAAGTCTGTCAAGCATCTATCCAAAATGCTATTTGATATTTCATCATAGTACTTTTGTCTTGTCTTAAGGGATTTGAACCTTTGTGCTTGGTATTCTAGTATTAAGTACTGTGTTTTATTTCAGATTGATGTTATTCTTCCCCTAATCTTGTAATTGAGGGCCTATTAAGTAAACCATCACTCATGATTATATTTTTGGTTATCTTAGAGGCTTGAGGTGCAAATTGCCCTTCCGTACTAATTTTATATGGCTTTGGTTACATTATTTTCTTGGGTAAAATACTGTAACAGCTATTATATTCTGGTTGGTTTACTTTTAAGCTTTCTTATACTGTCTTATCCATAGTGCAAGAGTTGTCACGTTCTAGCTCATGCTGACATCTTCAGAACATCATCAATTATTCATTTTGCATCTATCACTTCTTCTATTATTTCAGTGTCTTATTTCTGAATATTTTCTGCACGTCAAATTTCAGGGTGATACTCTTGAAGCACCATCTTACAAATGAAATGTTGGAGAGGGATAACTTCCTTTTCTCTTATTCTTTCTCATCTTTCAGGAAAGCTTGTAGATTATACCATCTAGGGTGAAAAGAGCAACGTGACCAGAAAGAAAAAGGAAATTTCTGTGGTTTCTGCATTAGACTCTGAGACTCAGCTTTGTCACTTGCTTGGCAGAATTTGTGAGAGCAATATTTTTATTTTTAAGCATAGATAGGGTTTAACATTATATAATACACCCCAAAATGAATTGTTTGTCCAACAATGCACAGCAGGTAACTTGAAACAACTAACAACTTGGCACATACACCAGTAGCTTCTCTCTACTAAGAAAATACGTATTTTAATTACAGGAAAAAAGGGAAAATGTCTCTAAATACAAGCCTGTTAGACTGCAAGCTATCTCACATAGGCTTTAGTTTCAGTGTATAGGTCAAGAACGAGCTCCTGCCATGAGAACGCTGTGCTCTGTTCGGTCACATCACCGATTTTCCTACAGTTTGGTAAGTTCCCTAATAGCGTTTGCTATTATTTGACCGCCTTAGCAGTGCTCCACGTCAGTGGAAAACCGGGTTGTGCCCCAGGGACGGTAAAAGCTATGGTTTGAAAACATGCCCGCTTCTCTCAGCAACGAAGAGACAGCATCGATGTGCTTGTGCGCTATCCTTGGTGATGTCGAATGCGAGCAGCCCTGAGATACCGCCTTCAAGCCAGGACGGGTAACGGCAACCATCAGCATTGCCAGCCAGCCCTAAGCTCGCTCTGTTCTCCCCAGCTCCCGGCCCCAGGAAAAGCCCACCTACACCAGGAGGGAGCGGACGCAAGGACAGCAGAACGCTTGCGGACCGGCAGAAGCAGCCCTCAGACGCGCAGCCATCCCCACTCAGGGCACCGGCTGAGGGCAGCGGCTTCGCCGCGCTCCCAACGCACGCGCCGCTCGAAGCGGGCGGGCGGGACGATCGAGAGGGACGGCCCCTCTACTGCGCATGCGTCGTGACGGCGGCGGCCTCGCCTCCCTGCGGCGCACCTCCAGCTTCCGGGAGCGCGAAGGGGCGGGCGCGCGCGGAACGGCCAATCAGCGGCGCCCACGACCCTCCCCGCACGAGTCGGAGCCGTCGGGCCGGGGCGCCGCCACTGCGGCCGCGGGCGTCGGCGGCGATGGTGTCAGCCGCGGCCTCTGCCGGCCGCCTAGGCTCCGCGCTGCCCTTCCTGCTGGTGCTCCTCGACCTGCAGTATCAGGGTGAGGGGGCGGGGGGAGGCGTCGTGAGAAGCGGCGTAGGGCCCACCCCGCCGGCAGGCTTCTGGGCCGGACCGGGAGAGCCGTAGCCGGCGGCGCCGTAGCCGGCAGCGCCGTGGTGGCGGGGCGACCCGCGGGAGGGCGCTTCTGGGAAAGGCCTGGGGCGGGAGGAGGCCGGGAGCTGCCACCTCAGCGGGCCGAGGGCGTAGGGCGGCCCTCCGCCGGGGACCCGGCGGCGCCGTGCGGGCCGGCTGCGTGCGTGCCTCGCGTCCCGGGCGGCGTCCCCCGTAAGCGCCCTGCTCGGGCTCCTGGGGCGTTGAAGGGGCGCTCCCGGCTCACTGCCGCTGCCCGACCTGCGGCTTTGCCCATGCTTCTGATAGCCGTGGTGGACTTGTTTATATCTTGTTTGGTCGTTTGCTTTCCTTTTGCCTCGCCGTTAGTGTGTGAAAATTGGCAGACCGCTTTTATCCCCCTCCCCCCGTCCCGCGGCCTCGGTTGCTTTTTGAGTATGCTATCAGTAACACCTGTGTGGTCAGACTTATTCTCAGGCCGCTGTGAAATGTGCAACTTGGTTATGCAGTGGTGCAGGCAGTTCAGCTTGGGGAGCTTTCTCTCACAGGTGCTGGCAGGTTGAAGTGGAACTGAAGCCGTCGATACTCAGGATAAATTTCCTGACTTAGGGCTGGCCTGGGCTTGGTGTTAGAAGTTTGCTCCTTAAGGTGCTAAATTAAAGAATAATTCAGCTGGCCAAGAGGTGATGTGGGCATATGGTGGCAAAGGTAGTCTGCAGTCTAAGTCTGCTTCCCTGTGGTGTTGGATGGCTTTTCTTGGATGTGTGCACTGGTACTGCTAGGGGAAAAACAGTGGTCACTGTCCATGTATGCTTCTTTCTCTGAGTGTGACAGCGATGTTCCTTCTAAGGATTATTTCCTCAGTGTTGTTGATCTGTTTCAAGTGTGCGATTTAAGGGCTACATAGAATGACTAGTGCTGTGTTTCGTTATTTGGAGAATATTTTCATAATTCCAGTTTAGTATAGAAGTCTTGAAATAGAGTAGTAGGCTTTATGATGTTTAATGATGTCTAATGGTGTTTCTGGAACTTATTTAGTGAATTTGTTAGCACCTTAATTCAGAAGTCCATTTTCCTGAAAATGTGATTAAGGAGTTCAGAGTTGGTTTTGTTGTTTGTTTTTTTTTTCCCCTCACAGTATTACTTTTCTCTAAACTCAGGCATTTGCTGACTTGATTGTAGAAATGTCTTGTGGCGTTTAATTTGTGAGGCAGTGAATAAGCCAGGCTGCATTAAAGTCAGATTTTAGTTATTCTCTATGAGTGTGAATTATCACAGAATCATAGAATGGCCTGGGTTGAAAAGCGATCACATAAATCATCACAAGTCATCACAAAGATCGTCTAGTTTCAACCCCCCTGCTATGTGCAGGGTCGCCAACCACCAGACCAGGTTGCCCAGAGCCACATCCAGCCTGGCCTTGAATGCCTACAGGGATGGGGCAGTTATGACTGATCAGTAAATGAGTTCAGTTAGAACTATTTTTTGAATCCTTGGTGTTGTGGGAAGTTGCATTTTGCAACTGTCCTGCTTCTTGAATTCCTTCCCATTTGATACGAGTTGACTCTTAAGAAGATTGATCTTTCAGGTCTTGTGCAAACAGCGACAAAATAATGACAACTGGAAGGGATAGAGGAGTACTGTTTTTCTTTCCATGCTCTGTCTTCAGACAAAGGAAATTGAATAAGGGGAAGAAGGAGTGGGTTTCAAGCATACAGAGCTCAGTTCATTACTGTGGGTACAATTGAGTGTTTCACTCCCATCCTGTATCTTTCTGTCCTGAGTTTGGGAAGGTTTTCAGTCTCACCACAGATCATGAAGGGTAGTTGTATGGTTTGGGGTGAGGGAAGCACTGCTGTGCTCTGAGGCTTCTTCCAGGCTTGTTTGTGTCAGTCACAAAACTGTTTGCTTGTCCCCTTCTTCCTTTGCTCAGACTTGTCATTGACAAACTTGCTTACATGCATACAAAACCAAAGCCCAAATCTATTTAAAAACAGGAGCAAACATGAGACTTTTATTGAACACGTAATCATTCAAATTGAAACCATCCCAAAAGTGGGATTGCTGCTTCCCATGGCAAAGCAATCACTGAAGTCCTTTGCTACAATGGAAAAAGAAGAGTTTAGCAGTGTACCATTCCAAGGCAGGAATTTGGGCAAATGCAAAATCTTGACACTGTTCTGAAGTTGGAAAGCTTTTTAAAGCTTTTTGCATTAGGAGTCAGACTGATTATGTGAAAATGTAACTGCACGTAACAGCACTTGTTACTGAAATAAAACAAAAATCTTCCCAGGAAGCTGTAATTTATTTGAAGTGAGCGTATTTAACTGGAAAAACGAGTTAGCTGCACCTGTTTATCTTTCCTCCTGACCTCTTCCCTTTCAGGTGTCAGCACTGGTGCCAGTTCTTGTCTGGGAGTGCATCTTTCCACTCCTGTGTTGGGGCTGGTTCAGTCTCTGAACCTATTCCAGCTGATGCTCCAGCAGCTGGGTCTCCTGTGTCTGCTAGTTTCAGCTCATCAGGCACTTTTTAGGAATAATAATATCCAAGTTAAAATAGTGGAAGTGTTTAAATAGCATGCTTGGACATATCATTAGTTTCTTATTGGAGCATGGCTAGCTTTTCAGAGCCGTCTGTATCTGGCTGACTGATATCTGTCTGCTGGAAAGACTGGCTGGAGTTGGTTCTTGTGTTTCCCAGGCTGAAGAGCCAAGAGGTGCCCAAATGCCCTGTGCAGAATTTGGTTCCTTAGGGTCAGCAGCACTGGCTCCTTTGCTTGATCCTCAGCTGTCTGCTGGGGCATCTGGTTCAGAGCCACCATTTGCCTGCTGCCAAAAAATGTGTAAGCCATGCAAGCTTTTTTTTTTTTTTTTTTTTTGCTGTTAACATCTTCAGTGTTTTCAAGGAGAAAGATCTCTCCTGATGAATGTGTTATGTAACTGTAGAACTGTAGCAAGCATTGTGCAGATGGAAGGCTCTGAATAGTACAGGCACACCCTGTAGTGGAGGCTATTCTTAGGGCAGTGCCAGTGTCCCTAAAGCTGAAATAAGGATGCTCAGTAAAAAAAACATGAGATTCTGTGAAACCTGAATGTCTTTGTAAGGTGTATCAGAGAGCAACGTACAGCCCGCTTCTAGCATCCAGCTCCTCAAGTTTGAAAGATTTCAGATGTTTCTATGCGGGGAGATCACTTCATGTTTGTTTGTGGTGTTATCTGACTTGTTGCCAATTTACTTCTGTTCATAGACTTCATATTCAAGCATGTGGGAATCTTTGTCATTTTAAAGGATGATGGATGGGCAACTCAGTGACGAAAGCTTTAGGCTTTAAAAGCAGGAAAAAAATCCCCACGGTGCAAAATCCAAAGAGAATAGCAGTTTTTTTTATGAAAATGATATTCACGTGAAGACTGCCTTGAAGTATACCTCATGTACCTCTGTATATGAGAAACTTGCTGTCAGGAATTACTTCTGTACCATTGTCAGCTAAGCTGTTTATATTCTATACAAAACACCTATAATAGATTTTGAAGTGCGTTTTAAAAACATTCCCCAAACATGCTACGTGATAAGTAATGTTATCTTTTTAACTTCATCTATTTAAACTAAAACAACAGGAATTTGGGGCAAGAATTTAGTAGTTGTTTTCATTAACTTAGAGGAATTTGCTTGATATTGGGATTATAAAGCAAATGATAGAATTGAAGCCTTTGAATCCTTTGTGTGAGAAGTTCTGATATCTTTCCTTTAATGTAGTTAGGTAGCATAGCTTTTACTCAGAATGTAAAACAGCTTCAAGGTGCTGCTGTTTTGTTTTGTTTTTAATTCATTTGTTTTAATTCAGATTAATTTGTAGAATAATAGGATTGTGGGTTGGAAAGGATCTTAAGAATCATTTAGTTCCAACCTCATGCTGTGAACAGGGCTGCCAGCCACCAGCTCAGGCTGCCCAGGGCTCCATCCAGGCTGACCATGATGGCCTGCAGGGATGGGGCATCCACAGCTTCTCTAGCAGTCTCTTCACTGAACCTGAATTGGTGTATCTGCAGTGTGGGCTTAAAATCTGCTGCTTCCTTCATGACAGCCTTCTTTCCCTGGTGATTGAGCAGCAGCAGTTCATTAGTTTTGAACTAAAAACCTGTCCATTCCAAAACATATTACTTGAATATTAATTTCCAACCACTAGTTAAATGGAAGGGGAATGGTAACTTTAGTTGTTCACATCAGAACTTGCACCACAGAAACATTTTGCTTGGGAAGATGTGGATCTCTATTTCAATACCGGTACTGATGCTTATTGTGTGGGTCATGTTATTGTTATATGTCTATGTTATAATCATACTGCTCATTCAGAACATCAGTCTTTGTTTTTCTTGAAGGAGCTGAATGTGGAATAAATGCCGAAGTAGAAAAGCAGCTTGAAATGGGGAAGAAGTTATTGGCTGCTGGACATCTGGCAGATGCCCTGTCTCATTTTCATGCAGCAATAGGTATGTATTTGAAGAAAGTGTCATTTTACATTGAAACAACTCTGATTTATAAATTTTGGAGGAAGTTTGATGGTTCAAATCCTTGAACTGAAACAGAAGCAGACAGCACCCATAAAAAGCAGAGTTTATTAACACTGCATTTTCTCAGTCACATACTGTGGGCTTTAAATTGTTGGACTTTGTAATACATTCATCTGCAAGGACACTGTTTTTTTTCTTTGAAGTGAATAAAATCATGGTCCTAGATAGAAAAGTCTCAGTAGCACAGCTCATTACTATCTATGTCTTGGTATAAAAATGAAATGTGATATCTGCTGATTCTGAGCTCTTAGTATTTTGTCCTAGTTCTGTAAGATCAGCTCCTCTTAAATCCAGAGTGAAGGGAGTCCCTTTTTCTGTGCTATGGCAGTGCCTCATTCTGTGGAAGTGGTCTCACTCCCTTTGCCTCTATGTGGCTGCCAAAGCATTCCTGTGGGATGTGAGTGGAATTAAGGTTAACAGTGTGGTTTATTCCTTTAAGTTGTGAAGTTTTAACCTGAAATTGCTGAACGGTCCAGCTCAGTGTGGCCCTGCCAGTGATGGTGGTGTTGCAAGGAAGGAAATGGTGTGAGATGTCTGTGTGGGCTGAAATCCTCTGCCTTAGTAGCTCAAGTAGCTGGTAGAAAGTAGAACAGCATGACCTTATCCACTGTTAACATTGTTACTTTTCTGGGACTTTTAGTTAGATGCTGCATAGATATTGATTGTTCCTGCTCTGCGTATTTCGGTGTACATAGCAAGACTTAATCCTAATATTCCTTTTCTTAATAGTAGTAACACTTGAATTTACATGACCTCTGTAATCCTAGTTTACGAGGTGCATTGCAGCAGGTAGGATAGTATTTAACAGTGCTAGGAATTAGTTTGCAACCAAGAGACAGTGGACAAAGAGTGCAGGTATTAGTTCATCTCTCTCTGGAAAAAGCATTTTGGTGTTGGAGATGGCCAACAATGAAGCTCAGTTACCTGCCTTAAGATTTTTAGCGATGCTTTTGTTTACTTTAAAGCTCAACTGTAAAGAAGAGACATCCTTAATTTGTTCCTTAGGTGCATGTTGTTGTCTGTAAATTCAGTGATAGTGAAAAGGAGTATATTTTTAAAATCCAGTAAATAGTCTACTGTCTTACTACGTTTTATCGCCTAGGTGATCTAAATTACCTTTCCTTGAGAGCCTACAGTAACTGTCATCTACTTCTTTGAAGTACTGCATAGTGAGGAGTATTAAGAACTTAAGTACTGTTTTCAGAGGCTTGTGTTCCCTCTCTGTAGTGATATTTGTGTATGTGCTAAGTTTAGAGGATGTTAAAATTGCAGGGTCTTGTCAGTTTGACTGCTAGACCACGTATTAGCCTTGAAGTTAGCCTGCAGGTTTTTATGTAGTACATGTTTTCCTCTGCCATTGAGAGAGGCTGTTGGTGCCCACCATATATTAAAGGAACGAGTTGCTTCTGTCTGAATGGGTGATGTAAAGGGTTTGTGCATCTGTAATGACATTGGTCGAACATATGGGTCATTTTGGGATTACTTGTTTGCCTTTTATACGATGAAATGGGCAATGATGAATTAACATCCTTTCAAATGCAGGCCTGCAGTTTGAGATAAAGGGTTAGTATTTAGGAGATGTTTTTTCTTGTACAAAGCTAAAAAATAATGCATATTTCACCTTTAGAAGTCTAAGTTATTTGGAATATACTGTGTTTCGCTAATCTTTATTGTTCAATAATTAAACTGCATAAAATTACTTAGAAAAAAAATGTTTCCTTGATAAATATAATTTTTCCAATGGCTTAAAACCCAGGAAATATATTTTTAGTCATTACAGTTTAGCTGTACCCAAAGGTTTGGTTACTTGGAGACAGTATTCTGATCACTGTTCATTCGCTTGCAGAGGGAGACTCTGATAACTACATTGCTTATTACAGAAGAGCCACAGTGTACTTAGCCATGGGCAAATCTAAAGCAGCAATTCGTGATTTAAGTAAAGTGGTTGAATTAAAGCAGGACTTCACATCTGTAAGTATTCTTGAAATTGGAAACTGTTCAAGCGTAAAAAAAATATTACTTCAAAGGAAGTTGTTTGTCAGGTTTTGCTAAACAGAAATAGAAAATACATTATAACTCAGAGCTTTAAATACGATAAAGTAATAGCAGTAGTAGATGTACTTGAATTTGCAAATATTCCAAGAGCAGTCTAGACTGTTATTCTAGAAACTAATGGTTTCATTAAATGCATGTTCCTTGTGGGTTTGTCCTGTATGCTTTCCTTCTCTCCTTTGCAGCTGTTCCATTTTCAGTTGTCATTGCTGTTCTCTCAGGTGGGGAAAGGGAGGGCAGATGCCTGTGCTCTCTTCTGTCCTGAGGAGCATTTGATTTGAGGCATTTCTCCTCTCTACGGGAGCTGTCCTGATCTCACTGCCCTCCTGTGGGGCTGTTGCAAGTTCTGACTTAGTCCTAGCTCATTTGTGCTTATTATATGAAGAGAGACTACCTAAGTAGTTGGGTGATGATGTTGGAGCCCTCTCCACCTAATTCCCTCATTTCCATGTTCAGTAGCATGTCCTGTATAACTTCCAGTGAAGTAGCAAGTGTTAAATTCAGTGTTATATTTGTATCATAAATCGAATCGTATAAATCATTAGGTTGCCTTGATACGTACTTGCTGTTGCTCTGAGAGTTTAGTGGAAAAACTCAGTGTGGGAAATCTTAAAAATTATTTATTTCTGTTGGTTCAAAACAAATCTATGAACAGTTATAACCAGGAAAGCAGCTGAAGGTTAATGTTCACTTTGTTTTGTACAACTTTTAGAACAAGTTTTTTTTCCTGATGTCTAGAGTTACTGCTATTTATTAGAAAAGTGCATCTCTCTCAGCTGTGGTGTAAAGTAATTATTTACTGTCAGAGGCCTCTTAAGAATGCTGTTAGTTTAAGAAGGCAAAGAGCAGGTGATGTTGTCTCTGATTCAGCTTGTTAGCTATAGTAAAATGAAATCTTTTTTTTTCTGCTAAAGGAAATAGAAACAAATTTTCATAATTTCTTGAATTCCAATGTATAAATACAAAGTAATTGCCTTCTATTTCATTTCAGGCAAGATTACAGAGGGGACACCTACTGCTCAAGCAAGGCAAATTTGATGAAGCAGAAGACGACTTTAAAAATGTGGTAAGTTGGAGTCCTGAATTGGAAAAACTGCGTTCCTGCTTTTAGAGTTGGCTTCTAAGACAAGATCTCAACTCTGATGTTTCAGAGATTGTGAATGTATACATAAGTTCATGTCTTCCCTGTTCCTGAGGGGTATTGTAGTTAAGCTATGTCATGTGAATGAATGACTGATGTTGGGATGGAATAGAGAAGATGAAACCAGAAGGTGTTGGATGAAGCAGCACAGCACTTTTGAAGAGTCTTTTTTGTGTATGTGCCTAATGCTTTGTGATCTCTGCTTGATGGCATCTAAACTGGAGATCAGTCATCTTCAACCAGAAATGCAGGATTAGTAATGTGTGACTCAGTGTAAATCAGTGTTCAGTTACCTACTTCATGATATTCAGGTGACACTGGGAAATAAATGGGGGCCCTCATGGATCAGGCTCTTTCCTGTGATTGCCAAAGGATCCTAGGCTTAGTTTAGTCACTGTGGTGTTAAAAATCAGGTAATTCAGTGGTACGCATCTGCATCCGTTCACATTTGTGAAAGAGTTCTGCATCCTTCATTAAAGTGCTGACAACGGTCTCTCCATGATCAGAAAGTGCCCAGAATTTCCCTGCAAGTCTGGCTGGCCATTATTCACTTGGGTTAGTTTTTATTTCAGTGGATATTTTGTGTTATTGCAACCTTGGGCTGCAAAATGATCCCTGGAACAAAAACAGCTTCATCTTTGGGAAATATGTAAGATAAGTTTCATTCTCTGTTGCATTGAATTACTGTAAGCACATGAATAAATAGGATTAATTATTATATTCATTTGTTCTTCAGTATTTGCTAGTTTGAACAGCTCGCCGGTCCTTTATACCAGCATAAATAGAATTTGCAAGTGTAACTGATGCTGTCTCATTGGCGTTCTTTGAAGTGTGTGATGGAGAAAGTAGTTCTGTATTGCAGATTAGAGATGCTACATGGAAATCTTTCTGGTGAGTCTGTAAGAGGAAAACAGAGCAGTTACAGTTTACACTTGCAGGGCAGCTTTATAACTATTATAATAATGAATGTGCCAGGTGATGTTGGTGTTAGCAGTAAAGCTGCAGTAGCTTATCCTGAAAGTCATGTAGCCATGGCTCCTGCTGCTGCCTGCTCAATAAGCTTCTCAGGAGCAAGCATTTAGTCTGCAGTTGCATGTGGAATTGTGGTGCAGCCCTGCTGTTTGCACTGTGTGAGAACGTCATCCACCTCTGATTAACTGAGGCCATAATTGCTGCAACAGCATTTACACGATGTCAGTGTTGATTCTGAGTGTGTGTATGCATCTTTTTGCAGTGACTTCTTGACTGTTGCTTAATAACATGTATGGAAATGCTTTCCCAGTCAGCTGTGGAGTAGCTTGCTCTTTTCCAAACCAACTGAAACTTCAGACAGTCATAGCTGCTTTTCTTCAGTCATGTAGTTTCAGTCTTCAGTTGGGCTTCAAGCCAGAAGTAGAACAGAGTTTTGTCTCAGTAGTTGACTTAGATTCTGTGTTGTTCCTAAAATCTTAGTTCCAGTTTCCTTGGTTCTCTGAACAATGTTGCTTATGTACTTTCTTAGTGATTATGGCAAGTGGTATGTTTTGAAAAGAATATTTTGCTTGAGCATACTGCATTCAGCTGAAAAACATGATATTGAATTGATCCTTTGTAATAAGTTTCTTTATTCACTCAGTAGAGAAGATTATGTTATTCTGAGTACCTTGACTCCAAAGTAAAATACTTCTTTGAAGAACTAGTGAGATTTCTCTTGGTTTCTTCTAAGTCTTTCAGGTAGACAGTCAAGTTGTTCTCTCAGTTGTTTTTCAGTCAACGTGCTTACTTCTCAATGTGAAAATGTTTAATCTTGAAGTGAGAGGAAATCAAAGCACAGTATTGTGAACCATTAACATTCTGTTTCTCTGTGACACTGATTTTTATATATATGAGGAAGGGAGAGGTGGTGGAAGACTTTTTAGAGATTAAATGGTTTCAAAGTAATTTTAAGACTTGGACATCCAGACTCTCCAAATTAGTTACTAAAGCAGCAGAGGAAAAGTAAAGAGTAGTCACTAAGAAACTTTTGACTCATACTGCAAGTCAGTTCTTAAGAACTGAAAAGGAGTAAGTAATTCATTGCTCAAAGTAAAACTTCCTTCTTTACTAGTACAGACATGACCCAAAGTGCCAGTGGGGTCTCAATAGCTTTTAGGCTAGAATTCAGTTTTGGTCGTGGATTCCTAAAATTGTACATTTTACATTTAAACTGAGTATATAATCTCTGCTCTGCTTCTTGGCTGAGTAGATGTAGGTAAGGGCCTAAGTGGCTATCTAACCTTTCACTTTGGCTAGATAGTTGCTAACTAGGGTACTCTTATTCTCAGTAAGTATGTAACACATCAGCAAATGTAGGTATCCAGATCTGCATCTAAATTGCAGTGAGACATTGACTGTCCCACATTTGTCATGCATCTGTTCTAAGGTCAGTCACTGTAACTCAGTAGCCACATAGCAGTCTGGTCATACGATTGAGCTTGCAGAAGTTGAATATCATGTAAAGATGGGGAGAAGGTGCTGTGTTTCAACATCTGTTATTCTTTCTCACTGCAAGGGAAGTCTTAATATGAAGAAAAATCATCTGCTTTCTTTAGTATGGAGATTTTCAGGACATTGTGTAATGTATGTGGCTCTGAGGACCCATTCAAGATGATCTGCTTACTAAAATGATTAAGAAGGAGGTAAATGTGAGAGTTACCTTTCATGATTATTTTTTCTTTCCCCCTGGGAAAATTTTGTGGATGAGATGAGCTTTTTTGAGGTTAAGCCAGTCATTTTGGTTGTATGCCCTTGGCTGACAGTAGGTGTGCTAACAGGTGTCATTTCAGTGATGGTGATTTGTTTTTGGTTTAAGGCAGGGGATCAACTCTTAAGGTGTTCCCCACTTTTGAGTTATAGAAACCAGCTCAGCATTTGGAAGGTAAAGAGAACAATTTTACTCGGGCTACTCGAGGACAGGCATGTAGGAGGAAGGCAGTTTCTACTTCCTTGTATGACACTTGAGTCACTGTTGCCAGTATTGCTTTCCCTACGTACCAAAAGCTGTGAGTGGTGTAATGTGAACTGCCTGTAAATGTTATTTTCTCATAGCATATTCCCTCAGTCTGTCAAATCCCAGTGGAAATACTGAAATATCAATTTCTTTCCTATCCTTCCTCCATTCTTTCTTGGAGTTGTGCTCCTTGAAAAGATTGTTTGAAGAGTTTAGCAGATAAAGTTGTTCTCGAGGGAAATTCTTTCTACGGTTTTATAGTACATGGGAAAATTTTGTGAGGACCCTAAACCTCTTTAAAATTGTATTGTTGCCAGATAGAGCAGTTCTTCTGTTCACATACATCTACCTGAAAATTGGCTGTTTTAAGGGCATTAGTGGCATTGTGAAGGCAGGCGGTGGGAATGCCTGACCAGGAAGGGTGGGAGCACTGCTTTCATGTATAGAGCCTTTTGAGACCTCAGCTTTTGTGCCATTGTTTCACGGGTTGGTGTTGGTTTTTTTGTTTTGTTTTGTTTTTCCCATTTTTCCTCCCTGCAATTTCCCTTTTGACTGAAGTTAATCACTTTGGTTTTGGATAGAGGAAGTGATGCAGACTTATCGCTTGGTATGTTAAGCAAAACTGTGTTTATAGGAACTTTGTTTTTGCCAGTGGATGCACCAAGCTGATGAGGCTACAGCATGCACCAGGCAGCGTTTTTTGCCTAGTAAGACCAGTTAACAGCTCCTTACTCTTTAGAAAAGTAACTTTTTCCTTCTAACTCAGCTGTCAGAATGGAAATTTAACATCTACAGGGTAATAAAACTGTTAATGGATGTCAACGGAATGGTCTAATTTTTGTGTGCAGAGTGCCCAGGATGAAAGAGAGATAAAGCATAAGTCCTTGAGTGAATGTATTTATTTTGAAGTTGTTGCTTACAGTGTGTGAGTAGCATTTATTTCTCCAGTCTCAGTTTTGGTTAAATGCTTCTGTGCATTAATATCAAGTTCATTTGGTTCTGGTTAGTAGCTTCCAAATAATAGCTGTCAGTAGGTGAATTTGGGAGTGCATCAATGCTCAAAATTAAAGCCTCAGCCCGTGAAAGCCCTGGAATGTTTATTTGTCTTCAGGCATGTGATTTTGAGTGAAAATAAAATGAATAATTATATCCTCTGGTTGTCACATTCCTTTCAAATCCTCCTTTTCTTTTTCTTAGGACTGACTGTGATGTTCACAGTTGCGCTGTGCTGCAATAAATACTCCAAATTGACATTTCTTAAGTACCCTTCCAAGGGAGACAATTGCATGAACATTTAAAAGCTGGAAACTGAAGTTTGCACTTGCAGCTCCACTAGATGTCAGCCAAAACTAAGTGGCTGAGCGTGGTATGTTTGCAGATGTTTGTTTCCTAATCTAGTGAAGGCTGTGGTTGCAGAACACACTTTTTTTTTTTACTTCAGTCAGCATTTTGGATGTAGGTGGAAGAGACCATCTTATGTCACTGTAAGTTACCAAATGCAAGTTTGCTTAGTATCCAGAGTTCTCTTAAATTTAACATTACATCACATTAACCATGAATGTTTCTCTCAGATGATATGATCATCTGTAGCTTCCTGGGTAAAGAGTAAAATAAGTATTTAAATACTTCCTTTTTTTGTCTAATATCATGGCTGTGTTATCTAATATATCGCTCTGCCAGTGCAGAGCTTTCCTTTGTGTTCTGTTCTTGTGTGCATCGGTGTCTTGATCTCTAAGCCACAGAGATTCCTGCAGCCCTCTCTTGAAACAACCAAGTTCAGCAGGACCAAGTGCTGTGTCCTACCACAACAACCCCAGGCAACACTGCAGGCTTGAGGCAGAGTGGATGGAAGAGTGTGTGAAAGAAATGGATTGATGGTTGATGATCAGCTAAATATTAGAGCCAGCAGTGTGTCCAGGTAGCCAAGAAGACCAATGGAATCCAGGTTTGTACAGTCGGCAGGAGCAGGGGGTGATAATCCTCCTATACTCAGCTCTGGTGAGGTTGCTCCTTGAGTGCTCTGTTCACTTTTGGGCCTCTTGCTACAAGAAAGAACTGATGCCCCGGGGTGTGTTCAGAGAAGGTCAACGAAGCTATGAGGGGTCTGGAGCACACATCTAATGGGGAGCAGCTAAGGGATTGTTCAGTCTGGAGAAGAGGAGGCTCGGGGGAGACCTTATATCTCTACAACTAGGGAAGTTGTGATGAGGTGGGGGTTGGCCTCTTCTCCCTGGTAGTGAGAGACAAGAGGGAATGACCTCAAGTTGCACCAGGGGAGGTTCAGGTTGGATATCTTCTCTGAAATTGGTCAGGCGCTGGAATGGTGTGCCCAGGGTGGTTGACTCACTGTCTCTGGAGATGTTCAAGAAATGTTAGGTGCTGTACTAAGGGATGTGGTTTAATGGGGAAATATTGGTGGTAGGTGTATGGTTGGACTGGGTGATCTTGAAGGTCTTTTCTAACTGTGGTGATCTGTGATCTTTCACAAGCCTCATCAATTTACTTTAATTATCAGTGTATTCACAAGCATGAAAACCAAGAAAAATGCTGAGTTTGAATTGAATTGCTAATATGTTTTTCTCCACTGTCCTGGATACAGCATGGTAGTATAGCAAAGTTTTGAGTCTTACCTTTGAGATGAAGTGATGTATATGCCAGCTTCCTTAGGAGCAGTGGAGAGGTGGAAGATGCATGTGTAAATGCATTTAAAGCTCTGCTTTACAGTCATGTGGCTGATGCTTTTGTTCTGTTTAATCTTTCTCAGCTGGGTGGAGAGAAAGGAAGGGTTGTTTTTGTTGTTGTTTTTTTTGCCCTGGGATGATTCTCTGCTTTTCTGAGATTAGACAATAAAATAACACAACACCTATAAGTGGTAAATCTGCAACAGAAAATTACTTACAATAACAAAACCATTCCCATATGCTGGCCTCTGTTTTCTCTAAAGGAATTATAATTTTGGGGTTGGTTTTTCTTTTTGGTAGTGAATGAAAGCTGCTGTAACAGATGGCTAATGCTGTAACTTAAACTGCGACTAAGCATTCTAATCCAAATGTAGTAAACATCAAAGACAGCAAAGGATGCTGTGCTGAAAAGCAGCGGCTGTGTTCTGGAACATGTTCACTGCTAGCAGTGTGCTTGCAGAGCACAGCTTAGGATGAGCATGCAGAGAACTATTAGATTTGCCTTAGATGCGTATTAGCTCAGCTGAAGTGAGATTTCTTTAATACCTTGCTCCTTTCTAGGAAATCTTATGTCCTTAGTTCAAGCAGTTAGTCTGTCCCAGCTTCACCATTGCAAAGGAAAAGGATGAATAATTGAAATGTTATCAATAGTAGTGTGATAGTCTCCTGATCACTGGGCAGAAGGAACTTGGAAAACAAAATTAGAGTAACAAACAACTGTGTTTTATTTCCTGCTTTCCCTGGGTGCTTAATGAAGAGACTTATTTTTGTTTTAATTAACATGACTGATGAAGACAACGTACTAGTACACTAAGTAATTAAGAGCTGTGGGTGTATATTTTTGTCATATAGAGAACATTAAAATAAAGCTTAATGGCTTAAGTTGAATGATAGCTTAAGAGGTTTTTGCCCTTGCTTTAACTGGACAGTTTGTGCTATCTCATATTATCTGGTATGTTTCACTTAAATCATCTCTAATGCAGTTTGATTTGTCTGTATGATTGTAACATTGCTTTTCCTGTTTTACTGGTGGTTTGATCCAAATAATTTACAAAATACATACAGCGTGTCTAAGGAGTGCAGTTACCGTAAGTTGAAATGTATAAAGCTTGTTTGTAGAAAAGAGTTCTTAATTTTTAAAAGAATAATGCTGATAAATTGAGGGAGAAAATGGGTCAGTCATGGAACTGAAGGATTCAGAACTTAACGTTTCTAATCTTTTGAACTTCTTAAATCACGGATGTGGATATTTGCCTCTGTCATATTCTCCAGTGCTGGGAGAGAATGAGGATGCATGCTGGTGAGGGTTTATAAGCAGAATTTCTGTTACAACTAGGAGAAAAGCTTTTTGAAATGTGTATTAGGAGTCAACCTACAAAGGACAAAACTCTTTGATTGCCTTCCTCTGTTCTTGCAGACAGCGTAAAGGGGTAAATGAGTACTTTCAGGTCTAAGTACAACTTGATTTCTGCCAAAGTAAAATGAAACAACTTCATAAGGTACAGAAATACTTCTATATAAGGCATCTAAGACAGAGGTGAGACCTGGTTGTGCTTCTCGTGTTCCACTAAGGCTTTTCCCTTTCATATACTTAAGTGTTAGAACCAGGGGAATTCTGTTGAAAGAGTTCTGAGGACTAATGTTGAATTACATTAGAGACTTGAACACAGAGTATGAGCATTTGAAGATGTTACTGTTCAGAAAAAAAGGAAGGGGCAACTTGAAGATCCAGGAGGGGAGGAAAAAGTACAGGATGACTTTGAGGATATGGTAATTTCAATTGGCATTCTGTGTATAAAATACGAGGTAGTGCAAGTTTTGACTTTAAAAACAAAACCAAATGTACCTGAAGTCCTACTGATTCACCTCCTCTAAAGCTCTGGAAATCATAATGATCAGCTCCAAGTATGAAGCTACTGCTGTTGTCAAACTGTATTAATTTTACGTATGAGTCCTGGCTTTGCAAGGGAGTGGGTGAGATTTTTCCTGGCCCTTATTTGTTCCAGTTCCAGTAGCAGAGTTGCTCTGAGAGCTGTTTGGTTTACTTCTTTGCAAATACAAAGCTGTCTAAATAAATGGATGCAAGTAAAATGCACCTTCTTGGTCAGAGGGAGGAGTTTAGTCTTTATAGACAAAACCTTAGGCTTGTGTAAAACCACATATGAAGTGAAGTGCCTGAATTCCTGGCTGATCTTTAGTAAGCCCTTCCACCAGCTAATTCCTTGCTGCTGTAGCCACTCTTTCTGGGAAAAGCCTCCAGTAATACCATCTGTGACATGTTGCAGTTGTTTTTATGTGTCGTGCTTAAAGTGGGATATGTGGTTGTTATATGGATATACTTCCTACTGATGCTGAGGAATCTTGTATTTAATAACTGTCTGCAGAAAGGTTAACTTGGTTGCCATTGAGAGGACTGTGACTTCCTAAGGTTGATGGAAAGGAGCTCTGGTTGTGTATTAATCTGTCCAAAGGTGAGTGATCAAGCCAGAGTGAGGGGAAGAATTAAGAGTTTTTGAACTTCTGATGTCTTGTATCAAAACTTAAAATGCTTTCTGGAATTCAGAGTTGGAAACACTTCTGGTGGAATTTTAGAACTCTCATTATTTTCACGTTTAATCAGTTCTCCATGTTATGATTATTAATGGGACAAAGTGATTTTTGAGCAAGCAATTCAGTCTCTGTTCATATTAATGTTTTCAGCTCAAATCCAATCCCAGCAGTAATGAGGAAAAAGAAGCCCAAGCTCAGCTGACGAAATCTGATGAGCTTCAGCGCCTGTATTCACAAGCACTGTCTGCATACCAGCAAGAGGATTATGAAGCTGCAATTCCTCTTCTTGATGAAATCCTGGCAGTAAGTGTTATGTAAAATGGTGCTGTCCACTGGGATAGTAACCTGTTGCAGGGAATTGGCTTTAGTGGGGAGGTTGGACTCAGTGATCTCTACATGTCCCTTCCAACCCATGTGATTTTTGTGGTACAGTAAAAAGGAAATAGGAAGTCCTGTGTATATTTTTATTTATCTTTTTCACTGATGAGAAAATACGTGATGTAATTCACTTCACTTTGAGCACAGTCTGAAGTTGGAGAGCGTAGAGCATTGATTGCAACAGTATTTTAAAAAGATGATTGTAGTTAGGGGTAAAGATACCGCTTCAACCAAACTTCTGTTGTAGGCAGCTGTCTTGATCATTCTCCATTCTCCATATAGTCAGTATTCTTGAAGGAGCCAGGAGTGGTGGGGAAACTTGTTTTCTAAATAAGTTTTGCAAATGTAGGAGATGTGTGTGTTTTTCATCTAGATTCTCCTTTGTTGATAACGCAGGCAATTTGTACTGAATACAAAACTTGGTAAAGAGTAGTTTGTTACTAAGAAGCGAGTACTTCTCTTGTCTTGAGGCAAAATAAAAGATCAATAGCATCACAAAGTTCAAAATGTATATTGCTACCTGTATTCTCAGCCTTTTCCTTAGGATGTGTTTGTTGAATCCCACTCAATAGAAGTAGCCTAATAGTCTATGTGGAATAACTCAGTCTGTAGGCACTTGGTGTGTCACGTAGAAATATATTAAATGGCAGTTAACCGCTGTGATGCTTTACATGCATATTAAAATCATTCATTTGGAGTTTACAACTTGAGCTTTTGGTGAAGGAACTGCCAAAGTGTGGGAGTTCATTTGTGGGGAGGGAGCATAGAGAAGTAGAAAACTCTTGTTCTCTAAAACCAGAGTTTATAAAGCAAATGATAACCCAGAAGAAATCCTGTAAAAAGGAATTGCCTGTCCTAATTTATTGTAAGTAATTATCTTTGTCCTTCTTTGACGTGGTTAATTCTGTGTAAATCTTTAAAATGAAGCTACTGAGGTCACGTCTTGCATAGCTGAATTTTACCTGTAAACCTCTTTTTAAAGGACAGCTGACAGCTTGGCCTTTGCAGTTCGTTTACCTGCATTCTTTTGAGAAGTTGTAATAATTATTCTGCTCTCCTTCCCTGGAGGCTCAGCAGACTGTCCCAGTTTAAACAGGGCCAGTAGATTTAATTTGTCTCCCTGCGTGAGCTCATTAAATCATTTAGAAATTTTTCAGGCCTTTGTTTTCTCTTTGGGCAGGTGTGTCACAGCATCCACCAGGAAGCAGAGATGCTAATTTTATGCACTCTGCATGCAACTTGAACCGTATGCTATTGCAGTTTGCAAAATGAAATTTAATGGGATTCTTCTTATGTTGGGGAGGAAAAGAAGTGAACTGTTACAGAACAAAGTCAAGCTTTAATTTTGATTTCTCAAGGTTTGTGTTTGGGATGCAGACCTACGGGAACTTCGAGCTGAGTGTTATATAAAGGAAGGGGAGCCAAGCAAAGCAATTAGTGACTTGAAAGCTGCTGCCAAATTGAAGAGTGATAACACTGAAGCCTTCTATAAAATCAGCAGAATATATTATCAGCTGGGGGACCATGAATTATCACTCAGGTAATTTTATTGTTTGCTGTAATTGTGAGAACTGAAACAAGATGTAACGATGAAAGTCATGATAAACTCTGAAATAGCTACAGTGTCTGTTTTTTGGATGGAACAGCAGCTCTGGTCTGGACGAAGCTCAGAACTGTCAAGACAATGTTTATTCTTGCCAGACCAACCATCAGTGCTTCCTAGCATCTTGTTTAGATGCCATAGTGCAGAACTGTCAGAGTTGCTTACATTTTCTGCTGCTTTTGTATTTTTCTGTCCTGGAAGAAAGTGTTTCTCTAAACTTGTTTTGTTGGAGATTATTTTTAAATTATTTTCAATGAAAACAAAAACATATGAATGTGTCCTAGGGTGAGATTTGTATTTTCAAGAGTGGAAACAAAAGTTACTGGTTTAAAAATGGAGTTAATAAATAAAAACAAAACAAAACAAAAAAAACACAAAACAGGAGTATCCATTTATGAGGAGCAGTGGATCCAGAGCTGCCAGACTTTTGCTCACCCTTTCATTCCGTGTTTAGTTGAAGGTATTGCCATACATTCCTAGTCAGTCCTGCAGATAACTGCGCTTGCCTGATCCACACTGTTAACGTTTTTCTCCTTGTGCTCAGCTGTACAGATGGTATAATCTTTTTGTATGCACGTGGTTTCTGTGAAGCTTGTGATGTCCGATGCATTACTGGAGAAAAAAAAAAAAAAACTTGAGGTTTTTTTCTTTTCTTTGCAGTGTATCACAGGGGCTGGTGGATAAAAACTGTGCTTGATTAACATTACACAAATTGAATTTACAGCTGGTCAAAGATTTTTTTTTGTATATTCATCTTAGTAAACATCGAATAGCTGGCTTGATTGCCTTAGAGGGCCCATTTGCAGAGTATATTTAATCTGGTATCTGTAGCTTGCTTCTGTGGTGATTTTTTTTTTTGGTAGCTACTATTACTTATCCTAATGATCATGGGAAGTGTTTTTTGTCCTCTGAAATCCACAATGGGCTTCCTCTTTTTAATAACCAGATCTTAAGCTTTGATAAACGCTTATGATAAATGATAATATAGCTGAATGAAGGGAAAGATGGTGTGAAGAAATAAACTGTTGTTTGGACAGCTTATAAATGCTGCGTTGTGTCTCCAGATTAAATTCTATAATATATTTCTTCTTCCTGTGAAAAGTGAAGTCCGGGAGTGTCTGAAGCTTGACCAAGACCATAAGCAATGTTTCTCTCTTTATAAACAAGTAAAGAAACTCAATAAGCAGATTGAGTCAGCAGAGGAATTCATCAGAGAAGGCAGGTAAGTGTTCGTTGTATTAAAAAAGAAAAAATGAGTGCTGAGGTGTCAACAAATTATCGACTGAGGAGCTGATTAAGTGTTGCTTTTTGCATCTGTTAGCTGAAGTGGTGGATAACTGAGCACAGCTATCACATTACAATCAAATTACATCGATTCATGTAGTCAGTTCTGAATTCTTTTTGATGCCACTGTCTTCTCTTTGCATACTTTATGGAGCAGGTATTCAGGTGAAGGTAGGGATAAAATTTATCAACTCTCAGGTATTCTAGGACTTCATCTTTGGACTAAAAACACAGGTAATTCTGTAGTGCCTCAATAGCTAAAGAGGAACTGGTTCATAGGCTTTTCTTATGTACCCTGTTGAGTTCTACTGTGTTCTTCTGGTTCGTGCTTTGTTTCGGTTTTAAATGTTCCCAGGTGTACAACTTCCAACTGTAAGGAGCTCTAACAAGTGATTAAACATTTTCAGAGTGACTTTTTAAAAGGAAGTACATCAGGACTGCGAGTCAGCACAACTGAGGACAGTTTCATTAGCTCAGCAGTCCATTTGGGCTCTTACTCTAGTTTTGTTTTTTTTATTTGATCCAGTATCAGCACATTTTCAGGGACTCTTCTGAGAGCTTGCATTCCTCCTAGTTTGTAGCA
Source organism: Perdix hodgsoniae (assembly GCA_035772895.1). Taxonomy (NCBI): domain Eukaryota; kingdom Metazoa; phylum Chordata; class Aves; order Galliformes; family Phasianidae; genus Perdix; species Perdix hodgsoniae. Next base: position 1,086,201 of record JAPSGF010000059.1, on the reverse strand, counting down.
GCCTATGAGTTCAATCAGACGTTTGTGTTTTTGGGTGAGAGTTTTTATCTGTTTCTTATTAACGTGGAACTTGAATGTCTTTAAACCCTTACAGCAGAAATATGTTTTCCTTTGTGACTTGCTGAGAAGGTAGGGAGAAAACAACTTCTTGACTGAAGCTGGCATCAGTTGTTTGGTTGTTTTTTTTTTTGGTGGGGAGGGGGAGGAGTGGGAAGTTATTGGTAGTAGTACAAAAGGCAAATAGGACAGTGCTCACAGCAAGGCTCCAAACTTAGTCCGTTTCAGACATCAGAGAAGGAGGGCTTTCTTCTTTTTCTACCACAAGTGCAGAGGCATGTATTGGACAGGAAGCAAATCAGAATACTTTTGTTTGTGCACACTGAGGAATGGCAGTCATGGTCTTTTGCAGAAACCTGATGGTCACAGTGCCTGCTCTTGTTGAAGGGAATGGGAATATAAATCTTAAAGTGGCTGAAATTTTTCTTCTTAATGTTGCCTTACATCACATATTTAAGGCTAGTGTAGCCAAATTACATTTTAAATAAATTACAGCAGTCTTAATAGTATGAAATGTAGTAACTACTTATGCTTTATAAAACAGATATGAAGATGCTATCAGTAAATATGACTCTGTAATGAAAACTGAGCCAGATGTCCCAGTTTATGCTACTCGTGCCAAAGAAAGGATCTGTCACTGTTTATCAAAGGTAATTCTGCCTCCATTTCTCTCTCCAAATTTCTTCAGAAACAAAAAGCATAACTCCACCCACTATCTTGTTTTCCTTTCTTGTTTTCAGAATCAGCAGGCTACAGAAGCCATTACATTTTGTACACAAGTTCTGAAACTGGAACCAACCAATGTGAATGCGCTCAAAGACAGAGCAGAAGCTTATTTGCTGGAAGACCTTTATGAAGAAGGTACACTTGTATGCATTTTGTACATCTTTGCAGTCAGGGTTTCAAAATTTTTTAACATGTGCTTTGATTCTGCACTATGTTCTTGATCTTTGATCAGCACAGCTGTAGATCTAGGAAAATATGTGCTGCTAATTTTGTCTTGATTAGTACAAGTGGTATGCACTTGTTTTATCTGGAGGTGTCTTTCTACAGTGGGCTGTGTTGGGGATCTTTTGTGAGAGCGTGCAGCTTACTCAGACTCAAACATTTATTTCAACAGCATTGTTAGACAGTTGCATTTCTAGATGAAAGATAACTATAATTAGGGTCACATAGACTCATTTTAGGAGATCCTTACGATGTTTTTAGACGATAGCATGGCTACATAGTATGTTCTCACCATAGAGGAAGACACTGGCCATTGTTTCACCACCTTGGATCTCCTTAGGGCTGCCAAGAGCAGTAAGCTGTTTTTTCTTGAGGCTGCATTTTGCTTATGGGCTTTGGTTTCCATTGAGCTTGCAGACTGGCAGCCCTTATTATTGGGTTGTATGTAGAAACATACCAGGAAGTGCCTCCGAAAAGTTTCTTTTTTTTGACTGAATTTTCAGGGGTTCTACGGAAGGTAATGGGCTAACAGATGTTTTGAGGGATGTCCTTGGGATGCTTTGCTGGAAACTTGACATGTTGTGGAGAACCAAGTTGCATGAATCATCAGTGCAATTGTTAGTGGTGTGCATATGCATTGTTAAGAGAAGTGACTAGCTGTGTTAGTGTAACTGCTGAAGAGGCAAAATTCCTCTTTCTGTGTAGGAAGAGGTTCCCCTGGAGCCTTGCTTTGTTAGGATGGTGGAACTGTTCTGAGCAACTGTGTAGCAACTGTGTAGTGCTACAAACTGGATGAATGGTGAGGGCGTTGTCTATAAGTAAAAGCAAATGTCATGAGGAGATCCCAGTTTGCAGTTCTGCTCCTTTGTGTGGCCCAGGACGATGGAGTTGAATTTGAGTTCTCTGGATTTCCTTATAGCTTATGGAAAAGGTAACAGAAGTCAGCTGCCTCATCTGGACTTTCCCCCACTCTGTGGCAGGTGTCCTTGCTGCTGAAAACTGCCTACATGAACAGCATTATCAGTCTTCATTTTCCAAGTGGCACTGGTTGCAAATGCCCTTTGAAATCTTCCCTTTCGAAGAGCACACAAGCCACATGATTACTTTTTTTTTCCCTACACCCCTACACTGTGGATATTCTGTAGGGATTGAAGCTAAAAATCACCTCTAGAGCAGGGAAGTGACGAAGTGGCAAATGTCTGCTGGGGTTGTGCTGGACCCATTGGCTGTACTTCACTTCCTTTAAGACAGAGTACCATGGGAATGTTACTTGCTCCATATTCAACCTTGCAGAGGAGGGACTGAGTAATTGTCTCCATTATGTAATGTAGCATCTTTCAGGGTACTACGTGCTAATGTACTATATGAATATTCATAATGTAGCTTAGTAAGCCTCATTTTCACACAAAGCCACTCTTTAGAAGGAGACCTACACCATCTATCTGTCCTGTGATCGTTCATGCAGCAGTTTTTGAAGCCTTGGTCTGCTTGAGTCATATGTGATAGCAGGAGAGACTTGTAGACTTTAAACCTGCTGGAAAACTAGTTCCATTCATTTTAATACTTATAAAATAGCTTTCCTTCTCTGTATTCTGATGCTGAATTGTCAGCTTTACAACTGAACAAAAAGCCCTCTTCATTTTAAACATTGACGAGACAACTATTCTCATTAATGGTATGCTCAGATTTTTTTGTCTTTTTGAGAAATTAATCACTGAGAGAAGGTATTGCTCACCTCTTGAAGTGAACTTCAAAAATAAAATATGCTTTACTTCACTTTTTTAGGCCTCGTTCACTCAAGTACTTGAAAACAAAGTGTAATGAGGGCTGTACAGCTTCATGTAGTTGTCATTACCAGCTCTGTAGGCTTTTGCTTCAGAAGCTTGCCAGTCCTTCTCTGCTGATGCTGCCAAGCCTCCTTGCTTCTTATAAGAGAAGATGGAATACAGCAGCATTTCTGAAAATAACTGATGGCCTTCGTGCAAAGGCACAGCTTAAAGTGAGAAAGCTTGTTTCCTGGGCTGGAGCACCCAGACTTGGACTTGGCTGGCTCTTGGGGATCACCAAGCACCAAGTGGAGCTGCTCTCCTCCAAATCCTTGTTGATTAGTGCATCCCTTGCCTTCCCTCTGCCCTTGACAGTAGTCAGATGGTTGCAGTTATGCTCCTCTTTCTAACAGTGCCTTCATAAACAGTTTAGTTTGTTAATGTTAATATGCTTGAAGGTATCTTCACTTATCCTTCACTTTTAACTGCTGTAAAATGATGGTTATTTCCTTTCTGCTTCAGGGAACAGTATGGAGTAATTAAAATCACAGTCTCGTATTAAGGTAGTAGATTGATTCTCTTTCTTCCCTCAAGAAAATTTCAAGCTGTAGGCACCTATCTCCTGTTTAAGGGCAGGAAATTTCAAAATACTTATAATTCAAAACTTTGAAGGAGATTATTGTTAAATTTTCAAGATGTACTTCAGAATGTATAGCCGTGTTCTGATTCCCATTAAATGGTTTTAATTACTTCATAATCATATGAGATTCAGGGATTGTCTGTGAAGACAGATGTGTGATGAGTCTTTTTCTGGCTCACCCTATAAGCACAGGAGTCTGTGAAGTATCCAGCACACGTTTTTTCTAAGAGGAAAAAACACACACTGCTCCAAAATTGCTCAGGAAATCTTTCTCTTGAAGAGGCAGTCCCTGTTTGAAGAAGAGCATTGCTGCTGTAATTACTCCTCTAACAAATTTTACATGGACATGCATTATCTACAGATTCTCATGTTTGATTAGAAAATTAATTCTGCATATGGAATAATGGCTAGTCTTGGTTAGGCAAGATAAGGGAAGACAGCTGAGATGTTTAGAAATACAATGTAGTTGCTACTTCAAAGATTATGAAGACTCTTGTATGGAAAGCAGAGAGTTAGATTTGATTAAAATATTTAAATTGAAATGGATACTCAAAGCTGATTGTTCCCTTAGTGTTACGGGACCGGATGAAAGGAAGATAAGATGTTCTCTAAAGCAGCAGGCCAGTAAGAAGCAGTGATAATTTTTGTGTTAGCTCATGAGGTATTAGTGCTTTTAGAAGTGGTGACTGAGAGGAACTGATTAAATATCTCACTCAGCATGCCTTGAATGGGTAATAAGTCTCTTGGTTTTGTAGCAGCTTTTCTGCCATGAGAGCCATCATCCTGCTTCAAAAGTACCTGCTTCCAACCCTCGCCCTGTAGATGGATGAAGTTCAGGTCTGAATGAGAAACGGTCCCAGGCTGGAGAATACTAGCAAAACTGGAGCATCTTCCAGTGGAAAGGAAGTGCATAATGTAACTTGTGTGCTGTATCTCGGCAGCATGCCTCACAACAAAAACATACCTTCTCATGTTCTTAATGTCTACAACCTCTAAATAAGGGAGTCAGTTTTTAAAAAGAGAAAGCCAGTGTGTTCATTGCAAACCATTGACCCTTAAGGAGTCAGCTTCCAGCAGTAGAGCATGCTGTAAGTGTGCAGATGTGGTGCTCAGCGAAGCTGAATGATCTGGTCCATGTTTGTCAGGATGGTGTGATTGGATGTGAAGCAGATGAAGTACGTTAGTGCTTAAAATTATTGGGGTGGTAAAACAGCATAATGGAATTCCCTGTATTTGCATATATTTTTATCAGTTTCATCAGTATAAATTAGGCACACATGTCAGCAAAGGCTCCCTTTTTTCTTAATGAGTGGACAAATCATTAAAAAATCAGCATAGAGCAAAATATTCTGTTGAAGCAACAAATGTTTGGTGATATAAAAATCAACAGAAATTCCGTTTCGAATAACAGATGAAATTGTCAGGGCACTGGAAGTACTTGGAATTTTTTTCAATAGCAAAATAAGATTGCAGTGATATCAGATGTCTGAGTAGTACAAATTCATTAGCACTTCCCGCTGTCTTGCTCAGAAACAGTGAAAAACAAATGTAACACCTGCTGAGAAATAGCAGCTGCTTGGAGATAATCTGATGCAAGTACTTTGTCTAACTTGAGAAACCTAGGAGACTTGGATCTGCAAATGAGACTTTGAGGATTTTTACAGTGAAAGAAGAATAGTTTCATTAGAAGCTTCAACACTAGCTTCCCTTGATAAATGCTGATATCAAAGATTGGTGTTTTAAGCTTTCGGTTACCACTTTAAAATAATAATATGGTTTACATTAAAAAAAAAAAAAGAGAGAGAGAAAATAAATGAGGTCTTTGTGGAACTCAGAAATGCATTACAACACCTCTCATGCTTTTGTTCCTGGCAAATGTAACTCTTGAAATAAAAGTGAGAGAGCCCTACCCCTTGGAGGTGGGGGACGAAACACGCAGAGCTTCAAGTATGGCTGTCTGCAGCAATATTTTTATATAGAGGCGTAAAAAGAAAATAGTGAAATACAGCTAATGGTTATAATTGTGGTGTTTGCGTAGATGAACTTATTGTTAATCCGAAGTCTGTCTTTACTGCTGGTAGAGGAAGAAGCCACTGTGGTGCCTGAATGCAGAAGGTGGAGAAGAAAGAATTCTGTATAATGCATCCCTCAGTGTGTGAGACTACTGCCATGCAGCTGGCTTTTCCAGTTCTAGTCACTGAAACTCACTTCTTGATTTTCTGTTCCATGTGTTCTCATATCTAGACAGTGTTCTGACCAGCTGTTAATATTCTTCTCTTTCTTTCCCAAAAACATGGTGAATCTGAAGAAAGAAACTTACCTAAATCATATGTTAAGTGTCTTCTCTGCCTAATTTAAAGAAGCATACTTGGCAAGTTGAAGTTAACGTTCCACTGTTTATAAACTGCAGTAGCAAAAGTTCAGTTTTGGAAAGTGATTGAGTTGTTTAAATCTAGGTTTGTGAAAAGTTATCTCTTTCTTTCACTTTCTTTTTAAAGCTATTAAAGACTTTGAAACGGCTCAAGCCAATAGTGAAAATGATCAACAAATTCGAGAGGGGCTGGAAAGAGCTCAGAGGATGTTGAAGCAATCACAGAAGAGAGATTACTATAAAATTTTAGGAGTAAAAAGGTGAGGCGTTAATATTTAAGAAGATGTTACATTTGATTATTAAGCTAGATTATCTGGAGCTGATGGTTTGGCTTTGTTCTGCTGCAGCTTAGTTTTTTGTCTTACTGCTTTCACTTCCCTGCTGTACTGTATGAGCTGTGCTAAGTACTTCAGTCGCCTTTGTTCAAAATTCTTCTAGAAAGAAAGGAAAGCAACTATCAGTGGGCAAGAAGGAAATAGGTCCCTTGGCAAGAAATCCTTCGTACGAATGATCAAATAGATCATGAATGAATTGGGAAGAAAATAAAGACTGGAAAGAATTACTGAAAACAGTAAAAAATATTGGCAGATATTACAGTAGATTTTGAAGAGTAGAGTTTGAAAAGACTGAGTAAAAGAGGTGTCTAAAACATTTCTGCCACTAACCTAGGAAAAAACGAATGGCTTCTGTTTTTAATAACCAAATAAATATTCAGTTCTGAACCTGTAATTGGTCATTCTTCTAACCATGGACTAATCCAGTTCCTACTCATGTTTTTTGTGGCTCACCTTACTGTAAATTCTTCAGACTGGGAACTTTACTGTGCATAAATACTTGCAATAGCATCATTCCAAAGAGTAAATTTAAGATGGTAAAGGAAACCCAGAATCATAGAATGGTTTGGATTGAAAGGGACCTGTGGGATCATCTTGTTCCAAAATCCCCTGCTATAGGCAGGGACACCTCCCTGTAGACCAGGTTGCTCACAGTCTCATCCAGCCTGGCCTTGAATGCTGCCAGAGAAAGGAAGGATGAGTCTGTTTGAAGTTGCATTCTGCTACCTCTGTTCTTACATAAATCTACAGTTTCATATTCAGAAGATTAAGTAGCCTCTCGTAATTTTCCTGATGCCTTTTAATTACTCTTCCAGTGTTTAAAATAAACCTGTAGATTCAGTATTGTGTTGTAGGATCAGTTAGAAGACTTCTAAGTTACCTATAATGTTATCTATCCAGAAATGCTAGAAAGCAAGAAATCATAAAAGCTTACAGAAAGCTGGCATCCCAGTGGCACCCTGACAACTTCCAGAGTGAGGAAGAAAAGAAGAAAGCAGAGAAAAAATTCATTGATATAGCAGCTGCTAAGGAAGTCCTTACTGACCCAGGTAATGATTGTACTACACAGTGACTTCACTTTTTTATTACTTTTTTATGGCAGTGTAAAAATGCAGCAAGTGTAAGTTATAACAAACATTACAGCTTCCCTTTTCTGTTCTCTCTTGACCATCTTGAGAAAGCAGTGTGCTCATACTTGTATCCAGTCCACTGCGTGAAGAGAAAATCTTGGAGTTATTTATTGTGTTTCAGGGACTTTGGCTTAAAATGAACTTAAAAAATGATTATTTCACATGTATCTTTTCCCGATGCAAACTAAATTTAGATCAAGTCTGGCAAGTCCTGAGGGTAAAAAGAAGGTGGGGAATACAGTGACTCTGTGGTATGGAGATCACAAGATCTGGTGTCCATCCTACCAAGAGAGAAACTGGTGGGGTGGGCCAATGAAATCTAAATAATGTAATAGAAAATGAGGCAATGTGTAGTTAGCTCAGCTCGCTTTTCTCCTCCTCCTCTTTTCAAAACAAGTAAAAAAATAATTAAAAAAAAAAATTGCTCAACCAAAGCCATTGCTTAGATTTCTGTTTTTAAACTCTTCCCTGTATGATTACTGGAAAGAGAAGCACATAAAAGGGTGGGTGTCTGAGACTCTTGTTTCATCTTCAGCTTTTCTAAGCAGACTGTCTAAGTGATAATTGGGTAGATGGGCTCAGACTTTTGGAGGAGGGTTCAAAGAGTGAACTGCTTTACAAGCTCTTATGGTTAGTAGAAAGCCTTTTTCTGTGTTAATGCAATCGTTGTTTATAATTATATATATAAATCAGAGGTTTTCTATTCTGGAAATGTTTGGTAATATTATCACCTTCAGGGTACGTTCATCTGGTTTCTCCTTGACACTGTTTCTGATGTCAACCCCACTGGAAAAAAAAAAAGGGATTCTGGTCACTAATTGATCATTAGAGATGCTTTGTGTTGCTGCCCTCACTATACAGTGCCTTCATTTCACTTTGGTTTTGTTTCCTTCAGAAATGAGGCGGAAGTTTGATGCAGGGGAGGACCCCCTGGATGCAGAGAGTCAGCAGGGTGGAGGCAACCCCTTCCACAGGAACTGGAACACGTGGCAAGGATTCAACCCCTTTGGTTCTGGAGGAGGACCGTTTACATTCAAATTTCACTTCAGTTAGAGCCAGGACTGTTTCAGGTGGCTGCTGCTGTTTTTTACTTAATTTGTTCAAAAAAATAAAAACTCTCTCAGTTCAAGACCCAAAATCTTAATTTCTAATGTTGTCCTTAACCCAGAGTCTTACTGCACTAGAAGAAAGCTACTTCTTTCTTTTAGTATTTGAAGCAAATTTGTGGTGAGCTTGACAAGCTTATACTGGTGGGGGGAGGCTGAATGAATAAGGGTTTTGTTACTGCCTTTGTATTTGTTGTGGATATGTAGGAGATGTGTTTTTTCCATTCAGAGGAATAAACAATAAGAGGCTATTTAGGACAACAGTTAAATGCAGCTTTAGGACTCAAGTATATGCTTACAGGTAAAAATGCATGTAAATACTTTTTTGAATTGGGGCCTAATAAATGTGGAAAGGGTAGTTACAATAGTCTCTGCGTTAACAAATTGTTTGTCATTGTGCTCAGCAGAACGATCCATTTCTCAGTATTCTTTAAAGGAAATCCTTGTGACCACCGGTTGTATTACTGTGGGCAGTGCCATAGGGAGGGGAAGGAGGCTGTGTACTGACTGAGCCCCAGCAATCTCTTACAAAGAGGATCACTTGTCTGTAATGATTTTGAAAATGTCTGCTGACCTTGTTCATTAACCTGAGATTAATTGGGGTAATTTTCTTGGCTGCAACTGTCAAATGTGAAAGTTAAAAACAAACTAACAAAAAAAACTGTTTTGTTTTCTTCTGGGGACTGTTGCTGTGATTCTGAATGCTTAAGCATCCTTTTGGGGAGTTTGCACTTTAACAAAGTATTTGGTTGAGATCTGGGCAAGGCAGCACAATGTGACATTCCCACCTCTACAGCAGTTTGTTACTTCTCTGTACATAAACTCTGAGCCAGCACAGGTTGTGAGGTGACTGTATGTGAACTGCAGGAATAAAATGTGAGCTGTTGCCTTCCCCATGTGATACAACTTCCTTTCTGTCGGGTGGTGCCACAGTGAATTAATGATGAAGTAGTTTGAAGCAGTTTTATGTTTTGTGTAACAGCCACAGTGGTGCAGAAACAGCTGCCTGTGTACCAGGTCTGACTTTGCATTGGCCAGAAGTCTGGTATAGTTCTGTACGTGGGCAAAACTGGAGTATGGAACTGTGTGAGATGGGAGGCATTCCTAGGGCTGCAGGTGAGCTGGTTTGCTCATTCTCTAACTGAATGTGTCAAAATTATTGATGAGTTTCACCAGCAGCTGCGTTCTTAGAATGCAAAAAAATTACAATTCTTTAATAGACTGACTTGAATTTTAACTGGAAAGCTACAATCAGTCAGTAGGGATCTTCTCTCACTTCAGCTTGGGGCATTTAAGAGCAAGAGCAGCCTCAGTCAAAGCAAATGCAATCTTCTGTCTGAAAGTGTATGCGTATATTTCTTTAATTACTGTAAGTGCAGTTGCTTTTGAAGCACAGCCCTTTTCTGCTGCCTCAAGTACTTTACAAACCGACCTGTGGCTTTGGAAAGTGTTTTTTCAACAGCAATTTAAAGGCCAGGGTTTGGTCAGCAGAAATTTATCTTCAGGCTGATGAAGAGTGTGTGTGGGGGGATTTCCAGTAGTTGATGGTACAAAAGCACTGTGGCATCCTATTAAAGTTCAGCATCAGATATGTTCGAGTTGAATGACTTCCTAGAAGTTTGGCTTCTGCTTTTTGACACATCTGAAGTTTTTCTGTTTAAATTCAGTAGCAGCTTAAGATGCTGCTCATGTCTTTGTGAGGTCAGCAGGGCTCCCTTTGGACCTCTGGGGCCCAGGCATAGGAGCTCACTGCACAGCCCATGCCCAGATGCTGTCCTGTGGTGCCAGCTGTCCAGGCAGCTCTCCCACACTTTTGCTCACCGTGAGAAGCAGCTGAATCCACTTCTGAGCCACAGCCCCTGGTTGATGCACCCCTTGCTGTGGTGCAGTAGAGCCAAGGGCTCATAGTATGCAGCTGTGTGGTTGTGTGCTGGCCACTACCTGGCATCAGCAGTTCCGTACCACCTTGCTCGCTGTAGGAGGGGCTGGTTTAAATACTCCTTAATGAGCAGCGTAAGCAATACATGGTGGTTTTGTAGCTAGAGCTGTGTTCAGCTGCAGGAAGTCACAAGACATAACAAAGCCAGTCACTGCGTGTGCTGGAGAAGTGCTACAAATGTGACATGTGGAAGGATTGCCCTCGTGCAGCTTTTTGTTCTTATCATTCTTCCTCCTCTCTTTTAAAAGCTATGGCTGAGAGATATTTTCCTTTTTGATTTTCTTTTTTTTTCTTTTTTGGGAAGGAATAAGGTAGTCCCTCCTAAGTAAACTGTTCATAAAAGGAATTGGGTTTAGTGCTGTTCATATTCCTTTCTCTAATGCAGCAGATGCTTCTGTAGGGTGGAAGCAGTCAGGAACAGAAAGGACTATGTTTAATTCTGACAATGAGTTGCAAAGGGAAAATTGCTTATTTTTTGGGGGGAAAGCTTGAATCCAGTCAGTGGGAGATGATTGATGCTTGAATGCTGTTCTTGTGAAAAACAGTGTCTTGAGAGATGAAGAAAAAAAGATGACAATGGAGAATGAGGCTTTCTGGTACCAAGCAGCTGCTGCTCACGCAGCACCAGCACATTATTAGCACCAGCACTGCTAAGCAAGCTGGCCGTGAGCTCTAAGCTGCTTCTGACAACAGAGAAAGACAAAACTGTGCCTAGAAAGAAAGAAGAAGCTGTTATGTTTCAAGGATTTTCAGATGCAGTGATGCATTTCCTGACGTGAGCTCAGCAAACGAGTGCTGGTACCGCGCTGAGCGCTGATGGCGCGCGCTGGGTGCGAGGAAGCAGAATTCGCCTTTTTATTTATAGTGGGTGTCTGTAGTGCAATAATGTTCAGTAACTGAATATTGAAATAAGTCGTGGTAGTTTGTGAAGCCTGAGATGTGCATGAAGCATCGTTACAGCAACGGGCCTCTGCGGAGATGCACACTTTGTGTTGAATTCTGTCTTGCAGTTTGTCTAAACCACTTCCCAACTTGTTTTAAAATGAAGGAGGGGAGCTGTGGCTTATCTTGCTTTGAGGTCTACTTAGTACTGATGTGCTGTAAATCAGTATTAAACTGGATGCAGAGTGAATTACAAACATAAGAGCTTGAACTTGTGACAGAAAACCTGTTAGCTTAAAAAAAAATAAATACTAAAAGCTTGTTCGCATTTCAGCCTCCAGCCCGGTGCTTGGAATGAGAATTACTCTTTTGTTTTAGGCTGTGATTTGTAGGAGCTTTGCTGGGCGTCAGCCAGTATGGCATAGCAGGTTGGTTGTATTTAAAAGTGCCTTACTGTAAGGTATGGTTTGTTTGCTCTGTAATACACACTCTTGTCCATAAAAAAAGAAAAATGGGAGAATTTTTTTCTTTGCCCACTGCAAATTTTGTTTTAAGAAGGATAAGTAAAGTTAGCTGGAGATTTATCAGATGTCTCAAATTATGTCTTTATATTAAATCATAAATCTAAAAAGCAAGAACTGTTTTTTCTAGAACGGTGGGAATTATTTTATGGTATTTTTCACAATAAAGATATTTATGATGACAAGAAAGCACAGCGGTGTGTGTTTGTCTGCCCTTCTTTTCTCGTCCTGCTCTCCACTGTGAAAAGGTGGCATTCTGTGGGAGTGTGGTGTTAATGCTGCTTAGGGGAAAATTTAACTGCTCCTGGTGTGCAGAAGTCATCAGGAAAGACAAGGCATTGTAACAGGACTGAGTTAACAGAGTAAACATAAGCTTGGGGTGCATCAGGCCCAGCACTGCCAGCTGAGGGGTGGGGGTGTCCTGCTGTGCTGTGCAGCCTCAGCTCCAGCACTGGGTCCACAGTGTAAGGATGTAAAGCTATTAGTGTGCAGCCAGTGAAGGGCTACGAGGATGGAGGAAATGCAGGAGGGTGTTTGAAAAGTGGCTGATAACCCCGGATGTTCTCGAAGCAGAGGAGCTGAGGGAAGGCCTGGCGGAGGCTGCAGCTCCTCCCAGGGAGTGGAAGGCAGTGCTGAACTCTGCTCTCTGTGCCGGCACTGAGCAGGCCCTGCCCTCAGAGGGCTCCCAGGAGAGTTCCGTGTAAATGGAATCAGATTGGGAAACTGACTTGACAGTGCAGTGGTTCCAGGGTAAGTCGAAACAGAGGCTGAATGCTTTCAGTCCTGCAATTTTTATATAAATCCATATTTTGCAGTCATCAGAGCTCAGAATCTGGTAGAGGAGCACTGCGCTTAGGAGGGCAGCAGCAGGCAGCTATTTATGTGACTTGGCAACACCCAGTGAGAGGCTGCCAGGATGCATCTTTCATCTGAAGGAGTGAGAATTCAAACGGAACTGAGCTCCAGTGATAGAGAGAAATGTAGATACAGCAGTGCTGATTATGGTTTCAGCTGCTTGAGTTGTGCCTTCAAGTGAGGAATTCACAAACCAGATAGAGACTTTCATCAGAGGAAGCTGAGAAAAGTCAGAAAGTGCTGAGGGGTCACAGCTCTGGTCTGTGAGTGCAGGATGAAGTATCAGCAAACAGAGGCGTGAGTTTAAGAGGCAGCCTTGCAAGAGACTCCTCCCCACTGCAGGATTCTTCTGGGATGTGTCCAGCAGGGCAACGCCTGCTGTGCCAGGAGCCCAAACCAGCCAGCAACATGAGGGTATTCTCATGGGACCAAAGGAGTCGGCGTGTCACTCCAAACACAAATCCTGAATAAGAGGCAGTAAGAAAAGCATCCCACTGTCCTTTCGCAATCAGAGCACTGCACTGGGAATGCAGTTCTCCCACAAGTAAAACTAGATAACATTACCCCATCAGTAAGCGGGGCAAAGAGGCATCCTCTGACTACAGAACTAGTGAGCTCATTGACATGAGCCAAACATTTAATGTTCATTGTATAATGCAAAATAGGAATAAACAGCGCTTTTTCCCTTTTTTGAGCCTTGCTCAAAAACTGTACAGAAGCAGATTGCTTCTTTATGGTTTTTCCCTTTATATAGAGAGTAACAGTTGTTTTCCTGTTACACACTGACTGTATAGTAGTAACTGCGGAATGAAGTCAGGAAGAAGTCCATCAGTGTTCTAGAAATGCCAGCATACATAGTTATGTTCTGTGAGGTTCCAACGTTTCACTTCCTGTCCGATGTTCTTCTGGATTGTATTACTTGTCATGAGAAGAGGAGCAACAAAACAAACATTGCAGTGACAGAGAGAGAATGGAAATTGGTATTGGCTAATTGATTGGTACTGCTGGATTTCACAGGGAATATCCCATTGGGTACTTCATACAAATAAAATGCCCACAACAGACCTCTGAAAATCCATACCGACGTTGAAACTGCTGTTCAAAATGCAGAAAGGTGATACAACGTAATTTATAAATGCTTGTAAAAAAATATTTGCATGTTTCATATTACTGAGACTTGAGACATGTCAGGAAAGCATTATAAATAGATTATAAATACCTGCACTTAAGGGAAGCAATTTCAAATAACCTACACCTGAGCACAATGACTGCATACAAAATGTGCTCCATTTTTCTCACCCTTTATGCTCTTATTTACAGGTACAGGAATATGCAACTCATGATGGATTTACCCACTTAATGTAATTTGCACCATCTTTTATAATTACAAGCACTTACACTGAAAGACTACATTAAACTGTTCATGGAAGAATTTGTGGTTATATCCAGACTGCTTTGAAAGCAGCACCAACTAAACCCAATGATATGTACTTAAGGCACCAGATATCAGTTTCGTAAATAAGTTTTCCTATTTGCAAATGTGTACTGCCAGAATTTTTCACTGCAGTTTTTGCGCAATCAAAATGTATTGACAGCCCATTTGAGCAGCGTTTTTTTGAGTGAGTATTGATAAAATAACAGTAGACACCATTGAGAATGAAAAATAAGTTGAGTGTTTTATTACTTTAAACTCTGGACAGAATAATGATAGTCAAAACTGAGTGGATACAGCTCTCAGGCACAGACCTTCTGACCTTTCTTAACCAGAACCACACAATGGAATCTGATGTCATACTATCCGAGTGACAAAGGGAGCCCAAGAATCAAAAAGGATTCTCTCAAATTAGTTAAGAGGGCATCATGAATAGAAAATTACATTCCTGACTTTGGTAAGCTTCAAAGTTGGATTTGTGTGGTCTAAATTACCCAAGCTTGCTTGCTTGCTTTATTTATTTATTTATTATCTTTGCTTCAATGAGAATTTTTCTTGTGACCACAGCACTCCTCCAGGAAAAAAACTATAGACGTATAACCAAAATTCTTTGTGTTTAAATACATTAGACTAAATGAATGTAATTTGCATAAAACAGTTTTCATGTAACTACTTAGTGTCTCCTTCCCCTTCCCAATTGCTGAGGCAGTGCGTCTTTGAAGAGCTGAACACATCATTCTTTATACTCTAAAATCCCCTGGGCAGATTGTCTTTTAGAGAAGGAAAAGAAAAATAACAAAAGCAACTCTACTGACTTAAATAAAACCAAGTACCTGTGGATTTCTCCCTTCTGGTCTCTGTTTCTTATGTAAAACTCTTTAAATAACACCATAAGTTACAAAATATTTCACTTTACATTAAAGAATGTTACAAATAGTGCCAAGGCAACTTCCATGGCTTCCACTCCATCTTTTGCAGAAGACAATACGCTGTCACCATCACTTTTTACAGGCAGTGCTAAAGTTCATCGTGCTTAAAACCTGTAACAAAAGGAAAAAAAAAATCTTTAAAAACACAAGCATGTAGAAACTTACTGACTAGTTTTGTAAAACATGGAGAAAACCCTTTCCTGCCTAATTACTACCAAAACAATTCCGTGACATGAACTTCACTGTTAGAGCCTTGCCACAAGCAGACCAAAGATTTCACAAATAAATAACAACTACTTGGAATTCTTTGTAATGAGAAGGGAATTTATTCTCTGACTCGAGACTGGAGACCAACACGAGCAGCAAAATTACAGTCTGAAGAGAGAGAAACATGCTGGACAAGCAGATAGGGACATGGGCATTTCTGGAGAGGGGGAATAACATCTAAAAGGAGGGGAGCATAGGGGGAGACTGACTGCTAACTGCGGAGAACAGAGAAATTGAAGGAAAATGGTCTGTTCAGTCAGGAGTAAAAAGGATGAGACAAATGGCACTTCCCAAACGGCGGACTTCAGTTATCTTCTTGGTTCCATGCTTGGAAACCCTTAGTTTTAGTTGGAAGTCCAACCGTATTCACTGCACCTTTCTACCCATACTAAGGTACCCTTCTGAATAGCCAGTGTCTTTTAATTTAGAAATCTTCCATATTTGTACTGTGGATTTACACTTGCTGAACAGCATTAAGAAGAAAGAGCAGCAGTATGAAATAAAAAGATTTGTACTTGAAAATGTTGTCCTCTTGGACAAACAAATGGCATGAAACAAATGGCTTGTTTCATCTTAGCATAACTCCCATATAAAGAAGCATCACACCGCTCTTAAAACCCAGACCATTTGTCACAGAGGATGAAAATGTCTACTGACCCCAACCTTCATTTCAAACAAAGCATTTTAAAGAAGTAACAGATAAATATGAATGTGAATTACCTTTTTTAGAATATGATTTTTTACTTTTCTTCTCCTTCTCAATCTGCTGTATTAACTTTCGAATCTCAGTGTCATAGTCAACCCATTCTGGAACTATTCGAGCAGCAGCCTCTAATTTTGGTTCTTTGGTTTGGGGATTGTTGCACTGAAAGTTTAAAACACAGTGAATGTAAACAAAGCCAATGCAAAAATGATACCTTCCCAAGGAACTGTAAGTCATCCTTTCCTCAGTGTCACTGAAGATACACAACAGAACACCAAACACTACTGTTAAAAACTAGAGAGGTAACCACATGTTGATTAGGACAATAACCTAAGAGTGTTTAAAAATGGTCTGCAAATAACTCCAATGTAAGAAATAAGCTTCAGACAAAAAGTACAGTGCAGCAAATCACGAACCTTGACAAAGAATTTAGTGTCATAAAAGGTCAACAGCACACGAAAAAATCTTGACTATTTTGCAGAGAAGTGCTGCTTACCACATTTCCTAGTCACCACATTTGGCTAAAATTTTCATATTTTATAGCAAGTGGCATTTCTCAGCAGCCCAGAGAGATATTTTGTCTTCAACACGTGTTTTTTTTTGCTCTCAGTTATCTCAGATCTCACACCTAACAAGTGTTTTTGTCAGCATTTATAATATCATTTTCTAGAATAGAAAAAAAAGCTTATTTTAACTGTACAGGCACAAAATACGTTATTTACATACTGAATATTTGCATCAGATTCCAACTGCCTGTTTTTGTTCAGAATTATGGCTCCAAAGGTTCACTCACGCAGAGCAGGGGGTGACAAGAAATGAACAAGAGGGGAAAAATGGAATGGGGGTAATAATGACACAGCAGAACTTTTTCTGTTTCAATTCCCAAAGAGAGATGCTTCCTTCTTTCTAAATGTGGGTATGTCTTCTCAGCTTTACGATTCTTAAGCTATATATAAGCTATGCATTATCTTCAGTTTATAGTGGTGAAATGGACAAAGAGCCCCTACACAATGGGTTCAGCAGAGGCAACACTCAGAGTCTGCAGTACTTAATTAGAGTTCCAATAATATGGCTGAATATGGAGGAAAATGGGAAATAAAAGTACAGAAGTAAAAAAAACCCTGGCTCCTATCCTATCCAGATAGCAGCTCTTCATTTTCAGGCAAAGTTTTCAGCTTTGAAATAAGCAAATTTTCTACGGAGCATACAGGAGAGGTGCTAGAGGAAAGAAGAAATTGTATATATTCATATATCTGTCAAAAGCAGCCCAGTGCTCCAATACCCTCCAGCAAGGCTGGCTCCACGATATCAAAAGTAAGTGTATCTCAAAAGCCACAGAAACTGCAATCGATTTTTTAATCTATAGAACTAATTTAATTCAAAATCAACTCACCAAGTCTATTGTTTTAGCCTTTTTCTTAGATTCATCATCGCACCAGGTTTCACACCAAAGCCACTCTTGAGGGAGAGACTTGATAGCTACTTGATGAATCATATTATTGGGAAGATCCTGCACAGTTTGTAAAATCATGAATTAGCACTGAATTTTGATGTAACTGGTTGTCAAGCAATTACTTATAAGGCATTTCAGAGAATATCTTTGTTAACCATTTGTTACCATTGTTACATGTGGTGAGGTGGGAATTGGCCTGTTCTCCCATGTAACTAGTGGTAGGACCAGAGGGAATGGCCTTAAGTTGTGTCAGGGAAGATTCAGGATGGACGTTAGGAAACAATTCTTTAAGAGAGTTGCCAGGCACTGGAATGGGCTGCCCAGGGAAATGGTGGAATCACCAACCCTGGAGTTGTTCAAGAAACACTGAGATGTTGTACCGAGGGGCATGGTTTAGTGGGAAATACTGGTGATAGGTGGATGGCTGGACTGGGTGATCTTAGAGATCTTAGAGGTCTTTTCCAACCTTGGGGATTCTATGACATCTGCAATTTTTTGTTTCCTTCTAAGTAATTGCTCACCTGGCTCTTTTGCAATTCAAAACTTAGGAATACTAATTTTGGTGGCCAATTCCACCTCTCCATTTCTCATAAAGAATTTTTTTCTTGCACTTAAGTCTGTTCGTCCTTAGTTGGCATAAGTAATGCCCACAGCTCGGATATTGCGTGCCATGCTCTAAATACTACTGAGCAGAATTAGGATGAGTGAAATTTTTATAGCATATCTTAACCATATTTCCATTCCTCACATTTGCAAAAGAAAGCTCAAAACTATGTAATGTGGAATTCTGGCACTACTCTAACGTTAGCCTTCTTTAAGGAAAATGGATTCCAGAAATGTGAGTGTGAAAAGGAAAAGGTATTACGTTGCTACTCTGGCTATCCTCCTTGCTTTCTTTTTTTTTTTCCCACCTTAATTGTACACTCAAATACCCTCATTGCAAAAACAATAATCTAATATTATGTTGGGAATAGTGTTTACAAAAGAGAAAAATCCCGGGCAGCCGTACAGTACAGGTTCTCTGGCCATAGTTAAAAATAACAAGTGTATGCTGTAGATACTTTCACATAAGCTCTTTCATATGCACAACCCTGACATTACATTTAAAAAATAAATGTCAGTACTCAAGTAAGTAGTAGTTGGGTGTTACTTTGCCAAATCACACTGCTAAATGTGACAGAATAAAATAGTACATGTAGCCATGCTATAAGAAGCATATAACTTAATTCAAATGTAGACATTAGCATGGAATACTACACTAAATAGAAGTATAATGAGTCAAGATGTTTAAATGTTAATTTAAATGTTTCATTTTTGGGGGAAAACCTCAATTCTATGAATATTAGGAATCAAATAAATGTTTTATTGTCACCTCAATTTCAAGGGAAAAGAAGTGTTTTTTTTTTTTGTTGGGTCTCTATGACACTCTAGATGAAATTGCAATTCTAAGTATTACAGCTCTAAAAGATATGAACTTAGAAATTGTTAAATAAAATAGAAAGACAGCTGCTAGATCCAGGATTTTAAATATACAGAAGCAAATATTTTTTAAAAAAAATTTCCACAAAATGATGTTTCTTTTTTCAAAATAAAGTGACTTATTCTCGAAAGCACTAAGATATAGGCATACTTCAAACTGTATCAATGAGGAAAGACTCATGAGTCATAAAAATAAAAGATCAGACTGTTTACACTGCCGTTGCAAAAAATCTTGTTCATTCAAAATATGTAAACTGATGAAATGAAAGTTTCCTGGACTTCCACAGATAATGTACAAAGGTTGCTCTTCAATTTGATTTGTAATATGGGCGCCTTTACATTTAGTCAGATAACCTACATGAATTTAATGGTGTACTCTTCAACTGCAACTTTTTGTATTGGAAAATAAAATCTCACATTTTCTCTTAATAAAATATTTTGCTATTACATTTCCTCCACTAATTGTAATTCTGCAAGTGAAGAACAAGATGCTTAATTACCTATTTTTTAATGAAATGATATTTACTGTAAATATTTGCCAACTGTTTTTTCATCTTTACACAGCTATTTCTTTACACTTCAGGCTTCTCTTTCAACAATACAGTTAAATACGCTGCACTGGAAGTCTGGCTTTCACTATGTGAAATTCTTCTCTCTATCCATTCCTACTTTCTTTGTCACTTAAAAGTACTTTTTTTCCCCACTCTCTCTACTTCTATTTTGTGGTTTATATCAGCATATCACAGAATCACAGAGTTGTAGGGGTTGGAAGGGACCTCCAGAGATCGAGTCCAACTCCTAATACTCCTAAAAAGCAGCCATGAAGGCAGCAGGCCCAAGTATGTCACATTACTGGTAAACTAGCAGAGGTTGTTCTTTGAGAAGGGCAGGCAGAACTCCAGTTAGATGTTTCAAAAATAAACATCTTACTTCACCAGTAGATACACACTCTCCAGGACTCTGCTAAAATACAGCGCACTGCAGTTTGTATTTCTAGGAATGATGCTACATCTGTGGTAAATGGAGCCAGGAGGTGATTCCCACCAATACAATCAAATTTGTATGGAAATATTACTTTGAAATATCTCCCTTTTCACAATAATTCCAATTCCATTCTGCCAAGATTGAGCTACCTTAATGTCTGCTTTCAGTACCAATGTGCTGAAGAAAGGGTACAAAAGGCTTTTGATTGGATCCAACAAACTTCTACATTAAGGCTATCAGCTATTAAAGCTGTTGTTGAAAACATAAGAATCTCAAAATCAAAAGATGCACGTTCTGGCTGTTGTGAAGACATTACGTAAAACTGATGACTATTTCTGAGAAGAGGCATAATGTCAGAAGACTTGTGACCAGCTTCTGAATCTTGAATGTCTTTCTGGAAGATCCATTATATGAGTGGATAAGACTACATTTGAAAAGCATACAGCTCATTGCATCAGGACTCTCCAAGTGCAGGAGGCAGCAAGTCATTTTACTGTTCCAATTTTTTTTACCAAGTTAATACTCGACTGTTGCTATTATATCGGTCTACTCTTCTCAGTCACAGATGAAGGCTGCTCTAACTTGTCATGTTCTGTTCAGTCCCTGTTTGTAGTGTAGGCATATTTCTACTTTTTGTTGTCCAGTACCATAGAAATGGCTAAATTTGTTTTTATTTATCTACTTGAGGGAAAAACAGTACTGGCAGTGAGAGATGTGGGCTTTTTTATTCAGAGATCTCTTTACTGCTGTAAGCAAATAATAAACCTTTTGTGCTTTTAGTAATTCCGCAAGGTAAATTACAAAAACAATGACAACCTTACTTTTGAAGCCTTGTGAAATCCACCCACAGACATAAGTAAAAAATAATATTTACTCAGGCAGAAAGCATATGAGCTGTATTATCAATCTTCCACTGAGCTAAGGAGACTGTACTAGAGAAGAGGAGACTAAATTGAAGAAAGTTCTGCATATCTGGAATCTAGATACACACTTGTGATTTGAACCTTAATTTATCCCACCTAGCTTCAAAAATTGGTGGATTTAGATAAACAAAGACCATAGTCAACCCATGGCAACCTTGTGCAGCAACCATCAGAGTGCATTAGCACTGAGCTTAGGTAAG
Organism: Perdix hodgsoniae; assembly: GCA_035772895.1. NCBI lineage: Eukaryota > Metazoa > Chordata > Aves > Galliformes > Phasianidae > Perdix > Perdix hodgsoniae. Next base: position 1,065,281 of record JAPSGF010000059.1, on the reverse strand, counting down.
TTAAATTAACATTAATGGAAATGGGGGGGGGGGGGGGGAAGCTAAATATTCTTCAGAACTATAAAACATACATTGAGATACAATAATTCTGTGCATATTGAGAAAGATAAAACAAAAGCTTAATTTCTTAAGCCCACATATACCTGATCTAGATTTGACAGACTGTTTGGATCTTGACTAAGAGCCTGGTACTGGCCCCGAAGCCTATCTCCTGCTGCAATCTTTCTGAACTTCTTAAGATCCACAACATATAAGGCACTGCAAAGAAAAAATATACATCAAGACTTCTGCAGTTTCATATCCTTCTTTGTGACATTAAACAAAAAGTGACAAAAAACCCGAAACTGCTCATATGCTAGAAGAGTATTATTTAAAGCAAATAGATGAAGCTATCACCATATATCATCTGAACTCAGATGAATTCATTTCTTCTTGAGAAAGGCTATTAGGTAACTGTTTGTGAATGCCTCAGTGGGCATTATCCAGAGCCAGATTTTAATCAGTTCTACAAACTGCACAAAATATGCAGGAGTTCTCCTACCTAATATGGTATTTCTTTTTCCCAAGATGCGATGCCCAGTATCCTGATTTCCAGAAACGGTATCCATCCATTTCCTTACGGCTGTCACAGAAAGGTGTGTATCCATAAGGAGCTCCCTTTAGATCAAGATCTCTGAGTTCTTTCAGGTCACTTCTCACAATCTGAGTATAAAAATAACTTATTATTTTTATAATTTAAAAATATAACGAAAGTTATACTTTCACAATTTAACACAGTTTTTAAGATGAGCATTGCTATAACTAAATTTAATTTATCCCTTTTAGCTTTGGAAAAGTAACAAAATACAGAATATTTGTCTGAGATTTTTGATAACCACGTGACAGACTTATTATTATGACTTATGTCAGACATATCTTCCCTGAGGCAGCATGTTGCCTTTCAGTATATTATAATTTCTGAGTGAAAGACTGCAGACAAATTCGAGAACAAAAGAAACAGGATTCAACTCAACAATTCCATCCATCAAAGAGTTGGTCTGAACTCAACATCTCAGACACCTTCCATAGCCAGTGAAGTCTGCTCATTATCAATCCAGAATCTGAATCATTCCAATATGCCTAATGTGAAATGCACCTTTAAGATCACACCTCTCCAAGTGCCTTTGTCTATCTATGGGCATTAGAAACAATTTACAGCACACAGTGGGATGAGTCTCTTTTAATTTCTGCATGGCTAAAGACAAGCCAAATTGTTTTGTTTCATGTTTTGCAACACTACTGGTTCTGCCTGTACAACTGCTACACTCCTGGGAGACAAACATTTGAATAAAATGGCCACAGGGAAATAAAATGGATCAATTAAAACAAAACAAACTCCTCATACATTTATATAATATTGTTTTTTCTTACCTGGTCAGCATCAACAAAGATTATTTTATCTACAGCCAAAGGGAAAAGAACGTCCAAAAAAAGGATTTTGTAGCCCCAAATAATTCTTTGCTTTTCTGTCTGCTGATAAAGCCAGCGGGGCCACTTATACTGTACTAACTCGTACTTGAATCCATATGTCTCAGCCATGTGAGGGATAACATCCTAGGAAAAGATTCAGAAACTGTAAGTTGCACACGTATATGACACACAAAGAGGCAGAAGGTGATGGAGGAAATGCTGCAACACAGTTGTATCTCTGTTGGCCTTACAAGTCGCACAAACTATGAAAGTTTCTTTAATTAGCAGAATCCTTAGCTATAACAATATAAAAAGCATTTCTTTCAAGCTCACTGAGTTCATCAAAAGAGAATAAATTATCATCTATTGTTGGGATTTGGGCTCCAGAAAAGAAAGAACTTACACATGGTGTCATTTCCAACTGTGAAATTTAATTTTTAATTATCTGATTATTCAATAGTACTGATTTGCCTAAGTATTTAACATTTTAAAGAGAAGTTATTGAAAGAATGGTTTCCTATACCTTAAATGTTGGAGAGAGGTAGTTTTTCAGAAACCAAAATTTAACTGGTGTTTTGGTATGACGTAGAACAGAAAGCATCATAATTCTGTGGAAATACAAGTCTATAATAAACAAACGAATACACACAGGTCATTATATTTCAACTGTACTTCAAAGAGGCTAAAACTTTCTAATCATAACTTTTCTTAACCCAATTTAAGTCAAAATTTTTGTATATTTTTAACAGCAAGCTTTGAGATCAAGACCACTTTGAGATGGATGTACATGATCCATACTGAAAAAGAAATATTAGAACAGTCTCAAATGTGGATTTGTTAATGAGTTCTACTGTGAAAGGTCTTGAAAATACAGATTAATGCCTACTATTAACTATGCTACTGAGATGATAGATTTTAGGATACACTGGTTAAGTTTAATAGGTTGCAAAAAGGAAATCAGTGAGAAAGAGAAAGCATAGTTGAAGCTAAGAATCTCTTCAGAAAACCCTTGATAACTCCAAAAAATTCAGGTATGTGGAAAAAGATATATTTTTAAATTTGTTTTCTCTCTTTTAAAATAAACAGATCTTTCCTTTTAATACAGCAGTTGAAGGAAAAAGAAAAAGAGAACACAGACATTCCAACTCTGTCAGACTACTAAGAAATAAAATAATACGTACATAATACTGCTTTCCAAACAAACATAAATGAAAGGATCCTGTCCATTTTGGGACAGGAAAATTACTAGATCTGACAGCTACAGACAGGCATTCATAGGAATGAGAAAAGCAACAGATATAGTAATATATAGTGGCAAATGGATTAATATTTATAATATAATAGATATTATAATATTTATATAATTACTGCAAGAGTTCCTTCAAAACAGTCACTGCTTATTAAATAATCCATAAACACTGAGATATTAAGTAGGTTCATGTAAGCATACAGTAGAACCCATATTTTGGAATAAACATAAATAGACAGAAACTCAAAGTCTCTGCTGCCACATTTTCGTAAGAGAGGTTCAGCTTCATCCTTTTATCTTCACACTTAGCACAGGCACTCATGACTGGCATAGAGAATATTCTTCTTTCTTCAAAGAACAATGACATCCTAGAACACCTATCTACAGTTTTTTCTCTAGGAAATATGGAAATATATGGAATATAGGAAATATGCATTTGGGCCTTCTTTACGTCTTGTGGTTTTGGCTGGGATAATTTTCTTCATAGCAGCTGGTATGGTGCCCTGTTTAAAGTTTTTGATGAAAACAGTGATGACAACACAAATATTTTAATTGTTGCTGAGCACTTTACATGGAGACATGGACTTTCAGCCTCTTCTACTGCCCTGCCAGTGAGGAGGCTGGAGGTGCACAAGGAGCTGGGAGGGGACACAGCACAGCTGATGACTTAAACTGAACAAAGAGATGTCCCACATGTGGTGTCATACATAGTAATAAAAGTAGGGTAAAGGCAGAGGAAGGGATGACACTTGGAGTGATAGCATTTATCTTCCCAACTACATTACGTGTGATGAGTCTTTGTTTCCTGGGAGCGGCCAGCTGAGGAGAAGCAGTGAATGAATGCCTTGTTTCATTTTGCTTGCGCATGCAGTTTTTGCTCTAGCTCTTGAATCTCCCCCCACGCCCATCCTGCTTGGGGAGGAGTCAGCAGCTGTGTGGTTGCCTGCTGATAAAACGGTCAGCTTCATTATGCCGCTTAATTTTAGGATAAACATTTACTTACCTTAAAAAACGTTCATATAGATGGCCTGAAGCGACTGAAAAAATGTTGAGTACATCACTTTTATTTTCCTTCTCTTCTGGCGAAATTTCTGAAAACCTAAGAAAACAAATGGATTTTCATCTAAGATATACATCTAACAGAAAGAAAATTAAGGTTGTAAAGAATGAGAAGTTTGAAAATTCACAGAAGAAATACCCTGACAGAATGCACACGTTTTACTTTCATTACACGTCTTTATGATTCCAATATCTTTTACTCCATTCCTGGAGGCGTTCAAGACCTGACCCAGTGTCTGAGCAGCCCGATCCAGTGGGTGGCAGCCATGCCTACAGCCAGGAGGTAGGAACTCAAGGGTCTCTAAGGTCCCTTCCAATCCAACCCATTCTGTGATTCTGTGACTCTTTTGCAAACAATAACAGCTCATACCCACTCACTCAGAACAAATTTTTCTTTACCAGGATAGTGGTGAGGTGCTGGAACAGGCTGCTCAGAGAGCAGAGTTGTGGATGCCCCATCCCTGGAAGCGTTCAAGGCCGGGTTGGACAGGGTCCTGGGCAATCTGGTCTAGTATTAGATATGGAGGTTGGTGGCCCTGCATGTGGCAGGGAGGTTGGAACTTGAGGTCCCTTCCAAGCCAAACCATTCTACGATTCTATGATATTTGAACCAAATATATACATTCTAAAATACTGAACATTACCTAAAGATGACCACACCAGATAACCACATATTTAGCCCTTGTTGTCAGCAATGACCAACAGTAAATGATGAGGCAAAGGAATAACATTTAGCAGTCTGTGGTGATGGGATTTTCATAATTCTTCCTTTTTTTTTCTAAATTCATTCAATTACTCTCCCTACAGCAACTCAGGTTTAAGGTAAGCTGCCCAGAACTTTTCTTTTACTGTTGCACATATTCTTTGTTTGCTTTAAATTCCAAGGATTGTTCTTTAACTGTATATGCCTTCCAGCACATAGAGGGAAGGGATCATAGCTGCAGTCTCCCTCAGAGCATTACTTTAATAAGCTTCTGAAGAGCGAAGGCTGCCTTAGGCAACTGGTTATGTTATGGATCAATACTGCTGAAGATTCACTTTAAAATCATTTTCCAAGCCCAAGACTAGCTCAGATGGAGTGTGACCCTCCCCATTTTTCTTCTGTTTAGATCCCTTTTAAAAATAAATTAATTTGTACCTTGTAACTGATTCCAATTTTCCTTTTTCTGTTGTTCCATCAGTAAGGAGATCTTCATTCTTTTTGTCAGGCTTTTTCTGTACCTAGTCATTAAAAAAAAAAAAAAAAAAGAATTTGAATTCATGTCATTTGCGAAGCTAGTTGATAATAATTACTACTTCAGCTGGAGTATCTAACTATGGTGGACTAACAGCTTCCCAATTCCTATCTCAGTAAAATAATTACTGAGCTGCACTAACCTAAAGTGTAACACTGTCATTTCATACTTGAACCTGCATGGAACTTACTACTGTAACAAGCAAAGCAACCAATTACGTAAAAATAAATAGTGATGAATAAACCAAACAGCATGTTAAAACACTCTGTACTTCTTTACTCCAACAGAAACTAAATGTCAGCGGAATCATAGCTCATTTTCCTCCTTTACAGAAGACCCTGTCATGATTCTGTGATCCAGCCATCAGCTGCCAAAGGGCAGTAGGGTGTCGAATCATGCACAAAACTTATCTGAAGGGAAACTGTGATTCTCATAAGCCTTTCAAAAGGAGAAAGTGACCAATCCGTTGCTGAATCAACTATACAGGTTAACTAATATCTGTTGTCTCAATCAGGTGCTAACTAAAGGTGCCAGGTTAGTGTTGGATGCTGACCTTAATTTCCTTGATTAGAAGATCAGTATTTTTGAGACACACATGTTTAAATTGTTAAGTTAGCACTTGCAGACTTCTTTTCATGTGGTGTTTTCTTAGCTGCTGAAGCCATATTCTAAATAACACTGAAGTGACTCTACAGTTTAACTGAACGATAGAGCTTGCATATTCTAGTTATTATTTTAAACCACACAACCTTTCACATCCAATAAGTTTCCTATTTTGGCACCCTTGTAACCTTTCTCTGTGGCTTAAAGGCAGACTTCTCACCCTCCAAAAAGTGAATTATCTTCTGATGATCCCAGAAACTTTCAGTTACAGGACTGAGGAAGAGACTCAGAAAAAAATGTTTTTTTTTAAATACCTCTTTCTATTTATGTTTACATAATTCTGCCATTCTCAGTGTCTAATATCAGAATACATCCTGAGTATACCTAAACAAAATATTATTTACATAACGTAACATATTTTTTCTGTATTTAAGAACAGAAGCCAAGTAATTTTGTTTACACAGATGTGGTAACTGAGGACAGAATTCAGTGTGTCTAATTTGAGCTTTCACATTGGCATCTGGACCTGATGTCAAATCCCTTCCCAGTCACAGGGCAGAAATGGACACCTCAAGAGGTGGTCACCTCATATTTAAATCAATACGTGAGCTGGGATGAGCAGTCCTCTGGACTGTCTTTCTCATTCTTTTAAGCAGAGAGAGAGTTTTAGTCACTAAGTTCAGACTGTATGCCACTATTAAACACCTTAAACTTGATGAGACAAATCCTATCTGTGTTATGCAGACAACTATTTAACACCCTCCTTCCCCCCCCACAATTAGTGTAACTCTATTGGATCAAATTAACTACATTAATTTGCATACCCCTCTCTATTTAAATTTACAGTCTAGATGATATATTCCAGTATATAACTTCCAATTAAATATAGCCTAAGACATGTGAGCATTAGTCATATATAAATAGTGTAGACAAATACATATATATAAATACATATATATATACACATATATATATACATATATATATCTTTACATACTTGGACTTTGATTATTTTGCTTCTGAAGTTGTTTAACACCACAATAACATCTGCCAGGTCAGCTACAGAATCTGTTCCTTCGTGGCTGTGAGGGGAAAAGAAACCGTGGAAATGTACTGACTCATTAAAGCATGAATTATCACTTGGGTTCAATTAGAGTGTAAAGTTTAAGATTCCTGGTATTTATAGAAACAATATTTCTTCATTTGTGCCTAATTATATCCTAGCTTCAGAAAGTTTCTGAGGTTTGTTCAGAGCTCGTCATTGCTCACAGTTCTAAATTAAAAAGTGAGAATTAGATTTTTACACGAGATTTTATCAACCAATAAAAAATGCAGCAGTCTAGAGGTGAATATGTATTATGCATTCTACAGGTAAATACAGCATTAAAATATTAACCTGTGTTTATTAAAGATGGAAAAAATCTTAGAAATTACTGTGTAATGGTACTAAATGTACTTTTAAAACCAATCTGCTTTAGAAGGTCTGGGGAGAGCTTCGTCAGTGCTGAAATACAACAACTAGTAAAAATGACTGGCTTTGGCAACAGACTGGGCTGTAGAACAATAGGAACATAGAGCCATACAATGACTTGGGTTGGAAGGGACCTTAAAGATCATCTAGTTCTAGCCTGCTGTGGGCAGGAACACCTCCCACGAGACCAGGTTGCCCAGGTAATGCGCCACATGAACATTTGCCCTGCTGAACATCAGTTTAAAGCTATTCAGGTATCTCTAGACTGTATTCCAGTCCACTGAGAGAAATTATGAAAAATGTAGCTGTTACTCTGTGATGCAGTATAATGGTGGAACTCTCAAATTTTCTAGCATTTATACCTTGAAAGCCCGTATATTTTTCCTTCAATCCTTTCTTCCTCTTAAGAGCATGGTGTGCTTTCCCCTCGATACAGCTACACATGCAAGGTCTTGGTTTAAGAAAGTAATCTGCTACCACTTACTTTTTGCCTTTTCTATTCCCTTCCTGGAAAACAGAAATACCTTATCTAGTTTCAACCTGCTTCATATTACTTACCTAAAAGTGACACAGTGTTATCTACTGACACACATTCTCTATTTAAAACATTTTCCTCAAACGTGCCAGTGATCATTAATTTTCATAGACATGGCTGATTCTTGCACAAAACAATTTTCAGAATTATCTGGACCCTTCCACTCTTTTAGTTTTACTTTCACACTTTTATGTATACGAACAGTCAGCCAAGAACTGCATTCAGCATAAAAGGGCACAAATCTCCACTGTCTGTAGTGCAATTAAAAAGCTCTAGAATAGTAAAAGAGCCAAACACAAACTGTTGATAGCAGAAATGGCAGCAGCTGGCAAAGTCAAGATTGTAGAAGTGTTTGCATTTCTGCAGTTTTCCCACAATCAGAACTTTCTCAGTTATTCACTCATTTAGCTGAAAACCTCCGCACTGTGAATTCTGTAGCTGTCTGCAGCTCCAGTGATGAAGATAGTTTTCCAAAGTCTTTAAAATACTCTCAAAATGTTTGGTTTGGACATAAACTTAACATAATCATTATGTCTCTCTAAATTTCTTCTGTGGACCCCCTACTACCAAATCAAAGTTGACCCTCTCACAATTGTTTCACTGAGCCCTGTACTCAGTGCAATGAGTTTCTGTCCCAGTACCAACAACGTATACCATGAAGTACAGTTAACACTGGTCTTGATTCAATTTATCTGTATTTAGAAAGACTGAAAATGAATTACTTGCAAGTGTATTAAGTGTTACCATAAGAGAAGTAAAACTGAGTTGTTATGCATGCTGAAGTAAGATTACACTTCAAAATTCTGTATTTCTCCCAAAACTCCTATTACAACATACAGACCTGTGCTTTAACTAAGTCAAGTACAGTCAGTCAAGTACAGTTTAAGAAGAGTGAATGTGACTTACGTACAAGGAATGACAATACCTCATGGCAAAATTCCATGTTATCAAATGGTCAGTTGAGTCTTGATAGCAATTTGAGACTGTATCAGCAGTATTAACAGGCTGTTTTCAGCAGTGCCCAGTGAGGGGGAATGGGCACAGACTGGAACATAAGAAGTTCCATACAAACATGAGGGAACAATTCCTCACTTTGAGGGTGACACAGCACGGGAACAGGCTGAGCCAGAGAGCCTGTAGTCTTCTTTCCTTGAGATATACAAAACCTGCCTTCCTGTGATGCCTACTGTAGGGAACCTGCTTTAGTAGTGAGTCGGACTGAACAGTCTACAGATGTCCCTTCCAACCCCCATGGCTCTGTGATGGCGTGCGATTCTGTAATACTGGTATCATTAGAAGTAATATCAGACATGCCATCACAGCTCCCCAACTTACTTTATCTGTTGTATATCATAAGCTATAGGCTTAAAAATTAAATGAAATAGATGTTATTACTTAGATTTCTCAACAATTATTTATTTTTTTTCCTGGGGCTCAGTTAAGCTCATTCCTACTACTTCTTAAAGAAAATCTTAAAGAATGCCTTCAGAAAAAAAACGCAGATAAATTTCCTTTGAATCAAACTGAAAAGAAGAGTGGTTTTGTTTCTCTTCATTTCTGAATTTAACTACAGCTCACTACAGTTGAAAAGATACAGTGGTACCTTTCATAAATCAGTTTACATGCCTTAAGAAATGAATACTAAATTTTACAGCTTTATACAATTTTAAAAATACAGTTTTACGGTTACAGTCGATGGAGATTGTGAACTTCATAGGATTAGTAATACACTTTTCTGCTTTCTCAACTGATGGTGATTGGTTTCTGAAATAAAATAAATTGAAAACTGCAAATAGAGAGAAGGAACTTAATATCCTGTTAACATGTCTTCCTGTAACATTGAAAACTGATGCATTAACCAAATACTCAAAACAGCAAGCATGTTAATAATTTTTCTCTTTTTATAACAGCAGCTAATAAGTAAACATGATGTGGAACTAGGTGCTCCTGAATTCCAAACAATAATAAATATTTTGTAAGAAAATAGGCCTGTTTCAACCCATAGAATTATAAGGAGAGAGAGAAAAAAAGAACTGAAGCTAAAATTTAAACAGTGCTGTTCCTCTTGAATGGACTGGATGCAAAGTTTCAAGAGGAAGCTCTCCTACACTACAGACCTATGTTATGACATAAAACATGAGAAAAAGATTGTTCTTTCAAGGAATAGTTGAAATTATGGCTAACATACATTCCACATATGAAAACTGATCAGGGGAATGAATTTCAAATCTATAATCACAGAATCTCAGGATTGGAAGGGACTTCAAGCAATCACCGAGTCCATAATCCCCCTGCTAAAGCAGGTACTCTAAAGTAGGTCACACAGGTAGGGTGTCCAGACAGATCTTGAATATCTCCATAGAAGGAAACTCCACAGCTTCTCTGGAAAACCTGCTCCGTTACCTTTATCATAAATAAGTTCTTCTACATGTTTGCATGGAACTTCCTATGTACAAATTTTAGGTCATTACTTCTTGTCCTTTCACTACAAGCCCCAGAGAAGAGCCTGGCCTCATCCATTTGCCTCCCACCTCCCTGTAGGCATTTATAAACATTAATTAGATCCCCTCTCAGTCTTCTTTTCCCCAGGCTGAAGACCCAGGTTACTCTGCCTTTCCTCATGTGGGAGATGCTCCAGGAACTCAGTGATCTTTGTGGCCCTGTGCTGGGCTCCTTCTAGGGAATCCTTGTCTTTTTGAACTTGGAAGCCCAGAACTAGACACAGTAGTGCAAATGTAGACACATTAGAAAAAAGTAGAGGGGGAGCATAACCTCACTTGACCTGCCAGCCATGCTCTTTTTAATGTACCCCAGTTAATATAGGTGGTATCTAAATACCAGTTACTGAAGTAAAATATGACTTCTCCTACACAGGGCTTTCTTCCAAGGGAGGAATGTGTGGTGCAGTCAAGACAGAGCCAGGTTAGAGAAATGAAGAGTGCTTTTATGTCCCAAGGTTAGGGCGTAACCACAGTGATTTTTAGATGACTGAGAATCACCTAGAATGAACTTAAGAAGAAAGTCTACAGCTGAAATGAACATAATGCTTCTGTAAGAAGAGATGCCACCCATCAATAACCCCATGTGTAGAGGTACACTAAGGACTGAGAAAGTTATGGCAGAGAAATTGACAGCAACTGATCAGCATTTGACTGCAATTGCTATCAGCAAGTGTTCCAGCTAATTAAGACTCCTGAAGAGCAAAGCTAGCAATGCTCCACTGAGAAGGCTTTGGGGAGACCTCACAGTCTTCTAGTACTTAAAGGGACCTTATAAACAGAGGGAGATTGACTTTGTACAGAGACAGGTGGTGACAGGACAAGGGGCAATGTGTTTAAACTGACAGAGGGGAGATTTCTATTAGATACTAGGAATTTTTTTTCTTAAGCATAATGAAACTATTAGTACTAATGTTCTAATACAATTTAGTGGGAAACTGCTGCTCAGAAAACAAAAGACAAGACTAACAATAAGTAAGGAGTAAGTAGCTCTAAATTAGCTATTCATTCTCAGGAAAGAGGTCTTAGAGACTGTAAATCTCTAAGAATAACAGCTCAATATTGCTAGGGTCTAGTAATATTAAAAATGGAGACAGGGTGTTACTGTTTCATAGAAAATGAACCAGTAAGGAATTTAAGAAAGCTATTGCACAGTAAATCAGTCTTATGGCTACCCAATTCAAAATGATAGGGCAGAATTAGAGAAGAGAAACACAAAAGCAATGAGGATGACAGAAATATATGGAGATCCTCTGAAGGAGGAAAGACCACACTCAGAATATTCAACTCAGAAATGAGAAAAACAAAGGAAAAAGAAAGGCTGATCATACTCTGAATGTAAATCAGAGTATATTACAAAGAAATACTTTTATTTATGTACAAAGCTGCAGAGTAAATTAGGTTTTTGGTTTTTTTTTTGTTTTTAAATAAAGCATGCCTTTGAAGAAATACTTTGAAAACTGTGCCTCTGTAAATATTTAATGCTTCTGCTTTATGCTCTCTTTCATCTGAGGAAACAAAAGGGATTTTGTGTTTTAAATCACAATCTAGCAAGGTATAAACAGAATAGATGTCTAATCAGATTGGGGTATTTACTGAACAAAACAAGAAGGAATCTAATACTAAAACAATACTGAACAAGATCAATGTCTAAAACAAAATATACCAACTCAATAACTATTTCAGAAGCGCAGGAAGCAGATGGCACAAAACTACCATCACAGAACAAGCAGTCTGAAATGAAACTACAATCATTCAATAGATATTTCTATTCAGAACCAGACCTTGATTAAAAACAGCATCAGCCTTACAGTCATGGATAAAATTTGTGAGATAAATCTCATTCAGCAACTTCCAAAAATATAATACCAGACAAAAGTAAAAAAATCATTACATTATTTAGAATATTAAAGATACAATACAATCTATCACATACAGTGCTCTATTTCCCAACATTGTAGATCATTCTTGAAGGAGCAATATGAAATTGTTCTTTACTCTGTTACTTAGCCATGCAGATGATATATACAAAAATTTATAGGTAGCTTTATTAAAAGTCTTCCTGAAAAGACCAACCTTAAAGTTGGTTTTAAGTTTTATTAATTCCTTTTACTTACACTTTCACAAAATAAGGTATCTGTTATACACATTAAATCATGGTTCTTGTTCTATTTTCTCATGTTATTTTTGCTAATTTTTCCTTCAATATGAGTTTTCAAAATACACTGTACTCAGAGTCCTTTAGAAGTACATTTCCTAAGCACAGATCAATACTTACGAAAAAACCCGATAAATGTCTTCAGATCTTCCTTTACGCAATCTCAGTGTCCAAGCACCTGGATTTGCTTTCAGCTGAAAATACCCCTGTGAAAAAAGGCACACAATTGTTCTGTCATCATTTCAAAATCAGCATATAACAGCATATATTCAGCATATAATTGGCATACAACCATCAGTTATCCAACATTTGGTATTGCAACTGAGGTTAGTAGCCATTCATTACCTACGGCCATATTAATCCTGAAAGTAATATGGCAGAGATGCAACCAGGTATCACCTTTCCTGTATGTCCATATTGACTTCTCTCAGTGTTCCACTTAATTCTAGCTAAATTTGAGATGTATATGAAATCTCCATCCAAAACAATAAGTAACTGAGTATTAAAGAAGGAAATTATTAAATTCACCCTAACTCAAAAAGCTTCTTTGAAATTTAAAATTTTGTCTGTAGTAACTTCCAAGTAAGCACGGCTCTTCTCCAGTTTAGGAACTCTGCATACAGCTAGAAGCTTCACCATGCTGAACACCTTCTACTATTGAGAAAGTATTCAGTACTGGTATTAAAGACTCAAAGTGTATTAAGCATTCTCTTCCTTGGGATACAATTTTCACAGGGAGCTGAGAATAGCAAATTGATAACAGATCTTATTCACCAAAAGTAATCTTTCCCTTTCAAATTAGGCCAGACAAAATACATTTTCTCACTTCGAAAATTACAAGATCTACAGACTGCTGTCAACAAAAATAATTACTTCAGACAAGCAAAGGAACTGTGAAGTGTGGATTTATCTTACAGAGGCTTTAAGCACTTAAGTGAAGCATCTAAAGTAGAAATCTTCTTTGCCTGGATCATTTGTAACAAAAATGGTTATCTTAGTCAGGAAGTGATTCATTCCTTATGTTTGTTGGTGGAATCACCAATCATATGAAGTTATCTACTTCCTACCACTGACTTAAGGCAATGAGACTCCCACTTCAGGCATTTCAGATCAGGGTCTGAAATTAGAAGAAATCCAAACCTACATTGGATCAGAAAAGTGGGGTTTTGTAGGTGGTCACAACTTCAGGATACTGCTGTTATTTTGAACACATCTAATTTTGCAATACATAGAAACAGATTTAAAGAAAAAGACTCTTATAAAAATTTAAAAATAAGAATCTTATAAAGAATTCTCATGAGGAGCGTGCAATTGTAATGACTGCTTTTGTACTGAATACTTACCAAGTTGGCCATCACAATAGTATCAACCATGACAGGATTATTCTTTGTGCCCAGAGTGAACTGTAGCCCTCGAGGAGGTTGTCCAGTTGATACATCAAAGCAATGTCCTTCAAGCAATATGTATTCCAGTTCATATTCTGTTACAACAGTTCCTTTTATCTGTGGAAGGAATATCTTCTTACTAAATTATGCCATTTAAGTATGTGGGAAAATGAACATACTACAACAACAAACACAATGTATGAGATCTACCTCACGTTCAACTGTCAAAACCAAGAGAATGTCCTTCCAGGAGGAAGTTCTCTCAAGTTTAAAATAAGTATTCAAGACAAAGAGGAAAAATCACTATCTCAATCCTTTCCTCCGCTATTGAGGAAGCCGAACTTTGGTAAGGCAATCCCCAATCTTACCTTCATCATACACTCTCCAAATATATAGCTCTGCTAGAACAAACACCTTCAATATTTTACATAAGAATTGTGAATGAAACAAATTTAGTTATTATGAAACTGAGGATTAAGAATATAATTTTATAAGATCTGAACTAAAAAAGGATAGAATATATTTAAATCTACGTTTTAATCTATACTAATAAACAGCAATATAGTTAGACTTATTTTGAAGATATAGACATGATAATTCTATTACTACTAAAATTGTATAAAAAAAGTTAAGAGATGGAAAACTAGCACATAGAAACACTTAACCAGTATATTTTTTTCCTCAAAAAATGAATACTTCTGTAAAAAAAAAAAAAACAAAAAAAACACCAAAAAAGAACCCCATAAAACCAAAAAAACTCAGCACAGCAAATAAACCAGTTTTACTTGTATTCTGTTGCCTTTTTTTTTTTTTTTTTAATTTAATTGCTGCCTTTAAACTAGCCTGGTCTAGTGGTTGGCAACCCTGTTCACAGCAGGGGAGCTGAAATTAGATCATCTCTGAGGTCCTTTTCAACCCAGGCCATTCTATGATTCTATGATTTAAATATTTGTTTTTGTGGGGTTTTTGTTTGTTTTTAAGAGAGAATGTGGGGAAAAAAAAAGACAAAAATAGTAAAACACTGACCAAATTATCAGTTACTACAGGAAGCATTTCTGGAGAACAGAGCAAAATTCCACGACATTTTCTTTACCTTGTGGTGGAAAGCCCAGTACAAATTTTACAGTGTTTACAAACTATTACTTACATCCTGCAAATGAATGTTATCAAGATCACAGGAACTGTTCACTGCTTCAACCAGCCAGCTTTCAGGAGTAATCATGTTCAAAGTCAAAAGGGGTGATTCTGGCAATTCTAGGAATTTTGCCACAGGTTCAGAAGGAAGGTGTTTGTTGATCCCATACATTATTTCTGGTTCCAGAACGAAACGATAGAAGCTGTTAAAGAAGAGTTCAAACAAAACCACGTTGTGAAGTCTGAGTCACAAGCACAATATTCTTCTACAATGTTATAATACAGTCAACATATACCAACAGTTTCTGACACTACCAACAGAGAGGAGAGGGAAGGAAAGGTCCTTCTGTTCCTTTTCAACTCTTGTATTCTCCAGTGAGAACATTCTTGGAACAACAGAATAACAATTATTTCCTTCCTCTAACAATATCCAAGAAAATGAGAAGAACCAGAACTGAGGTAGAATAGCACAGAAGATGGAAGGAGTGAGCAATCGTACTTCACATGGAAAAAACTTAACTGTGAAAAGTAAAAAGGTAAAAAGGCCTGTGCTCTTCAAGAAGAACACAATTTTCCCACAAAGTATTTGGACTAAGGTGTATATGGATGCATTTTGTATCTCTGTAAGAAATTCTCTCTGTAAGAAAAATACAACCTGTCCTCAGGACATGTTCCAGAACACTTCTTCCTCTCACTTTCCCAAGTATGAAAACCTGGATAGTTTAGATAGCTTTATAACTGATTGTGACAACATTCAGACAAGATACTCAGAAGACTGATGATGTAGTTGCTCTCTTGCAGTGTAAGAGACATGAGATCGATTTTTCACAAAGTGACTAGAAACTAAGGACTTCTGCTTTGTGGGTAAGCAATCAATTCTCTTAGGCTACCAGCTAAGGGCAGACACTACCATCAGTTCCCTCCCATAACACAATCACAGGTAAAATTTCTGATAAACGGACAGCAGCATTCAAACATGCCTCTTAGAGGAAAAGGAATCCTCTCCGGGAAATTCATGGCAGTGTAAATGTAACTGAATGATTGAACTCTGAACTTAATTAGTGGTCTTTGTAGCCAGTTAAGAGAAAATTCAATTTAAAGCTTAATTTAAAGCATTAATGACTTAAAACTAAGTCTCAAATATGGACTGTACACTTGTTTAGATGAATTTCATCTTTAATTTAAAGTATACTGAATCTGAAAAATTCATTATACATTCAGTGGATTGCATTCAAGTTAGACAGACAAACCTATTCTACAAGTTTCTACAGGCATGGAAAACTCTCCATTGAATCCTATAGGGATTTCTTTTAACAGGCAAACTTGATGGACTAGATCACTCCTTTCTGATGCAATGTTGATTTTTTTTCTTGACAACTAATGCAACAAAAGAAACCACAAACATTCATCACCATTTCTTTTTTAATGGGAGACGTACTTTTAAGGCTTTTTTTAATTATTATTATTATCATTTTGTTTTTAGCAAACCATTTGAGAGCATATACATGTAAGGAAAGCTATAAACTACTCACCTCGTCAGTGGCACTTCTGACAGCTTAGATCTGCAGCTCAAAAACAACCTGAGTTTCACATTGACAATGTCTTTCAGTACCTACAGAAAAAAAAAAAAGAAAAAAAAAGGTGTAAAATAGGGTTCCTGATGTCAAACTTTGTAAATCAGCCAAAATTATCATTGTGGCATACTGTCATTTCTCAGATTTCAGTAGAAAAATTATAAAGTTCTAAATATGTCTGATAATTAAGGTATGTTGCCATTAATTCCAAATAGAGATTTGAATATTTCTGATAGTGAGTGATTTAGCACACAATATTCCTGATAGTCAAATTCACAATATGGATTTAATAGACTCATAGAACATCCCAAGTTGGAAGGGACCCACAAGGATTTTCAAGTCCAACTCCTGGTATATTTTCAGCAATACTGATTTTTAAAGACCTGTTCTGAAATTGCTCTTTTTAGGAAATTGTAGAATATAGTGAATTTCTGAAAATTATTTTAATATAGTCAGCAATTGATAATGGTGTGCTTAAACTATTCCACCAACTTGAAAACATTCAAGTTACTGTAAGTTTTTCTACTTCTTTTTTTAGTTTATTCATCTGTTCATTACTAAAATACTCATCTTCTGGATGCTGTTATATAGAAGCTATGACAGTAGATTTCATTCTTATTTTTGTGAGCAACCTATTTTGTTTAAAATTCTTTAAAGCATTCTTTAAAGAATTCCTTAAAGCACTCTTAAAAACCTTTAACAGATTATCCTCATTTATGTTGTTTCTGATTAAAAGTGCTTATTTGAAAGTATAAAGCAGTTGTGTCTGCCTTTATGAATATTATTAGAAAAGCAAATAAGATATTAAAGCTAAGTTAAAATATGGATACCACTAAGGCTAACATTACTACAATGGTAAGTAAATTTGGAACAAAGCTAGACAATGTCTTCCTTAAATTGCTCTTTCATTAAAAGTAATATTTTTCTTTCTTTAGCTCAGCCCATATGCATTCTTTACTACATTCTTTACTACAGAGATACAACTTCACACGGACCAAACACTGCTCACAGTTTGTCACCCTCATCCTTTGTGTCACCTGAATACCATGACTGAAAAACTACTGAGCAAAAAATAAAGCCTAGGAAACAGCATAAAGGTGAGAAGAAGGGAAGAAACAAGAAATGAGAACCTACACAGCACTAATAATCAATATTTATTACCTGAAAAAGCTTTTAAGATTAACAAACAAATCTAGCATGCATAAAGCTCAGGTAACTCTTCTCAGACAGAGGAACCTTGAGGAATAATGTCAGGGCAAAATAAGGTTTAAGACTTATTACAGATGTTGCCTGACATGTGCTTTTAAAAGTACCAACTTATAATAGTAAGAATAAATTAATTAAGCAGCAACTACTGAGGAATATTCTTCCTCGGTCAATAAACAAAAGGAAATTGGAAATCCCCTTATGGCAAAGTATTAAAAAAGTTCAGTCTGCTTACTTGAATGAAGTAATTCAGATTTTTTTTCCAGGGAACATTTCTTACTGTAACCAGTGGCTGAGTTATGTAGATTTATGTGTCTTGAAAATGATTTCAGCCCAAGTTTTACTTAGTGTGTGAAATCACTTTGCAAAGTGCTTACAGTCAGTTATTACCACAACTTATCTGAGAAGCATGAAGTCACTAAACCACAATTATTCAACTGACCACTTGGAACTGTGTGTGTGAACTTCAGCTTAACATGAAGCATCTATACTGAAAAAAAATTCTTACGACAGAATCTTCAATAGAACTGATGAAATGATAAGAAGATGAACACATAAAGCTTGGAGCTAAATTACAATCTCCAGTACCAAGTCTGAGTTAACAGTCAGGTTAATTAACCACTGGAAATACTCAGCAAGAACTATGATCTGTACTTCACCACTTGGCAATATTTAAATTAGGATTAGATTGAATAAATTATTTTTACTTGAAATGCTAACTGATCATAATAAAGCCCTTTGACCTGTCTGATAATAGGAAATCAGATTATCAAAGAGGCTTCCCTCAGAGACTTCTTACTTTGGGGATGGAGTAAGAGCTTCTCTTTAAAGACAAATGAGCAAAGAAAAGAAGGTAAAAGATAACTGACAGAAAAAAAAAAAAAGAATTCTGCTCAGAACTGATGTGGTTGACTCTGGTAAAGCTAAGTCTGGTATTTAAAAGTCTGCTGTGATTGCTGTCTTGTCTGAAAATATTCAGTGCTGAAGTGTATGACGAAACTTTTTGAAAAAGGCAAAACGCTGCTTATATGACAAGTTCTACCTGTCTCCCTTTGGAGAGGACAAATAGCAGTTCTTAAGATACAATTCACTATATGTTAATACAATAAAAGAAAGAAACAAACAAAAATCTCCATTAAAATATTTCTGATTTGTTTAACTTCTAGAGTATTGTATTGTTCCCTCTGATGGGTTGGCTTCCTGAACAAGACAACAGCTGCTATAAATCAAGTAGCATCTACAGTGGCTGAAGAGCTTGGTATACCATGGGAGTCATTTGTCTAGACAAGCATTTAGGGAGATACTACTCATTAGGGAACCTGCTGCACTACGAGAAATGGAGGCTTCTGATTCAAGTTACGAGGACTTCAAGGCTTACCATGCAATGGACTTCTGCCTGAATGGAGTTTCCAGTCAACTCCAAAACCAAAACATTTTCATTTGTTAATATCAACGTTTCATTTTAACTGAGACTGGTGAAATGAAAGATCTGATTCTAGAGGAAAAAAAAATACTATTTCAACAGTCTCAAACCAAAAGAAGTACTGTAATATCAGAATTTCATGAAATTTTAAGCTGTTTTATTTTGCTTCATTATTATGTATGAAGAGTGACTCTCAACTCTCAACATTCCATACGAAATGCATTTATTGTGAAATGTATGAAAATGGGAGCAAAAAAGTAATGTAAGAATTTATGAAACTTTCATAATTATTGCACAGAAAAAGATAAAACAGGACACAGCAAAAATTAAGTTACAGGCTTCAGAACTCTAACGGACTATAAAGTGAAGACAAATTTACATTTTTATGGAAAACTATAAAGGAACTGAGGTAGAGTGATATTCTGCAGCTAATGAAAGAAAACCATTTTAGGAGCTATGCTTTTAGGACAGTCTTTCTTTGGATGATCAATAGCTAGACACAATGGAAGACTTCTAGATACACCTGGTAGCATTAATCAACTGAGAAATACGCTTCCAAGAGCTGAAAGGTTTACGGTCCAATCTTCTTATGATGACATTACAGGTCAGATTTAGACCACCTCATTTAGGTACCTTGGAAAACTAAGGTGATTTGGTTTAATGGAAAAAAATATATGCCTCTTAAGATTTTGAAATGGGAGATCCTTTCCCTCTATGTAGCACAGATGACTTCCTCCTTTCCTCCTATTCACTATAAAGAGCATTTATGGACTCACTTCTAAGGGGGACTGGTTCATGGGATATTGGAATTTTAATTACAAATAAGGTACTTACAAGGATGAACTAGATCATCCCTGACCTTTTAGTATGAATTTTAGCAACCTAATAGGCATTTAAAAATAACTAAATTCTGCTTGCCACTTTACTACACTGTACACAGAAATAAGAAGTACAAATTAAAAGAAATGAGCACCATCTTACAATCAATAAATGAGCCAGCTTCTGTGCTTCTCTTGTCAATGGATCAACAATAGCAATAACATCAAAGAATGGTTCATTCTCTTGGGGCTCAAGTTTTACTACACTGTTAAAAAAACAACAAATAAGTGACATGAAAATTCTAAATTAAATTTGTAGAAATAACATTAAAAAAACACAACATTTGTAGGCACTTTTTTGTAATATAAGAGATGCTTGAGATTTCACTGCTTATGAAGACATTTTCCTTTTTCCAAAAAGCAATCCCTAAAAAAGCCCAACATGAAATTTGACCATGCAGGTGTCCTTTCAAAAACTGCACCAGTCTTTGCTCCAGAAGGTTGGCCCCAGTTAAGTTAAATTAAAAATGGTTACTAGCAGTGTCCCGTGACAGATGTAAATTTTAGTGTTTTAGATCTCATTCAGCAACAAGGACAGCCAAAGAAGATGCTTCTGGCAACTCACTTTCTAAACCTAGGATCAGAATCACAAGGATTCAGTATACACACCTGAGTACAGTAGTGGCACTGTAAGAGCTGGCCTAGCATCGATCTGTCAGCTGAAGACAGTCCGCTCATTTTTTTTCTTAAGGAATCAGATGCCAATAAGCCACCCAATTTGCACTTCAATGTAATTTAATTGCATTTTATGATCAAGCTGAGAACAGGAATTAAGTGCCACTGCTAATCCACAAATTGTTATGTAAGTATGAGCATGTGTATATTAGCCTTGCCAACAGTAATCAGAACAAACTGAATAGACTGTACTGGAGTTTTCCACTTTACTGAAGAATAGTGGGGGCTTACTGACTTCTGATCTGTGAAGTTGACTCTAACATTTTGGTAAATGCAAAGTATGTACTCCCATCTTTCCAACTCCAGATCAGCACTTCTATTCACACAGATTGTAATCCTTCTTCAATAAAGGCTAAGGATGGAAAACCATTAGGTATTACTAGTTTATCTACTAAAAGAGAGGTAAAAATGTGTGACACTAGGACATACAGGCACACAATCAGTAACTTTTAAAACAGACATGCTTATCCACATTTCTAAACACCTATTGTAATAATCAGGACATTCTAATTTTAATATGGAAATACTCTAAGTGCATTATAATGAGAGACAGAACCCACCTGTGCTGTTCTCTTAGTAATTTAGCATCTTGTCTCATCTCTGTTTTAGGCAAAGATGACAGCAGTGCATCTATTTTCATAATCAAATCACTGCCACTGTATTAAATAAGGTACATAAAAAGGTACATATAGTTAGCAAAGAGTTTCATCAGAAAAGGAGTAAAACATTTGGATTTTAGTGCATGTCTGTCTACATAAGGCTTATTTAAATGAAGCAATATTGATTTAAAAGAATTGACATTCAGGTCTGCAATTTGCATTGTATAATCTACTGATATTTCCTTACTCTATTTTTTTCTCTATGACAAAACCTAGGAACAGACATAACTGAAGACAATTTCTAGTTTACTTAACCAGATCATTTAAATTTTTTGCATTTCTTACTGGAGTTTCTTTAGCTATCTCAGTGGTTCTATTTCAGCATCACTGAACATTTAATCACATTTGATTAAATGCTTTGCCTCTCACTACTTGAATTATCTCCTTGATAATTCTACCTCTTCTTGATTTTGTTTTTGTGGTACTTATTTGCTCAGTTATGCCAGTGCTTATAAATAGCAGAAATGACACTAGACACAGTAATGTAATACATATTTCTACACAGTCGTCATGTAAAAATAATGTGATTTTTCTCTCTTCTCTGAACACAAATCAGCTGTTTAGATTAGAAGCTGGCTAGAAGCCAACTTGGTACCTGTTCAATCAATAGATGTGTGATTGTGTGATACCCCAGCAGGGTATCAAAGCACTACATCTATCCATGCCTGTACAGGCTCCTTTGCTAATGATTTCCAAAAACAATGCACTTGCTTCAAATATCAATATTCATATATTTCTGTGTTTTTAAGATGCACTGGATTTTACCAAACTTATTACTATTCATCGTAATTATCTTTAAGTTGTCTTAAAAGGTGGTAGGAATTGTTTGCAGGAAAAGGTTAGAAGGAAAGTGCTAAAAAGGAAACAAGATATCATTAAAATTGTCTCCATAAAAGTACTTGGATGCTAAGAGGACAGCAAATACATAACATAAAACAGTAAACACTAAGTGCAGATATGGTGTATATACAAGTATATGGTATGAAAACTACTGCTGCTATACATTTAAATCATATTCCACTTGCAAAAGGATTATTAACTTGTTACTATCAATAAACAAAACACTTTATTGTATGTTTGGATGATAAACCCTCAAAATCCAAAATAATTTTACCTTTTAGTATTGACTCCCATCTCTTTGACAACTGCTTTAATCTTCTCTGCTGAGGTACTGTATGTTATTCTTTCTAACAAACTGAAGTCTTCTGTCTGGAATCCATTTTCATCTAAAGGACCCAGTATCTTTGAGAAAAAAAACGATGTTACTAAGCACAGAATCTCCTAATACTGTTTTGATTTTTTTTAAAAACAAATATATACTAATATATTTCTTTTTTAAGCAAAAATATATTAATATTGTAAGTGAATGCAAAATATTCAATGTGCAACTCCCCACAGCCCTATATACTTTCTGTCGTTTCATGAATGGTATTTCAAGTAATGTCTCAGAAGTCATTTAGGATGTATAAGAGTAGGTAAGTACATGAACTAAAAAGATTCCAGTAATGAGATACCAGCATTTTTTTTTTTTTTCCCCTAATGATGGAGAAATAAAATAGGAAAGACTTAAGGAGCAATTTATACAAAAGTATATTTGTACTGCAGGGCACTGACTGCCACTAGCAAATACTATTGAACCCAACACTGTATTTTCAATCACAGTCAATTCACAGCCAAACAGCAGTAAGGGCTATTGATTTCAGAATAGACATACTAAAAATTTAAAGACCAAAAGTGTTATGCTTGAATATTATATAGAACAATGTAATGCTTACAAACATTTTTATTTTTTTCTTTCCTGAAACAGAAGAGTTTGAAAATACTGCTCTAGTCAAGGTAACTTTATTTTGATCATGAGTTTATCCTGCACCAATTGTGTGAAATACAAGTAATGTACGGATCAATATTTGCTCCTAAACATCATTAATAATACATCAAGCACCTATTTAGAGAATTTTGTCATTTATTTCATCAGATTTTCTCTAAAAGAGGTGTGGGCATGACCTAAGTACGCAGTACTGTGGGATACAATACAATGGGATGGAACTAATAAACAATTCAGGAAGAAAGCAAATAAGAAATAAAACAAGACAAATACTCATGATGATTTCTAACAACAGGCTACAGAAGTGAGAAATTAATACCCTGCATTTTCTTCAGTTGGAAACTGAACTTCCTGGAAATAAAAAGTAACCACAAAAAGACTGAGAGATAACAATTCCTTTCTTACCCTGCCATTGCTCACAACAGCCATTTGCCCAGGAAGCAGCTTAAGAACCTCCTGACAGAACATCTGGTGGGTTTTAATTATATCCAATCCTAAAGTGTTGTACTTCTTCTCAAAAGCATCATCATTCATTCCCTAAAGCAAAAGTAAAGTACAAGACTGTGAAATGATTCAGCAAAACTAAATTTTCTAACAGCTGAAGCAAGTTAAACAGAACTTCAAGTTCAGTGGCAACTAAAAGTCAAAATATAACAACTACCTCAGCTTCAATTTAAGTATATATTATTGGTGCAGAGCCATGGTCTCCCAACTGGTTGGTGCTCGAATTTTTACCCTTGAGCAACCTTTAAGAACCATGAGAAGAAAGCTGAGCCCAAAGTTAAACAGTTTTTCTAAAGTCCAGCACACAGCTGCTTGAAAAATAACAACCTCTGTTAACTCTTGAAATGCATTGTCATCTGTCGGTAAAAAGTATAAAAAACATATTGCTCTAAAAACTAACACGTATTTTAACATGTTCGTTTGATACAGCTTAAACATAGAATGGAATCATAAGATGGCTTGTGTTGGAAAGGGCCCCAGGGATCATCAAGATCCAACCCCCCTGTCAAAGGCAGGGCCATCCACCTCCAGATCTGGAACTAGACCAGGCTGCCCAGGGCCCCATCCAACCTGGCCTTGAACACCTCCAGGGCATCCACAACCTCTCTGGGCAGCCTGTGCCAGCACTTCACCACTCTCTTGGTGAAGAACTTCCCCCTGACATCACTGTGCTGCAAAGGACCCCGGAATAGAACAAGGGCGAAGCGCTTCCAGACGTGTTCATGTAACATTCATCCAGTAACACACATAACAAACCAAAACGGAAAGAAATAGTGGAACTCTGTCTTACAGAACACTGTTCTTACAGTGAAACTGCACAGTGCCTCCCAAAATTATCTTTCTATATTAAACTGCACTGATATGTACTTCCTTGGTAGAAACATGCAGACTTGGTCAGTTGATTGAACAAAACCCGTTAGTAACATACCCTTAGTTAGCTAACCTTGTATTTTTCAAAGTTTATTTCACAATGAAAGAACAACGGGACCCAGAAGAGCCAATCAGTTATTTTTCCAAAATGGTGCCTGAGAGTTCTCCTAGTCTTTCAAATATTTTTTGTTCAAAAATGCTAAACTGCACAGCTTGAGAAACAAACTATAGTTTGCAGCAGTTATTTGGTAACTCAGATTTACTCTATATTCAAACTTTGAAGTCAGAAACATTTGTATTTTCAACCAATGAATTTTCATAGAAATGCACCAAGGAGTGTTGACCAACATATACAATGCTCATTTATCTCATGTGCTTCAGTCTGCACCTATTACATGACTGCAACAGCAAGGTAAAAATAGTTAGTTTTAAACCCTTAATTCTTGATAAACATTAAAACATTAACTTTAATGAAGAGTAAGCTTTGGAATAATGATGAAAAATAAACTGTTTTAGTCTCAGTAGCCCACTATTCATTCTATTTTTCAGTACTCTCATTTTCTTCCTTTACCTTAGAGAAACTGCCTATTCCTCATCACATTAAGGTTGTCAAAAAGCACTGAATCTGCTGGCCCCAAAACTGTGAGGCTTAACGCTGTTCCTGTCAACTGCATGCCCTTACAAGAAAAGATAAAACATTTGAAATGAAAAAGAAAGTAGCCCACTTCAGTTTGTACTCACTGGGAGGAGGATTTTAACAATTTTAGTTCCAGCAGCAAGGGATTTTGCTGTCTCTTCCTTTGTGAGTTTACTTAGGAAACTTTTTAAGCTTCTGTTGCTTTGTGTTAGAAAAGCTGTCAAAATTCCTCTTGCAATGGCTGTGTTATCTTCCTTTATTTGTGATGAAGGATTGTTCAAAACCCCAATTCGTATATGACTGCTTGTTTTCTGCAATGAAAAACACAGAATAATGCACCATTTTACAGTTCCATCTGCTGTGACTAAATGCATGCATATTTATTATAACCCCCTTAGTTTGAAATGTCCTTTACTATTTAAATTTTTGGAGCAATTTGTCTTTAGAAAATACATGGGAGCTCCTAATTCAGAACTTCAACTACCAGCAAAAATGCTATTAATAAGGATTTACCTATTCTGTGGTGCATTTTAAATAGAAGATTGGTTTTTTTTTTTTTTTTTTGATAAAACATTACCTTCAAGCATTCCACAGAGTACAACTGAACAAATACTTATTTCCAGACTTCAGGATCAGTTTTGTAGGTATGCTTTTTAATTTTCTTCAAAAAATATCAAACTGAGCACAGAATGGATACAAGGTAATTTATCCACTTATCACCTTGCCCTTAATCCGCAGGAAACTCTTTCACTTGCTAAAATAATTGATGGCACTTAAATCTTAGTACCAGAGACTGATGACTTTAGGATAGGACCAAATAGTGTCACTAACTGAAGAAAAGGTAAATACACACCGTTGTAATAAAGAATACAAAACTGAAGGATGAGTCAGTGGTAGTCAACATAATTTAACTGCAACATTTAAACATCAGCCCTCGATAAAAGGGTTCTTCAAACAGAGAAGGGTGCTCTCCCTCGCCTGCAGGAGGACTAGCTGGGCACCATGCTACGTTACGAGATGCACAGCAAGCCAATGAAAGCAAGTCATCCTTCTTCTCAACTTGATGCTGCAGCTGGCCTTACCCCCCACAATGCAGTACATATGCTGAGATGCTGAAGAAGTCTCTTCCAACCAAGACAGTGCTAGCTTTTTCAAATTAAGTTAAAATATACTAGTCCTTTTCAAAATGCTATGATATTATATATCAGCCAGGAACTCACCAGGTGTTTCAAGGCATTAGAAAGCAGTTGTCTCCCAGATGGATTATCAAAATCTGCAATAATCCAGACAGTCACAGCATACAACGCATCTTCATCTGAAAATTAAAGATAATCCTGCTTTACATTCTGGAGATACTTCTCATGAATAATAATCAGTAAATCAATCCGTTCAGGATTTTGAAGCCTGAGTGTATTTGACTGCTAACTTCCACTGTAAGTATCTGATGTGGCAAATCAGATAGAAATAAAATGCACAGGAGGAACTTTATTATTACATTAATACCAGAGTTTAAGAATAATTTGGAAAACACTCAGACATAGGGTTTGAACTTTCAGTAGTCCTGTGTGTGGACTTGACCATCCTTGAAGGTCCCTTC
This sequence comes from Perdix hodgsoniae, assembly GCA_035772895.1. Lineage (NCBI taxonomy): Eukaryota > Metazoa > Chordata > Aves > Galliformes > Phasianidae > Perdix > Perdix hodgsoniae. The sequence goes on along the minus strand of JAPSGF010000059.1, from coordinate 1,038,657 downwards.
CAAGCTGGCATATTTTGTGATTCTGTGAATATGAAACAGTCATTAAGAGTTGATCTGTTCTCATACACTGAGACACTATAGGCCTAAATAGTAAGCTAGCTTCCTTTAACAAGACCCATTTTATCAGAGGCTTAACATAAACCTGTGGAGGAGTTTGATCATATAGTCAGACACAAAAATAACTAAGTAGTTATAAGAAAATTGTAAGAATTTGGCTAATCATAGTCCCCAACAGCAAAGGGAGAGTTCTTCAACAAAAGAGCCCTTCAAAAGCAGGGTAAAATTACTGCATCTGGGTACAAATGTGAATATATCAAATACAGCCCAAAGACATAAAGCTACAGTGGGATACTGTAAATCAGCAGTAGTTAACTATTTCAAGACGTTCACACAGTGTAACTCAGAGGGAAAGTACTCGCATATACATGCAATACATTACATCAAAATATTTTACTGGTACAAAAACCCATGGGTTTTACCAAGATAAAATGTACAAGTGACAATCCATCAGAATACATTTTTTTTTCCTTTGCCTTAGAAACACAAATCTTCAAGTATCAAAATCTAACCAGAGGCAAAATAAATAGGAAATAATAAATAAAATCAACCATCATTAAACTGCACAAATGCACAGTTTGCATATAGATATTACAAAGAACTCCAGCCTCCATATTATAATACTGTAAATAAGAATAAATCTGAAAACTGAATATGGTCTTTAAAATCTAAAGTAACTACCAAGTTGTTATCATTTATGTTTACAACAATAGGATATAATTTGGCTCCTAAAAGGAGATAGTTGGGACATTAAACTGTAAGCCGAAATAGCTCAGTTGGGAGAGCGTTAGACTGAAGATCTAAAGGTCCCTGGTTCAATCCCGGGTTTCGGCAGAACATTTTATGGAACAGATCCTTCCAGAAGCAACGTTAAGGCAAATGCAAGACAGACTGAGGTGACTCAATCTAACTCTTAGCTCGGCTTCACACATGGCAGATCATATGCCTGACCAGTCTGGTGGTCTTCTATGATAGAGTGAGAATACATCAGCTGCCCAGGGAAGACCAACTGATGTCACCTTCCTGGACTTCTGTGTGGCTTCTTTCATGCTCTCACAGCATATTCTTATCTCTAGTTGGAAAGATTTGGATTTGAGGGGTTGACTGATCAGTGGATGAGGACATAGTTGGATGGCTGCAGCCAGAACTGTGGTCAGTGGCTTCATGTCCGGATATGGAGGCCAGCAATGAGTGGTATCTCCTTCAGGGATGTCTTGCGTGGCCAGCATCATGAGGGAAGTGACTGTCCTCCTCTACTCTGCCCTTGTGAAACCCCATCTGGACTACTGCATTCAGCTCTGGAGCCCACAGCAAAAGAAAGGCGTGGAGCTTTTGTCCAGAGTAGGGCCTCAAAGATGATCAAGAGGGCCTGAAGCACCTCTCACCTAAAGACAGGCTGAGGGAGTGGAGCTTCTGTTCAGTCTGGAGAAGAAAAGGCTACAGGGAGACCTCACTGTGACCTCACTGTGACCTTTCAGAACTTAAAGAGGTTTAAAAAGAAGATGGGGTACAAATTTTTGCTTGGTCAGATAGCGATAGGATCAGTGACAACAGCTTTAGACTAAAAGAGATTAGATGTTTGGTGGAAATTTTTTACTGAGAACGTGGTGAAGCAGAGGAAAACGCTGTCCAGAAAAGCTATGGATGGGGCATCCCTGGAAGCTGGATGGGGCACTGAGCAGCCTGGCCTAGTGGGTGGCAACTCCATTCAAGGCAGGGGGATTGGAATTGGATGATCTTAAAGACCTCTTCCAACCCGAGCCATTCTGTAATCCATATTGGGATATTTTTCTACTTACTTGGCATCTTTGGAACACTTATTTACTTGGGATATTTCACTGGCAAATTTCATCAGTTTGTAATACCCATATACGTAACATATGCATACAGTGCATGTAACTCAAAATTAACATACCCTTTTTTGTTAAATACTTCATGCTGTCTGAAATTACAGCACTTTTATCTTGTGAGTCCAAAAAGGAGAAAGTAGAGAAGTCCTGCACATCAAATGGAACTGCAAAATGTAAAATACAACATGTTAGACTTAAAGAAGGAAAATAATAATAAACAATTATGCTGAGAAAAGTAGTTACCAGATGTAGATCTGAAATGTAGGTATCTTCTTTCTGCTCCAAGAATACCAGGGTTTATATGAGAAACGACATTGTTCTGATCCATAAGAAAATCTATTGCATTTATGTGATCGTTTAACAAACCCTGTATTAAAGGGGAAAAAAAATACAGAAATCAGCACTCTGAGAGTTTCAAGACCAACAAAGACTATCACACATTTATATCATCTGTCAACAGAGTTTAAAGTATCTATAAAAGCTATGGACAACTTCCAGTCAATAATGTGTCACACAAATAACAATTCAAAATATCAGATTTTCCAAAGAACAACTACAACATGCTCTCAGTTTCTGGTTGAAAAATTCCATGTAACTTGAATAAGCTTAGTTGTTCCTTACATCTGTATAATCTAAATATACTGTTTCAAAATAATGATTGTAAATTTAAATAACACAACTTCAGCTTTCATATTATTAATTTTAAATCAACTCATTGTAAAAAACACAATCCACAAGCATGACTCAGATTGCCAAATAATTCATCTTGCATTCATTCAGCAAATTTTATACATACCATGAACACTGCCCTCTGGAAGAACCCACTGGTATCAATAATTCTCTGAAGAATAACAGCCTCCAACTCTGCAGCATTCATCTCTTCTTTGTTGAAGGGCACACCATTAAACAGAGCCTGAGGTAACGGACCCAGGCCGGTCTTCTTATAAAAGGTTGCTCCTGCCTGAATATATCAGAAATATCACAGGATTAAATGGACTGTGACTGACTGTAGCAAAAAAAAAAAGAAAAAAAAGAAAAAAAAACCACCAAAAACTAGTACCAAGAGACAAACTCAAATCTCTTGGTACTGCTTGTTGTCACAGATTTTCATGAGTAGCAGGGACAAAATGGGAACTGTTTGGAAACAAATAGGACATGCTACACTCATTTCTGAAAGAGAATGACAAAATATTTGATTGACCTTTATATGGATTTTAAAATTTCTGCTCTTATCATCTTTCTGAGAAATATTATTTTGTTTTGCTTAGTATTCTTAGCCAATAATTTCTGAGAAAAAGCCATACGTTGATCCACCTCAAACTACGATTGTATCAAAGCCCTTCTCCAAAGGCAGCATCCCAAAAACCCTCAAAAGGTTTTCACAGTTAGAAGCCAAGCTTATTTGAAAGGCAAGCACTCCCAAATTCAGTGACAAAAATACAAATAAAAATGGTACCAAAGTCATTCCTTCACTTGTTATGAATGGCCACACACTCTATGCAATATCTGTGTCCATCTTCATGTCATCCCACTGTCCCCTGTCAGAATTTCATTGCAGTCTCATAATCCTGCTGCAGAGGTGTCACAGTCCCTGAGTTGTCCTTCCCAAAGAAAACTAATCTGGAACCAGCAATCTGCTGAGAAGATGGGCTTCTGCTCCTCACACAGAACACACAGGTAAACAGTTTATTGAGAGTGGGAGACATGCTTACCAGGAAAAAAAAAAATTCTGCTCCTGAAAGCAACTGGCAGTAATAAATTTTAACAGCGAGAGCTGCAATACAGAAACCCTTTCAAGTAAAACTGATCAGTGACTGAAGAAAACTCTAACTCAAAGCTACCGTATTTACTTGCTTTAATATTTAGTAGCCTTCCAGCTTAGCAAATGTAGTGGACTCAACTGTACTGCAATATTTCTTACCATTTAGCTCTAAACATACCTTCCTCCCTTCGTCATAGTCAGAATGAACACCTAGTATACTCTGAATATCAGCATGGGGGTATTCTCTTTTAAGAATATTTTTCACATGATTCACTGTCAGAACATTTCCATCTTGCACTTCATGGTACATCTGTAAGAATTATAACAGAAAAAAGTAATTTCTGTAATAATAAAATCCATAAAAGAAAATAAAAATGAAATAAATCTCATGTTTTTATAGTGCTGTAGTAATTTTCATACTGGTATAGTATTATATTGCTTTAGTTGCTGTAGTGCAACCTTTATATTCCTTTAGTAATTACCACCATCACACATACACAATTTTTCAATGTTTTGATAAAGCTACTTTTATATCTTTAGTTTAAATTTGAAGAGGCAAAGAAAATGCACTTATGTGAGCTAAATGTAAAATGTTATTTCCCTCCACTGATGAGAGAAAGAATCTAAATTCTTAATTTAGTCTACATAACCACCATTGGTTACCTGAATCTATATGGGATGAATTCAAGCCTGAATAGGTAATCAATATTTTTTCCCTATACTGACACTTTTTTCTTACCATACTATTTTATTTCATAGCATGAGATTTCATTACTTCCATCAAACATATAAAATAAATCTGAATGAGGAAACAATTCTCATTTCTTTTCAAATGAGATCAGTATAATCCATTTATCTCTACAGCTATGAGTATCTCTGAGACTTTGTTTTACTGAATCTTATTTTTGCCAACCTATATTTATCTCCTCTTTTTCATATTATGACATTATGTGAAAGAGACTGTTAAATAAAATAGAAAAAAACATCTTTTTTTTAAAAAACAAACAAACAAACAGAAAAGCACTATGAAGTGATATTTTTAACGTGGTCAAGGATAGCAGTCATGACCGTGTTTGAGATTCTAACACTTGCAGATACTCCTAGTTATTTCAGTTCTTTTTATCTTTAGCTTTCTGAGTTTATGACATTAGAATCATAGCATGACTTGGGTTGGGAGGGACCTCAAGGATCATCGTGTTCCAACCCCTTGCCACAGGCAGGGTTACCTGCAGCTGGATCAAGTAGTAGACCAGGCTGCCCAGGGCCCCATCCAACCTGTTCTTAAACACCTCCAGGGATGGGGCACCCACAACCTCTCTGGACAGCCTGTGCCAGCACCTATCCTTCATTTTAAAACCATTCCTCCTCCTATCACTCTCTACCTGTGTAAAAAGTTTTCCCTCCTGTTTATAAACTCCCTTTAGCATTAGTTTTTAGGCACTGAAAAGAAGAAAAAATGTAGAAAAAAAACCATAATGTATTAGTACCATTTTGTTTTCATTCATGCTTGAAAACTGTTCACTTCATTTCCCTACAGTCACCTCCTTTGTTTCTGAAATTTTTTTCTTTACATGAATCTACATCTTCTCACACAGAAAAATACATTTGTTTCTTAAACTGCAACTCTGCAATATTTCCATGGTTTTGACACATAAAAGCAACCTAAGCATGACCAAGGACAACTCATCTTACTCTGCTGTGCTTTCTACACCATGGAATAACAAAGGTTTTCCAAAGCATATAAAACTGCCAGAGCAAGTTTACAATGCATCTTCAAGAGATGCAGAACAGAGGCAGGTACATGACATTACCAAGAATAATACCAAGAATCATTTTTTCCACATTTCCATTATGATTTGCCAAATAATTTTTCTGTTTCTCTACATACGTAAGATACTTGTCTACTTAAAAATGTCCTCAAAAGAAACCTATATATATAGCCAAAACATGAATATTGGTTTCTAGAGAAGGAAAATATTTTTTTCAAATAATTATGGGGTAAATTAATACTATACACTTTTTAATAATTTGCTTCCATGTGAAGTAAATGCAAATCTATCATATTGACACAAGGCAGCAAAATCCTAACTATGTAGACAAGTAACCAATTAAAAAAAAATAGATTTATTCTAAAATAAACTAACCTTAATTATGCAGTTAGTGGCTTGAAAGGTGTCAGATTCCTCTGCAACATAATTAAAAGTTCTCCAAAGAGCTATTCCAGCATCTTCATTTCCATCAATTTCTTCTTCTGTATTTAAAATGAAAACAAATCCAATTCTAAAAAGAAACAGAAAAATCACACATTTTAAGAAAACATTGATTTTATATACATTCTAGTATATGAATTCAAGGGGGAAACAGAGAAGTTTATGCACTGAAGGTTGCTAAACAGTCTAGGTCTGAAATTCTTTGACCTCCAAATGTATGAAGACAGTGAAAATATTCAGGCAAAATACCCAGTTGACCCGTTCTTACTTAGACAGCTCCTTTCAGCCTGTTGCAGATAGACTGATAACTTTTCTTCAGACTGACCCCATTTGGCTGCTCTTATGTTGTTTCGTTCCAGGAAAGGCAAATTAGGTTCTGTGATATGTTCTCCTCAAGGACTGAAGCAGATAGTGACAGAGATGCACAGGTATCTGCTCTCTGTTATTTTTTTTTTTGGTCACCAAGTAATGATAAAGAAATGCAAAGAGATCAGAACTAATAAAAGTTTAAAGGCAACTACAAATTTTAGAACTTGTAATTTACTGAGGAAACAAAATCTACTTCACTGGAACATTTTAAATACTTAACATGCAGTTCATCTTGCTGAACTTTGGACCTTGTTTGGGCACCCTCTCACAACCTGAGAAAACAGATGCTTCAAAGAACAATTCATTTCCTCATAAAGTAGGCAAAGGAACAGCTGGAAAGCTTCTCCTCCTCTTGGGTGATTCCTTGTTCAGACTTGGATGACCAATTTCTTCTGAGGTCAATCTCAGTTTGGTCTTAAGATATTTTTAAAACAACAAAATTACATACAGTAAACACAATTCAAAGAACTAAAACAAACAAAAAAATCTCAAATTGCGTTTCTACCAATTATCTGCCTTCTTACAGGATATTCATTCTGCTTAGCATGCGATTTCACATGGGCATCCAGTAGGTGTATTTGAGAACATAACTTTTTATCAGGGTTTGCAGTACATCTTTCACACAGTCAGCTTTCAACTTATTAGCTTAAGAATTTTTAATACTTCACAGGCTTAACGAGAGTAGCATAAAAATAATGGCTTATTAGAATGTTGTGGCATTAAAGTTCGTTGGAATTCACACCTTTGCCCAGTAGAATAGAAGATGAAGAAAGGAAAGCGGCTTTCTTTTAAGACATTCCTCCAATACTTTCAGGTTTTCCTTACCGAAGTGGTACATTATGATGATAGAATAATTCCACCAGTTTCATATAATCGTCTGTATCTTCTTGGACAGGATCAACAAAGAGTACCTAGTAAGAGAAAAGACATTATAGATCAGTAATTTTTATTTGTGCTAATTTCAGAGCTATGCACTCCAACTATTCTCAATTTCCTATAACACAAATTAATGTAAGAAAACATTAATAGGAAGAAAGAAGAAAACATCAGAATTAATGAATTTGGAGGAAATACTGAGTCAGTTTTATTTTTTTAATTTTACTTAATTAAAAGGATGTAATGCTAATTTTTCTATTACTGCTTGCATCTAACTATTCTGTCATGAAAACCAAACTAAAACAAGTAAACAGAATATGTTGACATAAGATCTTAATTAAAAAAAGGAGCACTGGAAGAAATTCTTCGCTCCCGTCTCACATACGCTTGTATTCACTGTTTCACTTGCTGAAGCTTGAGGTATAAGATACTCTTTTAGGCACACATTGAATATAGAAATGGTATTTGTTTGCATGGATAGATTATACTTATGCAGATTTAATCATCACATTGGTACACTGAATACATATGCAATATATATTATAAACAATTTGTGCTTCATTACAAACACAGGTTTTTTAATCATATTGTTTGTATTTCGGTTTTCTTTTAATACACTCAGCTTCACACAAATTCCTTTTGTAATTATTTTAATTTAAATCTGCAATAGCTGCTTCCTTAGCTTACTAAATCAGACATAATTATATATACAGAGGAAAAAATAGGCTACAGACCTTTATCATTAGTATGCCTTTGAACCTAATCTTTCTGTAACACAGACAATTAAGCATCATCTTTACTCAACAGTGTTCTATGAAGAAAATAAATTAATATTTGTGAATTATCTATATGTAGTAAGGAAAAGCTCCTGACAAGACAGTGCCCAAGTCAAACATTGTAGAGTGTAAAAGGAAGAAAACAATTTTATGAGGAAAAAAATGGAATACTGATATTTGCTCCAATCAGTGAGTAGAAACTATTCTTTGCAGTGCACTAAGGAAATGTCCTTTGGAAAAAAAATGTGTAGTCACGAAGGTCCAAGAATCACAATAAAGCAGAAGGAAGCTGCAGAGCTACCCCTACCCCCTAAAATAGTATTAATTTTGTGATATTTTAAAGAAAATAATCTTAAACATTTTTTGTTAGGTAAGCAGTCATTATACACTAGTATTAATGAAGGAAAATTAAGTCACTGATGCTGCATTCATCATGTGGAAGTACCTCATGATTTATTTTCCTCTTTACTAAAAAATGTTTGCATTTCTCCGTCATATTGTAAAAATATTGCATTTTGAATATGATTATATAATTTCCTTGGCAGAGAGATTGAGAAGCGTTAATTATTTTATCCAACAAATCAGAAGAAAGTCACTTTTTTTTTTTTCCCTTACATGGCTTGCATAACCCCCTTCTTGTATCCTTCAATGCTAATCCCATGTATTCTTTCCATCTCCTAAACTATACAACCAGGCAGACCTTTCATTATTTTGCATTTCCAAGTGTAACTCTTCAATGATATAACAAAGGCAACCTAATTGCTTGAGAAGGAAACCTACACCAGAAGTGAATCTTCCAGGAAACTGCTAACACTTTCAAAAAAAAACAGTCTTAAAATGAAGCACACATTCCTCCTTTCCTCTAAAAGTTGGTGGCCTGCTGGTACATAATTTCAATCTTCACCTTTTGTCTCTGAAACTTCATAGTGCTGTTTACTTCCCAATCATAATGATGACTCTATGAAGGATGGTCTCTTCTCACTGGTGACAGGTGACAGGATGAGGGAAAATGGCCTTAAGTTTCACCAGGATAAGTTTAGTTTGGATATCAAGAAACTTCTCTACAGAAAGGGTTGTTAAGCACTGGAATAGGCCGCCCAGGAAAGTAGTTGAGTCACCATCCCTGGATGTGTTTAAAAACCATGTGGATGTGGTGCTCAGGGACATGATTTAGTTTGAGGGTTGTTAGAGTTAGGGTAGTATGATTAGGCCATGTTTGGACTTGATGATCTTTAAGGTCTTTTCCAACCTGAGCGACTGTATGATTCTATGATTTCAGTAAACTAAGAGGTTAATTTATAATGAGGTCAGTTGCATAGCATAAACACAGATTAACAGCTTGCTTGCAAGCCTCTAAACTAAAAAATAAATAGGGAATTAAAATACTGCTTTTTATGGCAGCATCTACAACAAAGAATTTCTCAATTAACTAATCTCAGTTGGACATTCACAACTTAACTGTCATGGGAAATCAGTCAGATTTAAAAATAATTTCTTGTTGCTCTGAGTACCCTGATCTAGCTGTAGATGTCCCTGTTCTTCGCAGTGGAGCTGGACTGGATGACCTTTAAGGATCCTTCTAACTCAACAATTCTATTCTTCTTTGACAAGTAGTACACAGCTCTTATAGGAAGCAGGTTTTTGAACTCCACTTTTAGGCTCTTCACTTATGATCTTTTATTCTTATGTAATTTGAAGAATTTAATTTGAAGATGCAGTCTGTATATTTCTTCTGTCTTCGATCATTAATATCCGTTGTCTATTATCCATGGCCAAATATACATACCAACATACACATACTTCATCATGACTAGAAAAGAAGTCTAGGTTACCAAGAAACTCTTTTTGCACAATGCAATATTCAATATTAATTATAATTCTGAGATGATTACATATAAATTAATCATCAAAAATCTGCTACGCTCAATAGATAAAAGAAATAACACATCTAGAAATCATGTTAATAATCACGTAAGACTGACAACTCAGTCAGCAGGCTCACAAAGTATGTGAAGGTTTCAATAAGCTGTCTGTGTATATAGCAATACATACACTATGCAAAAATTCAACTTCTTCAAGCTTACCAGGTTATATAAATTGCGTCTAATCTGTGGTATAACTCCAGGAAATGTGGGTTTCAGCAGTTCCTGATAGCTTGCAGGCCATGTAACGTAGCTGCGATCCTTTTCTATGTTATTAATCCACTAAAACAAAAAAGCCAACCATTTAAACAACACACATTACCTAATGGATAAAATATGGATGTATAAATAAAGCTGTACTGGAATACACAAAATCTGGAAAAAGTAAAATCACCCTCTTTTCTTAATTAGCAACAGAAAATAGCTTGTAAAATTAATAGATCCTTTATTTTCAATAACACTTCATTTTTTTTTAATTCGCATTATGTTATAAAACTAATTTTGAAAGAAAGAGGAAAAAAGAACCCTCATGTTCTGTATCAAAATGCAAATAAAAACATTATTTCAAGTGTGAAAAGTACTTTTGCAACACAAAGGTCATAACAGCTAATCAGGCAGGTATATGTGTAACAGAACATAACCATACTGAAAAACATACAGTGTTTATCACCTGCTGTAGCACTTAGTATATATCAGACTTAATGAGAAGTATATCAGAAGTAATTATCAGAAATATAAATATAAAATATAAATATAAATCAAAAATATATATCAGAAATATCAGAAGTAATTAATATATTGTCAATTACGGTTTATATTTGTGTCTCTATAAATAGAGTTCCCCTTTTTCCTTTTACTTTCACATTATTATTAATTACTGTGTACTGCTCTTATACTGTTTTATGTGCAAACTATCTATAACTGGCAAACAAAAGAGAGATACAGGCTTCTTTCTGGTGGAGAAAATAAGTATTTTAATGCCTCTCCATTTGCATATAATCTTTGTTTTGAAAACTAAGACCTTCGATAAACTCTGAGAAGTTGGATATTGGACAACTGTGAGCACCTGCACGTTCTCCACAATTCACTTATTATATTCGTAAGGTACATTTCACAGACTTCCGTAATACAAAGATGTTATATAGCAAGATCAGTTGCTTCAAAGTCAAATTCTACTATGATTTGCAACTACTCTTTGATCCAGTCTTCTTCTAAACAACCTACATCTTCCAATTTTATTAAGGCATACACAGGAGAAAATAAATCCTAAAATAGACTGAAGAGATTCCACCCTCAAAAATATGTTTTTATGTGCAGTATTTCAAAGCAAAACCCAAAAACCCAGGACTCTTCCTAGATAGGGTTAACAAATATATAGTATTTAAATAAATAATTCTTTAATACTCACTACTATTGAAGAGTGACGAATGTCTAGCACATAGCTGTTATCTGCTGGATGAATATGCAATCTCATAAATTTACTCAGGATTTCCTCTTGGATTCCAAGTTCATGAAGGCCATGCATTACTTTCCCTTCCACTTTAAGAGTCTCTAAGATACTTTTTCAGGAAAACAAAATGCATAATAACTATATAGAAATCTTTTCAAAGCATAAAAAGGAAAAATATTTCGCAGACTGTTAAGCCAAGGCTTACTTTTAACATTAAAAATAATTCTTATGTTCTCCTATTGTCACTCTCAAAACCAAAGTTTATTCCTAACACTGCACATATGTATCTTCAACATATTTCAAAACAGATGATACAACTCTTGTTTATTCACATTTACTTTACACAAAGGAATTTCCTCTATCTTTAAGAAGATGTGGCAGGACAGCAAACCTGTCCTGCTTGTTGCAGGCCGGCTGCTTGTTGGTTGCACTGTTCTGGCTGAGGCAGAAACCCAAGAGCAGATACGCTAAGCAGCAGCGTGGCAGACATGGAGATAGGTAGCAATCAGTGGATACACAGACAAGCCCTACGTCAGCATCATGGCCAGGCTATGAAAATGGAGGGAAGGAAACACATAGCTAAGGTGATGTGAAGAAATCCCCAAAAGGACTCTTACATTTGCTGCAATTTGAAAATTCAATATAGAAACAGGAAACAAGCCTGAAATACTTGCTTGTTAGAACACAGATTTTACATGCCTTCATTTCCGCTTCATTCTGAGTTTTCTCTACTCTGAGAAGTTTCTTCTAAATTATATTGAAATTGGACTTAGAATTATCATTTTAATATGTCTACTATTATTTCCATCATTATTAAAAAAAAAAAAAAGATGCAACTGTCTCTACCTCAACACTCTGGCTGAGAAAAAAAGGTATCTTTCTTTCTATCAGATCATAACAACGGAGTTCATTGGAAAAAAAATTACCAGACACAGACTCACTGACATGCCTGAAATAATCCAGCTGAATGTAATATTCCCCCCCCCCCCAAATCTTATAAAATGAAGATGAGACAGCACTTCATTTATTTTTTCAGAAGCGTTCTTCCCATCTTTGTATGCATACATATTGAATTCCTTCCATTTCCAAATTAATTTTAAGCAGGAAGACATGAAATTATGTGTAAGTTACAGAACACACATTCCTAGGAAAAGATACTTTTCAATTTCTTCCATAATGTTGGTATTCAAAGCAGAACTCTCTTTTGGAATACTTCCCGGTTCCCAGAGAGCAACACATTAGCTTCTTTATCACCATGAGCACAACTCCAGTATTCTTTGTAATTCTGTAATTTTCAAGACAAGCATATTCTCTTACCTAAATGGATCATGAAAATCCAGGTCAATATGAAGGCCATTTAGAAATAAACGTCCTTCCCCAGGTTGGATTCCAAGTGTTTCATGAAGGTGCTTAAAAATGAAAAGTACTGCTAATTATTTGGGTATATGTAAACACTAACACAGACGCAGACTATGTACAAAACTATAAGTAATCCTACAAAACAGACACATCAAATCTCTTCAGCATTGCAGCGTCTTTTATCTGAATGTTATTAGTAAAAATACTGAAAGCATACCTCTACGCTTCCAGTCCTTCAGGAAATACAAGTGAATATGCCCCCAAAACAACCTACATCACTCCTACTTGTACACATTTCAGACTACTGACCAAAGGTGAAAATGTACACAAATATAAAAATACGACTCAAAGTTTTTTGAAAAATTACCCCAAGAATATTCTTCCTAAAATCCATTAACTTCCAAATGGAGTTAAATGAATTAACTTCTAAATGGAGACCCTATATGTAGCCTTCAGTCCTCTACTAGAAACCAGCTTTCTCAAAATCTTCCAATATTCAAAAAATAAGCAGTAGCAACTCAAGGGAAGATAGTAAAGATGGACAAGAAGAATACAATCTCATTTATCAAAGGTACCTTGAAAAAAAAAAAAAAGCCAGATAAGAAACAGAAGCATATCCTTGCTTTCCAAAGAAGGAAAAACTCCAAAATAATTAAATAAACAAATGAAGAAGGAAGTTTTTAGTACGGACTGCCTTATTTTTTTTTTCCCAGAAAGCAGTGAAGCACCATGCTGTTCAAACTAACAACACTGGCCATAGCAAGATAACAGGAGCAAGAACAGCAGTTTATTTAAACTCATATCATGAGGAGCTGTCAGATTTCCACATCTGTCTTAATTCCCAACAGAGAACTAGGAAGTTGGAAAAAAAGGAACTTTTTTTCCCCCACAGCTACCTTTCACTTAAAAAACAACATAAAACATAAAACAACAAAAAATACACTTTCAAGAAAAGCACACTTAGACCAAGCAGCTCGTGCTGTGTATATTATTCCACTTATAAGATTGTATCTGTAGTTAGCAAATCTAATTCTGACCATGGTTTTAATACCAGAGTTGTGCCACAAAGTCCTGTAACTACAGAAAATTCCCCATTAATGCCACTTGATTCCAGGAATAGACGGCAAACATAAGGAGGATTGTGGGATTGTTTAGTCTGGAAAAGAGGAACCTCGGGGAGATCTTATTGCTCTTTACAGTTGAAGGGATGTTGTGTGAGGTGGGGGATTGGCCTCTTCTTCTGGGTAACAGTGATAGGACAAGAGAAAATGGCCAACTGGACCAAGGAAGATTCAGGTTGGACACCTGGAGACATTTCTTCTTCAAAAGAGTGGTTAGGCATTGGAATGGGCTTCCCAGGGAGAAGGTTGATGCGTTCAAGAAATGTTTAGATGTTGTACTAAGAAATATGTTTTATTGCAGAAATGTTGGTGGTACATGGACCGTTGGACTAAATGATTGTGGAGGTCTTTTCCTACCTTGATGATTCTGTGATTAACAGAGATATCAATAAAACCACAGCTGGCTGATTTAGATCATACAAACATTAACTTCACAAAATGAATGCAAGAACAAAGAAGTATCAGTCACTAAATGCTTCAGGATTTTCAAATCCTTCAGTATAACTGCAGGAAAACTGAGCTGAATCAGAACTGAGACATATTACATTATTTTGATGCTAGGCATTTGATTGTTCAGTTCATCCATCTGCTTTAACAAACATTGACAGAAAGAGCTTTTAGGCATCCAGGACTAGAATTTAATGCCCATAATATTCATACACTATTTTCTTGCTAACCTGTCAGCAAATCATTGCACTGGAAGTTTTGTTTAACTGGATCTTCTTTATTTATATATTTAATTATATATATATCCGTTTTATATCTATATCATCTATCTATATCATCTATATCATCTATTTTTTAGTTAGATATAAACTAATTACATCTAAATCATTGCATGCCTCTCAACTTTTAATACCTTTATTTTCTCCCGTTACATTTACTATTCAACTTTCATTATCTTGAGAGGGAATCATTCAGTTACTCACAGCATGAGATCGTACCTCTCCTGCTGTTAGATGGATGTACTACAGTTCAAGAATGCACAAGCTAATTTATTGTGCAGTGTTCAGGAAGTTTCCCTACTTTTATTCAACATATTTTAGTTTTTAGCTGTGCAAAGACCTGTAGCCTCAAGTAGGATGTAATACGAAACATAAACTTAAGTGCCTAAGATCCTGTTATAGTTAATGTATTCAGTACAGTCTATGGAATCATAAAAGTGATTCACATAATCAACCACAAAGATTTCCAAAGTCATTTGAGACACTGCAAGGTTTCAAGATGAAGCTATCAGTCTGGAAAGTACATGTCATGGAGAAAGGATGTCCCTATATCACGATCACCAGACCTGTGTGGCTAACTCAGATGCCCTGTGGCATCTCAAATGACATCAGAAATCCAAGTGTAGGCAACTCAGTCATACCCACAAAACAACCACTGAGTGAGCTGAATTGTTTTTCATGTCCACTAATTACACCTTCACTGTTATAAAATGATTTTAGATATCGATATAGATGTGTCTAAGTTTGGTTATCTCCTTTTCAAATCAGATCTTCTAGTAACTGCCTAGTTCTCATATTTAGTAGTAATACCCATTTTAATTCCTGATATATGTTTAATTTTTCTGCATTTTTGGGATAGGGAAGTAGATCTGGCTTAAGAAATTGTTTTTTGTTTTTGTGTTTACAGAGCTGTTCTTGAAGCAATACACTGTAAAGAGCTTTCCACATCAGGAAGTATGGAAGGACGTGATCTTAACATTCATATACTCTGGAGAAAGTATGACAGGGCTGTGTTTTTCTTTATCTTGACTACACCCTTTACAACAAAGAGATACAGAAAAACACATCTCAGATGGACAATGAAAGCCATGGAGCGGGTGCAGATACTGAGTTGCTTCTATGAGCACAAACTATAAAACTTTTTAGTATAGGAAGAAACAAGAAGTTCCCATAATGCAAAGCTCACCCAAAGATCTCAGAGAAAACATCAGAATGCATTATCTAGCCAAAAATCAATACAGCACCTTGGGCACAAGAAGGGTGAAGGGCCCAAGATGGTGGAAAAAACTGCAAAAGAGGAAGTTACAAAAGTTCCAGAGTGCCTTAAGTAAGAAATGAACTCCATGACTATACTGGCTGGTCGGTTTTAACATCATACAAAAACATATGTTCTGGCCAGCAAAAGTTACGGACTGAAAATCAGCAGAATGTTGCCTACTCCGAACTTAATTGGCACATAACAAGAAATCAGATTTTGTAAAACTAGTTACAGGGCTTGTTCACCATTCTACCTCTTTGACAGGAAACAGACACTTGTAGAAATGTCTGCTACTTGAGTTTAACAATAGTTGTCTTACCAATGTCAACTAAAACTGGGTAATAAATATTAAAGAAAGATTAAGTACACGGATATGCCATCCAGTCAAGGATGACGTTTACATGGCCTAGTGATACAAAAACAACCACGTCTTTAAAAAACTCATTAAAAACAAAAGAATGATGACTTGTCATTTCATGTGACCAAATCTAAAAGCATGACAGCTATTGTTTAGTGCTGAATTTGAAACAACAAATCCAAACTCCATACTGAGACAGGAAAAGCAAAGTGGCACCTTAGCATTGACCTGAGATCACTAAAAACACACAAAGGACTCTGTGTGTAACACAACAAACAAAAGATGCAGTGCAGCAAGGATGAAAATACATAGAATCATAGAATCACAAGGTTGGAAACAACCTGTAAGACCATCTAGTCCAACCATCTTCACATTATCACTGCTACCACAAGCTACTAAACCATATCTCACAGCTCCTCATCCAGATGCCTCTTGAACATTGCCAGGGACGGCGACTCCACCACCTCCCTGGGCAGCCATTCCAGTGCCTGACCACTCTGAGAGAAAAAGTTCTTCCTGAAGTCTAACCTAAATCTCCTCTGATACAACTTGTGGCCATTTCCCCAGGTCATGTTTGTTGCCTGGGAGAAGAGGCCAAACCCCTCTTCACCACAGCCTCCCTTCAGGAAGTTGTAGAGTGCAGTGAGGTCTCCCCTGAGCCTCCTCTTCTCCAGACTAGACAATCCCAGCTCCCTCAGCCGCTCCTCATAGGACTTGTGCTCCAGACCCCTCACCAGTTTCGTTGCCCTCCTCTGGACACACTCCAGGGCCTTAGTGTCTTACTTGTAGTGAGGGGCCCAAAACTGAACACAATACTCGAGGTGCGGCCTCACCAGTGCTGAGTACAGGGGGATGATCACCTCCCTGCTCCTGCTGGCCACACCACTTCTAATGCAGGCCATTTATCACAGATGATTTTCAATATACCCTGCAGAAGAGTTGTATTCATATCTGTGGAAAGCTCCAAAATGTCATGCTGACTGTGACATGAACAGCAGACCTAGATTCAACACCAAGTACTAGAGAAGATTAACAGCTATCATAGCATACAGTGAAAGACTGAACACAGCACTCCATAAAAAACTCTTTTTCCTTGCCTGATTCTGCAAAGCAAAAAGGGTGAAAGGCAGAAGTGCCAAGAACAGAAGAAAATAAAAATAATGAATTGAGAATTTCAATGTTATTTATGTAGTAAGTGACAATAACTCTTCTTCTCTGAAAGAAACCACGCAAAAGTTGCTGCACTCATACATGTAAGCAATACAATAGTAAAACTCAAATGGGTAGAAGAAATAAAAGCAAACCTTCTGATTTTCTTCTATTTCATTTCTCATTTGTTTGTCGACAGGCACTCTGGTCAATGATCTGTGAAAATAAAATACCAGCAACACTCAAACATTTTAATTTTAAAACTAAATTAATGCAAAATTATTTTAATATCACATTTGATGTACTGAATTGAAAAATGCTATAATTGAGACAAAATGTCTCAATGCATAGTCTTATATTTTATTTTCAGAACAAATATCTCCTGTGTTACTCTAGTTAATGTAAGTTTCAAATTTATGCTGTTTTGTTGAGATAATATTATTACCTTTTTTTAATACAACTCTCGGTCTTTCCTCTTACCTATCTGGAAATTGTATGCATACTATAAAAAGTAAATCATCTGATCATCTAAAATATTACTTCAATAAATGTCATATTTGTATATTTTACATTATGTTACTAACTCATTGCTACTCAATGTTAGAGCACAGGTGGCCAAGGACACAATCTGATGCTTTGCCCTTTCTTTTGCAAAAAACATATGCAAAGAATGACTTCTTTAAAATTAGCTGAAGGATTAGAAATGAGATTTATTGATTAAGAACATGTTGAGTGTTCACAAGCAGTTAAAAATTTACTATTCTTAGCCATTCTACTTGTAAGAGATAATCTTCTTTTTTATCTTACTTACCTTTCAAGACTGTTTTATGTTCACCTGCCACAAGGTCTAAGTTTATCACTATCAGGCTAGGGTAAAGTACAGCCAGGGGAAAATTAATCTAATCAGATTACAAGAAGACCCAAGCCATATTAATCTCAATGTGATTACCCTAATAAGTGCTAACATAAATACTCTACTGTCTATATATTTTCTCCCCACACACACTAAAAATGTACATAACTGTGTATGGTTTAGGAAATCTGGATGGGGTTTAAAGAAAAACTGAAGTCATTCTAAATCTGAAAGTTAACCAAACAGAATTAAGAACAAAATCAACTGCAATACTCACAATAGCAAAACCGCATAATACAAACTCTCACTTCCGCTCTCTCCAAAAAACAAAAATGGTTTAATAAATCTTGTTAATAAATTCTATATACTCTATGTCAGGAATAATACTTAAGATCAGTTTACTTCAAACAAAAATTCAAGTGATCAAGGAGACTTATTAAGAGCAAACAATGCAATTTCCACATTTTGTTTGCAAGTATTACAGAATTCATCACAGCTTAGGCTTCTCTATGTAAGTTCCTCCTTCTCCTGCTGCCCTGTAAATAGTCTGGTAGGTTCTTTTTGCAATCATGAATCCCTTCTGGAACATGAGATGAAATGGCAGTAGAAGGTCTAGAGGGAACTGTATTTATACAAGCCCATAGTTGGCTTAAAATTGGCCAAAATAGGAAAGGTGTAACTCAAACTGTGATGTCAAAGTACTAAACAATAGTCAAAACACCCTCAGCAGCCAGTGGAGGGTGAGCTTAATGACTCTTGCTTATGATTATCGCTTATGATTATAGGAAGAAATGTGAGAGTATTTTAATTCTTGTTACTGTATTCTTAAATAACAGATATTTTTGAGACATAAATAACAAATCAAAACTGTAAATTATCTTATAAAATCTTATCAAAACATCAACATGAAATATATCATTTGTAAGACTGTTCACATATGATATTTTGTAAAATCCATTTCAGCTGACAGAAATGCAGGTTATAAAATAGAAAGTGGAAGAAACTTCCAAGGGACGGCATATTAATTTTTATGGCCTACAGAATCCTTCAATTTTTAAGGAACATAAAATATTGAACTTTTATTTTCATAACTATAGTTCTAGAATTTTTATACACCATTTTCAAACCAAAATTTGCATAATGAAAGAATAGGCAATTTCATATCTAAACTATGTGGAATGTAGAATAATTTTTGGACACTCTTTTTAGATAGTACCCCTGATTTAAGATTGTCGTCAATGGAGACCTACTAATTTTTTAAATTATTTAAATATTTGTAACCTTTCATGTTCAAAATAACAGTAAATTATACAGGGCAGGAACTGCAACTCCCCTTTTAATAGATTTAAAGTTTTCTACTTTTTCCCCAGAAAATTAGAAATAAAATGGTTGAAGAGTAGGTAAATTATTCTGCAGTGCCACAAACAGACAGTGGGGGTTGGAGTGGGATATAACAGTTTGTGGCTTTTGAAAGCAGTGACCTGAATGCCACCTGGATTATTTCATGCTGTCTTCTTTCTTTACAGAAAGTATTCTTTACAGAATAGAACTGACCTTGCAGTTCAACATTATGCACATTTCTACTCCTTTGTAATGAAAAGCTGCATTTCCTAGTTGCTAATCCACATGTAAACTTGTACCTTACCATTTTGCAATAATTATGTTTCAGGAATTTTAAACCTTATTTTACTTCCATTACAGTGCAGATTTTTGCCAACAGAAAATCAGAGATGACATTGAAACATTACATGATAGTTAAACAAGAGTTATAAAATGTGAAAGCACACTGAGTTAAAAACCGTATTTAGCATCATCTTTAATTCAGTACTTCAAGCAAATAGTGCTGATACAATTACTTGAAGAACTTATTAAATGTAGAGAAAAACATTTCCCATTTGCAGTACAGTTGTCTTGCAGGAAGGGCAAACTTTGATACTAGAACAAAGGAAATTGTTATTAATCTGTTTACCTTGATCTTCTGTTAACTAATCTGTAATTGAAGACAGATCCTTCTCTATAAAAACTCAAACATACAGAAGCCAGGATCATATCTAATAAACAATGTTGTACTTAGAACTAAGTGTGGGTCGATCTTCTATGAAATCAACAGAATTTTGCCTACTTTTAGTGCAACTAGGTCTGCTATTAATTTCAACAGAACTTTGCATCTGTGAAAATGTAATTCCAGAAAAGCCAGGACTAGGCCTTCAACCACGAGTGCATGAAGGATTACGACGCCTATAGGATACCTCATGCAGGAGACGGAAAACATTTAAGAGACCAATCATGAACTCTCCGAGGAGTTATTATCTACTCAATGAAACTGTCTGGAATGCATCTTGCAAGCTGTAAAACATGAATACCTGACTGCAGAGTTTGGGTATAAACTGGAATTGCTGTTATTAAATTAAAAAACAAACAAAAACAGTCTTTGAAAAACAAGCTGAAGTGTCATACCTGGCTCTTATTGGGAAGTTCTGAGCTATGTCTTTCATCACCTTTAAGGCATCATAAGCAGGGGTAGACATAATTCGAGCAGCTGCTTGAAAGCTAAGATCTGGGAAAAAAAAATCACTGGTAATATCAACACTGCCTACAATCAAAGAACATTTCCATATACACACTTTATTTTTTCTAATGTTTCAATTAGACATTTTACAAGATTATAGAGGTTGAAAAGACAGGCATTTAAGAATGCCTGAGAGTACCAAAATCAGAGCTTCCCAAACAACTTCTGTTTGGGAATCTTGTGCAAAACATAAATGCAATTTCAAAGTTCTGCAAAAACACACTGAAATAAGACAACAGACAACACATGGTATTACATCAGTATTATAAATGTATCATGTTCAAACGTAGATATGGATTAACCCACTTTATAGTATATATAACCATCTTTATAGCTCCAGGACTTCACAGGCTTTTCAGGGAACTGGTAGAATAAATCTAAGAAGTCAGTACCGATTCTGATTGCATTCTGAGTTAGCAGGATATAAGGTGCACCCCAGTGGAATGAGAAGGTGAGTTTGAGAGGTGGCTAGTCCACTAGAAATTTCTTAATTTTATAACAGTACTTCCAATAATGAGATCACTGTTTTCAAAAACAACATTTCAGATCTCTTTCAACAGCCACATGAGCTGTGATCAAGTGAAGCAATACCGAGTTGTTATTGCTACTACAGGTAGTGATGCCTCATCTGCTGTGTGCTGGGGATATGTACAAAAGCCTTGCATAATCCTTCAAAATTACTAATCTTTTCCACCTAATGTTGAAGAGCTTAGAGCACAAATATTCAAATCCCCTTGAGGGAAGCAGGTATGTCTTTGTACTTTCTTGGCTTTCTCTTGTTGGGGACTTGTATTTAAAGACCTCCCTGTTTTGGTACTCAACACAGATGAGAGAGCAGTGTAGGACACCTTGGGGAAAAGATGAATCAGAGCTTAAATTAGATCTCAAAGTATGCTTTGAAAGCTAATGAAGCACTAGAAATCAAGAAGGTGCTCACACAGATAAAAGAATGAGTTATTAAAGGGAATATCACATCAATACTCTGTACATCGTTTTTCATTATGGATAGCAAATCTAATTACTTATCTAAAACATACGGCTCTTAAACTGGATTCTTGAATAGCATTTAAGGTTTGCCTGACAGCTGAAGGAGTTTTGGTTAAATTTGGTTAAATTCTTACTTGGAGGCTAAAGCAAGAAAATCAGAGAGTAGCTGAGCCACTAAAACAGCCAGTATCATTAGCTACTGAGAATGAACTAGAGAAAACACTCACATCAGGATGAAAAATATCAATGCACCATACAAAGAAAGAGCTGAAGACCTCAACTAAAAAGGTCCTGAATGTACTCATCACAAGTCAGTACCAATTTTTCTGGCACTGAATAAACAGCTTCCCAACTTGAATAATTTCAACACCTATATGAGCTGGCTGTCTGGATTGCAGCCCCAATCTCATTTCTGTTTATACAGCACCACCATAGAAAAGGTGACCGTGAAACATAGACTTTATACTTGCTTTTAAAGGTAGACACTAAAGAGATCAGAGCTGAAACTAAATTTAACATTTGAGATAACATGTCCATCAGAAAACTGCAATTTCATTTCTGTGTTTAAAATCAATAAATCTAGTTATGGTCCTCCATCACATAAAATGAATTCAACATTCCTCCAATTTCTATCATATAATGTTAGCATAAGTAGTAACATGTTCTTTCAAAACACCTGATATAGTACTGTTTTTAATGAAATGATATGCTTCTTTTTAAAAAAAAATGTATTAGAATACTGGTACATCAACATAACAAAGGAAAATAGACAGCATTGTGATAATACAGGAAACTGTGCTACATACCTTGTAATTCCCAAACCTTTAGTGGTTCCATGCTGTTTGTAGTTTCAATTAGATGTTTTTTAAACTCTTTCAGATTATTTTTCAAGTCAGGATGCAATTGTCTATACCAAAACATTTTAAAATGAAGATAAAATTAATGATATCCATCAATACCTGATTTATCTACTGCATGAAACTGAAAGTTGTTATAAACTAAACTGTATAGTTAGTTTACTACAGCATAAAACATGCCTAATGGTATATTAACTGTATAATCAACCAGAGTTGTTCAGTAACACACAGTTTGTTGTATTATTCATGAAATAAATAAGCAAGCTAGTGGCTGTAGGGAATGAGAATGCTAGGGAAGAGAATGTACTTAATAAATTTACATCAATACCAAAATCAAGCTACTGAGCACACGAGTGACTAGTCAGACTTGAAGACAAGCACAGTTGCCCAAAAACCTTGCTATCCAGTAAATGCAGATAAATCCAGCTGGTCATGAATGGTGATCCACAGGGACTGGTATTGGGGTCTTTCTTGTTCAATAACATTACTAATGACCTGGATGAAAGCATTGAGTGCACCCTCAGTAAGTTTGCAGATGACATCAAGTTGGAAAGAAGTGTCGATCTGCCTGGTGGTAGGAAGGCCCTATGCAGAGATCTGGAGAGGCTGGATAGCTGGGCTGAGACCAATGGGATGAAGTTCAACAAGACCAAGTGTCGGGTCCTGCATTTTGGCCACAACAACCCCAGAAAATGCTACAGGCTTGGAGTAGAGTAGCTGGAAGAATGTGCGGAAGAAATGGGCCTGGGGGTACTGATCAACGCTCACCTAAACATGAGCCAGCAGTGTGCCTAGGAGGGCCAAGAAGGTCAGTAGCATCCTGGCTTGTATCAGAAGTAGTGTTGCCAGCAGTAGCAGGGAGGTGATCATGCTCCTGTACTCAGCACTGGTGAGGCCACACTTCAAGCACTGTGTTCAGTTTTGGGCCCCTCACTGCAAGACAGTGAGGTCTTGGAGCGTGTCCAGAGAAGGCAACAAAGCTGTGAGGAATCTGAAGCACAAGTCCTATAAGGAGCGTCTGAAGGAACTGGGATTGTTCAGTCTGGAGAAGAGGAGGCTCAGGGGAGACCTCACTGCTCTCTACAATTACCTGAAGGGAGGTTGTGGCAAGGTGGGGATTGGCCCCTTCTCCCATGTAACTAGCAACAGGACTAGAGGGAATGGCCTCAAGTTGCACTAGGAGAGATTCAAGTTGGACGTTAGAAGAAATGTCATTGAAAGAGAATGAGGCTCTGGAATGGGCTTCCCAGGGAGCTGGTGGAGTCACCAATGCTGGAGGGGTTCAAGAAACATTTAGATGTTGTACTGAGGGACATGGTTTAGAGGGGAAATACTGATGATAAGTGGACAGTTGGATTGGATGATCTTGGAGGTCTTTTTCAACCTTGGTGATTTCATGATTTCATTATCTCTTTCCAAGACAGTTGGGGTACGAAGCTCTGAAAGCAAAACTTCAGCCAGTGATAAAACTCTCCAACAGCAAACAATCTCCTTTAAAATTCTCTAGACTATTCTATGAGTTTATAGAACAAGAAGTAAAAAGTAGCTAAAAACCATATATTGAAAGCATCAAGACTGATTTCCATAATATTTCATTTCACTGTATGTATGAAGAAGTTTCACAAGTAATTTTGTGTCCCTTCCCCCAAAATCTTTCAGCTGTTGGATGCTTTTTATAAAGGTATGTTACCCTTTATAGGAAAAAAAAAAAGTCACATGAAGTCTGTTGTTCTGGGATTAAATGAAATCTAGGTTCCTCAAAGAAAGCATGCTTAACTGAAAAGGGAAGCAAAGACAGAAAGTACCTTTTTTCTTATAAAAGAAATGATACAAGTAAAAATGACAAACATGGTTTGTACTCTTAAAAATTCCTTCATGAATTAGCACTTTTAACTAGTGCTGAACTTTTTAATTACAAATTCCTTGCAAATTTATATTGATATATTTTTTTCATCAGACCTGCTGTTCTTCTGTGAATTAAAAACAATTGAGTAATTAGACTTAGCTACAAGCTACAATCAAGACTGAATATTGATACTTGTTACTTTGTTTCTGTTGATCATTTATACTACAAATCAATGTAAACACAAAACTGGGCACATGTAAAGACTACTTAAAAGAAGCTGTCCTTCTCTGGATATGTATTATCATGTATTATCATTAATTATGTTATTTTGCATAACCGAGCAGTTATGGATATAAGCAGAAGTTATAACATCTTAGAAAGACAACTATTTCACAGCTAAGAAAAGAATAAGCTTTGGTATGGGTATAACTGAGGGACAATCTAAAGATTCTTGTCACATCTTTCATCTCCACTATGAAAAAGGGAAAAAATGAGATCCTAGAAACACTGGTTTCTGAGTAATTATCTGACAGCTTCACAAATTGGCTACAGCGCAACACAAAGAGCCTAAGTATAACTAAACCTAGCACAATCCAAGAAGAAAAAAGCTCAGATAAAAGTATGCCGTAAGTATCTGATTTAACCTGCTGCAAAAGGTCTCTACAGATAGAAGAAGTGATAAGGAAGCTTGCACTTCTATCTCAATGTGTTTATCTTAAAAATGGTAGAATTTAGCAGATCAAAACTCTGAGAAGCCATAAAGTTTGGTGAGAATATCTACAAGTTCACTTTCTGATTTAAAGGATAAGAGAAAGTGACACTAAAGAAGACCTACAATCCTGCTTCAGGAAAAGGAAGCACTTTTGATGGTTGCAATCACGAAATGAATGAATCAATCAATGACCAGAAATAGCCCACAGATCTCAAAGTAGCATCCAATTTCATCCGTCAGTTAGATTAACAGACTGTAACTTGGAAGCAGAAGATCCTGCAAGAGCAGAACACAAATTAACAAACAAATATATCATCCCTTAAGCCCAAGAAATTAATGACTATACATTTTGAAAACACACCAGTTTTTTCATGTCTGTATCTGAGGTCCTGCTTCTCAGAGGAAATTTCTGCCTTTGAAAATAGTTTATTGCATACATTTGAAGAAAATCAGAAGGCTAACAGCAATCAATTGAAATTAGTAGACTAAACAATGACTGCATCTTTACACTCATGAGACATACAATAATGAATTAATCAGAATTTTCAGCCATAGAGAACAAAAACATTTTCCATACAGATTTCCCTTCTTATATATATATGAGAAACAAATGCAAGAGTTCCATTATAACTTCTGAGAACTCACTTTAATTTGCCAAAGAGAAATCCTTGGACATCACTTTCCTCCTCCTCCTCCTCATCTTCCTCTTTTCTGGTTTCATTTGTTACTGAACACACAGCACATATTTGCAGTACAAGAAAAGAAAGTTACTGAAGTACTCTGATATATCTAATTCTTGCTAATTATAAAACTGTTAACAGAAACATGTAATCAGAAAGCTGTCACTCCCAGATGCAATTTCAATTAGATTTATATCTTTGCCTTCATATTTTTGGCACTAGAATGAATCACTCTGCAGAACATACCAATATTCAAATTATTTTTTTAAATTTAGTTCATCTAACGTTTAGAATTTCAATATAAATTAAACTGCTATGATTAAATAGTTCAATTCCCATAAAAGTCATTTCTCATTTTGATTGAGTGGTAAGGTACAACTCCTGTCAGCCAAATAGAAAACTCCAACATTGGACACAAGCCAGAGAACAGTGCATTTCCTTTAAAAAAAGTTAATCTATTTCTGAAGCGGCTCAAGGTTATTAAACCACAATATTACCAAAAGAGAGGTAGAAGAATGAAGAATTATTTTAGAAATTAGAAAAACCTGAACTAATTTAGGAAAAAAAAAAAATCAAACCCAAAACACTCAGGTGTTACCTCATCAGAGATACCAATAGATACAAAATTATTGAAAATCACAGATTAAACAGTTTTGTAGTTATTGAAAGGAAAAAGAATGGGGTACGCTTTGAAGTACAGCAACAGATAATAATAACTGTAAGTTAAGCAATGAACTATATCCTAAGCAATGCTGTTTACAATGTTTCCATGTATTTTAATGCCTTAGTTCTTCATGTGTAAGCTTTCATTGTGTAAAAAGAAATAAGTATAACTTCAAAAGATTAATGACTTTATAGCTACAAATGACAGCATATTTTAATAGTATCTCTAATAGGATACCATAAATGAAAGAAAAAAAAAACAAACCAAACCAAACACAACATACCTTTAACCTGTGTGTCATCTACTGCTTTGTATTCCGTGTTCTTTATTGCAAGTTCTACACCATATCCAGATAAATACATTTTTCTGGGGCGTGGTTTCTGTTTGGTGATATTATTTTAACAGAACAAAAAACATAAGTCAAAAAACCGTCTCCATAGAAGACTAACAATATATAATACTGTAACTTTAAAATGTTATGACAGTTGTAACTTAAATTCAGCTTTCAATTTATGATTCAAAGCATAAAACATTAGATTAAAAAAAAACAACAAACAATGCCATAGCATTGAGAACGTTAGAAATAGAAAATAAGGACTCATTTTATCTCCTATAGACCACGGAAAGGCTATCAAATTTGTAATCACTTCACATATTATTAGAACTATTGAAACAAGCAGAACTGGTGCACTCTACAATTATTGATGCCTTACAATTAATATGTTAAATAATTTGCATACTGTTGTAACTCTGCCAGAGTTTTGAATGTTAGGAAGAAAATCTCTATTTCTGGGACAAGTTGATACCTTCAAAACAAAAGAGTTAAGAAGCTCTATCAAGGTGCTACTGCCAAAAACTTGTTGCCAGTTTTATCAATAAGAACTGTTTTTTCTAACTTCGGAGTAGAAGGCTGATGTTCAACAGGGTAACTACTCATAGTTATTTCTGAAAAAGTGTCCTAATTCACCCAAAATGTAGGAAAATCCTCTTCCCAAAAGGAGATTTGCAAATGCACAACAAGAATTTCATGAAAGCCCTTCAGCTTTATTTCGCAATTTCCAAGAAACATTTTGTACTGAGATTCCTCCAGCTCACCAGTCAGAACTGCAGCAGCACTGGGTTTTTTTTCTATTGGTCATCTAAGAAAATCCCAATGCAGATAGCTCTGTGTTCTCTAAACAGTTTCAGTGGTTCTGGCAAATAAAAAGACAACAGAAAAAACTGTCTCCTTTCAACACTCCTTCTCCTGGCATTTAGTGAAAAATGGATCAGTCTCAGTGGGAACCAAAAAATAGAAAGTAGAAGTTGTGACGAAGGAGGAAAAGGGATGGGTAGTCTTATAGAGAGGGAAAACACAGGGGAAAAAGCATTTTGTGGGACCACCTTGCATAGGCAGGTCAGAGCAAGGAGACTGTGAGTATTGTAGGCACCTAAAAGAACCAAAAGTTCAGTAAAAACTACAGTCCTATACATCTTAGAATTTAAGTTTGGCTTCCTCAAATTCTCTATTTCATTACTGTGAGCAAACAATTCTGTAAGTAATTTGCAAACCACAGATCTCATTTCCCTGAAATGCCTGGCCTGCATAAGTTGTTCTCAGCGTTTCAGATTATTTTTGTATTGGCTGCACTATTTAAAAGCTGTACTTTGAATATAAATTACAAAAACTTTCTGAGAATCAAAACCAAGCGATGGTATAGTTCCATATATTGGTATTAGTTTTGTCTTCTTTCTGCGTTAAGAGTAAGATAGGGAAAACATTTGGAAATACTGTTTTTAAAATACTGACATTGAGGAATACGAATGTCGAAACTGACTAATGATATTGACTCTTGAAAGCTCATGCTGCTTTACTGTAATGAAAATATGAGTTATAAAATTACATGTAATTATTTATTTCATTTTTCAGCTTGATTTTCTACTCTAGCTCCCATTTTTCTATATCTCATAACTCATTTGTTCTGCCTTCTGCACAAGGTTTACCTAAGATCCTCATACAATGTACAAACCCCAGAAATATAACCAGAAAGAGATCAGACAAAAAGACTGATAATATTGTCATTTCTTTCCCAACTGCACAGCTGTATTGTCTACCATTTCATCCAGAAGATTTCTACAACAAACTGCAACAACTTAAAAGGGAGGTTGTAGTGAGGTGGAGGTCAGTCTCTTCTCCCATGTAACTAGCAATAGGACTAGAGCAAATTGCCTCAAGTTGTGCAAGGAGAGATTCACAGAACCACAGAAAGGCCAGGGTTGGAAGAGACCTCAAGGATCATGAATCTCCAACCCCTCTGCCACATGCAGGGCCACCAACCTCACCATTGAATACCAGACCAGGCTGCCCAGGGCCCCATCCAATCTGCCCTTGAACACCTCCAGGGACAGGGCATCCACAACCTCTCTGGGCAGCCTGTTCCAGCACCTCACCACTCTCTCTGTAAAGAACTGCCCCCTGACATCCAACCTAAATCTTCCCTCTCTCAACTTAAAACCATTTCCCCTTGTCCTGCTGTTATCTACCCCTTCAAAGAGTTGAATTCAGTTTGGATGTTAGGAAATATACTCTTCTCCAAAAGAGTAGCCAGGAGCTAGAAAGGGCTGGAATTGAGGTGGTGGAGTCATGGTCCCTAGAGGTGCTCAAGAAACATAGATATTATACTGAGGGACATGGCTTAGTGGGCTATATTAGTGATAGCTGGATGCTTAGACTGGGAGATCTCAGAGGTGTTTTCCAACCTTGGTGACTACGATTCTATGATTCTAAATAAGAACTTGTATGTGTAATACACCTAATTTAGGTATATGCAAAAACAAACGTATAAAGCATGTTTATAAAAAAAACAAAAACAAGAAAAATAGAGAGAGAATGTTAACAGCTTACTGAATCAATGTTAATTAATTTGAATTGCATACCTGAACATAATGCCGGAGAACATAAACAATTTCCTCCTTTTGAGCCTTCTCAGATAAAATTTTGTGGAACTTAACGAAGTCTCTTGTACCCATTTCTGCATAAAGAACAACAACTGGGCCATCCCCTTTGAGAGTTGGGTACTTATGATCTCCTTTAAAAAGATACGGCCTGGGTCTGATTTGAGAAATAAATAATTGTGTTATTATGTATTCAGAAGTGAAATAAAAACAGTGGCAGTTTTTCTACTTCAAAATTGAAAAATGATTATATGATAAGCTTATACTCTTATACACTAGAAGTGAATGAGCTACATAAAACCATTTGAAAATAATCACAGTTGCTCACAAAAGGACTTAAAACACCACTTTTCAAATTAAAGTCTCAAAAACTGAAAAATCAGCGTCAACTATAAGTACTTTAATGTATTTTATCAAATTGCAACAGAGAGAGCAGAATAAAAAGCACAGCATCAGCATTTGGGGCAATAGTTGCTTACAGCAAGAACATTTTAATTGAAATGACATTAGATCTATTAGAGATATGCAGAGCAATCAGCGAGTAACAAAACAGCAGAAGGAAATTCAGCAAAGTTTGAAAAAGCTGCTAACACACATGGAAACTGAGTGAGGTTATCACTTATCATCAAGCTTTTTTAATTTAGTAATTTTGCTAATTTTAATTGCCTACCTACCCTCCTCATTCAATGCCATGACTGTAAAGTTATGCTTTTGTACCTGCAATAAGTTTAATATTTTCTTAGATGACTGCAAATGTCTTTTGAATAAATAGTGGGAAAGTAACAGATAATACAATTAAGTAACATTCTCAAGGTGCTAACTATCGATAAGCACTTTGTTGTTGTTGTTTTTTCCAAAGTTGCTTTTGTACAGTCACACTGGAAGGATCAATAAACTCTCCGAACGTCCTCAGGGCAAGCCAAGAAATTCTAACCCAACATATTCTGCATAAATGTGTGTACTGCAGCTACACATTCATTCAAAAATCATACTCGTAAGGTCTGAGAAGAATTCCACATGCCACAGTTTCTGTGCTGCAAAGCATAGGAACATCTTCCTTATAAAATCACAGGATAATTTACATTGGAAGGGATCTTTGGAGGTCATCTGTTTCAACCCCTCACTCAAAGTGGAGTCAATTTGTATCAAGCCGCTCAGTGCCTTCACATCTTATGAAAGGTTGGTAGGCGTGCAATAAGAGACAACATTTGCAAGGCAGAGACCAAAGAAGGAGCCTGGCTTGAGAATAAACTTGGGAGCATACAGCCAGATGTTGCAGAAGTGTCAGGTAAACTTTCACCTGCTCATTGCAGGACAGGAAATACAAAGTAGGTGTCATCAGGAAATCTGAAACAACTCTTGAGTGAGTAAGCTCTCTTCAAGAACAGATTCAGATTTGTCCCAATGAAAGCATACATAGTGATGTGACTTTGAAATTTCCTTCCCATACCCAGAGAGACTACAACTGCCGCAGTCATTCACAGGGTGCCAAAAACCTAAATCAGGGGAGCTTCTTTTCCTTTCACCAATCACCTAGGCAGAGGAGATGAATGATTCCTGCTCTCAGTAAGTACCAACAGCTGTCGCAGCAGTCCTGAGCACTGACAGTCTCAAAGACTGCATTTCATATTACAGTGACCAAACTTCACTAACGACTTAAGCACTGAGTGAAATAACACAGCACAGGGCTACCATAATGACCTGTAATTTTGAAACTAAAGCATTCAGTGAATCCAAGACAAGCCTCCATTCTCTGTTTCTCTTTGAAACTGAATAGCCATGGAAGAATTTGTTTTCTTACTGCTATGAGCTAATTAATTTCCTGCCAAAAGACACTCTCATGTGAATGCTGCCTGAAAGGTAAGGAGCAGAAGATCAGCAGGCAAAAATGATAAATATGCAGATATGGGTTCTAGCACCCATTAACCAGCTACTAGGGTACTACAGGCAACTACATGCTTGTACAGATAGCTGCAAAAACGGCATGCATAACTCTCATTGGATATTTCTGCTCTTGGCTGAAAATGCCCCAGAAATCGTAGTGTTGTTTTCAAGATATGCAATTCTAATCATTTTATTACTGAAGATTTTTCTTTAAAATGTCCAAGGCTATTGAGCAGCCCATTGCATCTTCACAAACTAGTTCCTATTAGAGCCATGCAGCCCACTGGAACATAACTGAAACAAATCAAATCACGGTGGCTGCTGAGTAAAGGAATGGCTGAAACACAACATTGACCTTGAGATGCAGACTTTATCCTTTTGGGCTCTCCTGAGTCCAAAGTGCTGGAGCCTTCTTAGACCTCAGACTGAGCTGACGGATCTGCACAAAATAATGCTGTAAGCTCTTATTTCTCTTTCACTGAGACTTGAAACTATAATCCCTAAAAACAGAGTATTTCTTCATGTTCCATACAGTAAACTTAAAAATACAACTGAAAACCTAGCTTATGCCTGGCTTAACTGAAAGAGTCATGACAGACAAAAGACCAAAAAAAAAA
Source organism: Perdix hodgsoniae (assembly GCA_035772895.1). Lineage (NCBI taxonomy): Eukaryota > Metazoa > Chordata > Aves > Galliformes > Phasianidae > Perdix > Perdix hodgsoniae. The sequence goes on along the minus strand of JAPSGF010000059.1, from coordinate 1,006,812 downwards.
AGCAAAAAGCAAGAAAAATAGTTTGATAAAAAAGGGAGGAGCATACATCATTTAAAAAATTTACTTGTCCTAAAAGCTGCAGAGAAAAAGAACAACTGAGATAGAGGAGCCAACAGCAAGACAGAACACCGTCCTGTATATCATTATGTACATCACATAGAAAAGACAGAGGAGGCGCACAGCCCTTTCTACATCACTAAGGCTCTAAGTCTCCAGCACAAGTGACTGAGCATATGCTATCCAGAGCATAACCCACCAACTGAAAAGAAAAAAATTCAGTTTTTAAAGTTAATTTAATGATTCCTGGTAGTCTCTTTCAACTTTGAACTTTCTATTGTTTAGTATTCTAATTTTCTAGAATCTTGCAAATTTGGGAAATTTAGAAATCTTGCAAATTTTATCTCCAGTAAGAAGAATTTGCAGAATCCACCTTACAGGAGCAGTAAACTGCTTTATAAGAACAGCGTATTCAGACACTGTGGTATTTTTTTTTTTCCCCATAGTTTACATTTGGTCAAAATCAAACTCCAAGAATTATGGCTCACTACATTATCTTTCAGGTTCAAATCTCCACGAGGCAGCTGAGAATATGGACCAAGAGTATGATGACTTTGACCACTGCAGAAAGAAAAAAAAAAAACACAACCACACCTACATCTTGAAAACATACAGTTGATTTTTGTTTTGATACAGGTTAAACATTTTGCTTTCATAATTATTTATTTGGATAGATTCTACATTATTTCATGGACAAACTTCATTTTGGACTGATGCTAATTTCTACAGGACAAAACCTGCAGTGTTTTGACAGGTGCAAAGTCTAACACAAGGTAAGAAAGGTTATGCCAGCTTATTATGTAGATTCTTCTTTCACTCCCACAGTTCAAAAACCCTCAAATACATTGCCAATGACTACATAAAAACTCTGCTGGTAGAAGTACTGACTCTGAAGCATGAAATGGTATGTTTGCATACTGCAGAGTAAACCCGACTATCTCACACAGACAAAAAAGGAAAAAAATAAAGAATATTCCCGTGATTAGGGGAGCAAAGCTCTGTATTTTATTTTAAAAGTCTATTTTAATACGTAATTAATGAATTTCTACAACACTGAGTGTTTAAAATATCCAAGAACCAAAAGTAACTCTTTTGGAATAATGTGTATTTTAAACATACTGTAAGCACTGATTTATGAGGTTGTTAACAACAAATATATAGAATGCAAAATTCCAAAATATTACAAGTATAAGTGCTACACTCCATTTTGTTTTTTTAGCAATATATTTTTTTTTTCTCTTAAAACAAAATCATTACATTTACCTCTTATTAGCCTTCTTCAGAAGCTTTTTAATTTCATTAGTTTTACAGGTGTGCTTCTCATGGATAACCACAAATGCACTGCAGCCTTCTGGTGGAGGTTCATCAGCTGCAATCTAATATTTCAACAATTATACTTAACCAGAATACTTTGATTGCACTTCAACTTAAACTCACATCCCTCTGATTAAAATAACAGCTGTCATTGAGTTGTGTTTCTAATTAAGCCCATTCAAAGTTGTGTACATGTGAAAACAGTAATAGAAAATATTAGAAGATTGAGACCAAACTTTATGAGATGCAATCTACTAAATGTGATCATATTCCATAAAATGCAAGTCTATTTATGTTCTGTAATGAGGGGCTCAGAAATGTCCTCCATAGGCTGATATCACCGACTGTACTCAAAGGCATTTTTAATTTTAGTTACTGTCAGTATTTGACTATCTTTCAAATTCTGAAATATTAAAATAATGGGAGAGAATTCCACAAAATAACAGATCTAAATGCTCTGAATGTGTAGGAAATTTCCCACTTTGGGAAATGTCTGAATTCCCATTTCAGTATTTAAAGCCATGTAAAAACAAACAAATAAAACCACCTGAGTTTTAACAAAGAACAATTCTAAAAAATTTACCCTGGAAATAAAGCTAATCATACAGTTAAGCACAAGTATTTATTCTGCACAATAAAACTAGCTTATAAAACATATAATATTATGCTTTTTATAATACAGATCAGATTTGATTGAAAAAAAACCAAAACAAAAAATAACAAAAAAACCCACCAGCATATATATTACTGAATTGCAATAATAAACATTATTTACTCTAAAGCCAAAATACCACATAAATCATTCACCAAATGTACTGGAGAATACATTCCTTGAATATACCTGCTGAAACATCTGAACAGTTGGAGAATATGCCCGTATGGAAAGTGCAAACTTCAACAGATTGATTTGGAAATTGGATAAAAATTGTCCTGCTTTCTTCAAGATTAAATTGTAATACGAATACTCTGTATCTGTTGAAGAAAAAAAAAAAGGACAAATTTTTAGTATTTAGTCTCTAACTGCATGACGTATCTATCTGTGCAATGTAATGTGCAAATATTACTTCAGTACTGTCAGGCACTTCAAGTCTTCAGTGTTGTTCACTGACAATTGTTGCTTTTACTACTAATGCAAAATTAGAAGGTTATTTACATTTAATCAGAATTATTTTCAAATTATTTTCTCATATTTAGTCTAGGAACTTTCAAACCACACAGCTTATATTAATAAAGTTCTTCTGAAGATTATACACTGTAGTCTATTCTCACATCATATTTCTTTCCTAGAAATACATGATAAACAAGATTATGAGAAGTGATGTGGCTTCCCATTCCAGAAACCCAAACAATCTTGCCTTCTCAAAGCCAAAATTACGACTCCAAGTAAAACAGGAAGGTGAATTTTGTCTGGGAAAAACAGAAGTTATAATACGGAACTGTGGCTGGAAATCAGTAATTTCTATTTCTTCTTGAAGTGAATTATTTATAGAAGGATCTGGGCAGGAAGGGACCTTAAAGATCATCCAGTCCCAATCTCCTGCCTGTGGGCAAGGACACCTTCCACGAGGTCAGGCTGTCCAGTGCCCCATGCAAACTAGCCTTGAATGCCTCCAGGGATGAGGCACCCACAGCTTCCCTGGGCAGCCTGTGCCAGCACCTCAACACTCTCATACATCTACCCTCTTTCAGTTTAAAGCCATAACCCCTTGTCCTGTCATTACATTCCCTGATAAAGAGTCCCTCTCCAGCTTTCCTGGAGGTCCCCTTCAGATACTGGAAGGCTGCAATGACGTCTCCCCAGAGCCTTCCTTCTCCAGCCTGAACTAGCCCAGCCCTCAGCCCATCTCCATAGGAGAGGTGCTCCTGCGCTGTGATCATCCTTGTGGTCCTCCTATGGACCCACTCCAACAGCTCCACATTCTTCTCATGTTGGGAACCTCAGGGCTGAATGCAGAACTCCAGGTGGGGCCACATAAGGGCAAAGCAAAGCGGGACTATCACCTTCCTCACACTGCTAGCCACCCCCCTTCTGATACAGCCCAGAGTAGGGTTGGCTTTCTGAGATACACATGAGCAGTCTCATGCTCTCTTCAGGCACAAGACAAAAAAGCCTCACTAGAAGAAGTTGTAGTACCCTTTACCAAGTTGTGAAAAAGACCAGTGTCTTCTTAAAGGATTTAACAAATAAATTGTATCAAAAATTAGTACTGGTCTGTGTGTATTATACAGGGCTACACATTTTTGAACACAAAACACAGAGAAGCTGTCACCATAACACATGTTGTGCAAAATCCGTTCCAGAGGTTGGTCTTCCACTGAAGAATAGCTGAAATACACGCAGGCCAATGCAGAACTGACACTGTGGCCAAAAAAAATCTAAGTAATCAGCATGTATTTTACTTACATGAACAAACACTAGCTGTTCTTGCAGCAGTTCAGGATCTCTTGCACATGTAATTACAATATTTTCCTAAATAGTTGAAAACTTACAGCAAGGGAAAGTGAACTGAGGGAAGAAACCGCTCTCCCTGTCCAGCTGAAATCTATCTGTGTTCTTTTATTTTAAACGTGCTCTTTCTGCACAAATGGAATTATCGTCCCAGTGGGATTTTTACTGTCTGAAAATCATCTCTCATGACCTTACACATCCCATTTTACCTGACTCAGATGCAGCAGGTCTCAGAAATACTTGTATTAAATGATGACTGCAGCTATCAAAATGATATTACTTTGCCATGGTCCAAGACATGTACCATACCCTGCAGGTCACATTTTTGGAACTGTTAACTGCACCCAACTCTAGATGTGAATAAACTTCTGAGCTTAGCAAGTTCTCATGAAAAGGATCTCTTGAGATGGAGTTAAAAAAAAAAAAAAAATCAATAAAATCCCATAACCTGGGAGATTAAGGAAAAAAAAAATGCACAATAAAACTTGGAGAAGAAATGTGATGATGCTTGATCATTCACCATTCTGATACCAGAATATCAGTAAATATCGTTTTACTCTATAGAAAGCTGTCTTTCACCGTTCCTGTATGGTAATTTTAATTACAGCTTATGTGATACCCTGAGTTTTCATTGCAAGATTTCATTCCCATTATTTATTAGATGGAACAGACCCACTAAGCAGTTTCTTCCTTGCCTTGTTTCCTTGCCCAAGTACTGTAGGAATACTTCTGCTACTGCAAGATACCATCACAACTTCTTTCTTTTCTATGTCAGCAAGGAGTGTTTTCTCTAATGTTTACTCATTAATCTGTATCTCAAACTTGTTAAGGCATTTTTTCATTTCTGGAAATTATGAAGTATCTCTCTGGTACCATAATACCCAAAACTGTCAGAATCATGGAAGTATCTTCTCACTTACTGTTTGCCTTAGGATTGGCAGTGCTTTTTGTATACAATATTCATAACTAAGCACTTCCTATCCTCTCACTTTCCTCCAAGCTTTTGTTCTTAGAGCTTCTAGGACCTCCTTTCTTGCCTTCTCCTCCTTAAAATTCACTATTTAGAAAGGCTCTATTTGTTATAATTTACTATTTTTTAAAAAATCAGGATTTCTAAGGAGTTGCCTTCCTATAAATTGTGTACAATCATTTCCATCAAATTTTAAATTAACTGGACTATTTCTACTTACACTAACCCAGCTGGCTTCATTCAGGCTACAGTTGTACCTCTTTAAATTTCAGCATGTTAAATCAATCCACACCAGTAGCTACACAAACATGCAAAAACATTTTTTTCTAAGATTATTATATGCTTCAAACTGTTTTCATACAGCATTTGCTCCTTGAAACTTGACAACTGCTTGCCCTTCAGGCACACTGTTAACATACTCTATGCTGGAAAGTGGAAGCTATAATAAATTTCTAGGATGTTAGAAGGAATCAAGGAGAAACAGATGTTTTGGTCATAAAGTGTTGCATGATAGCATAGAGCCATTAAATTCATTAACAAAGTTGATTAAAAAAATAAGTGAGATGACAATGATAGGGATACAGCTCCAGATCTGAAACATCCAAATGTAAATGCACAAGCCTTCATACGTACAATCTGTAAACTGCCATTCTAACCAATATAGTCTAGCAGTCAACAAAACATGAAAAACCATTTAGCTCACCCTAGAGATACCTACATTTGTCAGTTGAATAGCTCTCCAAACTCCTGTAGCCAAACTGACTACGAGAAGAACTGAAGCAGATAGCTAAGTCAGCCCACATTTAACATCTACACTTTCTGTCCAAAAATCTACAGCTGCATCTCGTATTACAGGTAGATTAAATATAATGTAACGAAAGGGAGAGGACCAGGATGGTCACAAAAGGGAAGCAAAGGCCTTTATCAGAGCTCCTATGATTCCATGCCAAGTGAGAACAAGCACCCCCAAATGAATCTGAAAATATGCTGGTGCCTGACAGAAGAATTGAAAGAACTGAGGCACAGGAGGCAGGGTGAGCAACCATAAGGGATGTAATAAAGTCAGAAGACCACCGAGTGATAGACTTATTGGTTCGAAGTATGAGAGTATGGAGACTGTTCCAAAAGCATATGTATGTGCATTTGTATTTACAGACCCCATCAGGGTCTGTACAGCACCCAGGTAGCAGCAGTTCAAGCTATCACCGGACTGTCGAAACTCCATAAATTCAGGCTAGATGCCAGTATAAACAGGACATTGCACAATACTGCATGATTATTAGAGAAAAGTGCCATACCTGAGACTGTATTATTTCCTCAGTATAGTTAGTATAGGCATAAAAATACTTACCTGTTTTAGTTCTGATTGATCTAATAAGTGTGCACTGATAAACTTCCTATATCTGCAAAAGATAATCTGCATTACTGCTGTTTGTATGGAATTCATTGTTCTATTCTTCTGGAGAAGTTTCCTTATTAGCATATGTGGAACTTATTGTTTTGTTACTGTAGTTGGCTTTGTGTACTTTTCAGTATTCGTGAGGTAGTTGATAACTCAACATATAAACTAAATCACTTAAGACGACAATAAGCACCTCAGTTATTGTTTGTCAGCAGGTAACTACTTACCTTCACTCCATGTTCCTAAATTAACTTTTTGAGATATAAAATTAGCAGCAAGTTTAAACTGCAATTTTATTGTATTGTAACAGTGTTTCTCTTTACTATTAAGTTTTCAAATCTTTGAGTTCTTTGTAACTTACATACAGCCCAAAATAGCAGCAAATTCATTTCAAAACTTTCCACAAGCCCAGAGCCAAATGTGTTTCATATTAAGTAAATATACAGAATGTTGTCCATGCTACCTGAAGATCTCACTCTAATTTAACAGAGCGAATCTCATAATCACTCTCTCAGATATTTTTCATAGCATATATGCTCATTCACGTCCAAGTTGATTTGAGTCATTATTAAAGAGTGTTATAACAATCACACTAACCCTACAAAACGTTATACCAAATTCCACACATGTTTTTCTTACCAAATTTGTTAAATTTCTACATATGTAATAGCTAAGCAAACTATAGGTCAAATTTGCTATGGCTAAATATTCTAAATGAACAAGTTAACAATCGATGTTCATTATTCTCAACTTACAATAACACATTTGAAGGACTGATAAAACAACAGACTTGAAATCATCTGAGGAATGACTTGGGAAAAAAGGCACTATAATTGATATTTCTAATTGTCATATACCTCCTCCAATACTCCATTCTTTACTGAAATACTCAACAGTACACTGGGATACAAATCTACCATTCAAGTCCGCTATAAGCCCAGTTTTTCAGCTTCAAATCTAGAATTTCTTAGCCTTCTAAGGTTTTCTTTTCCTGTTCAAAACCAACACTCATGGCAAAAGCATTTCTCCCAGTCTCTAACCAGAACTTCCATGTTTCAACTTCTGCCCATTGATTCCTTTTGTATTACTGCAGATCTTCATGAAGGGTCTGGTTCCATCTTCTGCACATCATGCTATCAGGCAGTTGAGGATATAAGATCTGCTCTTACTCTTCTCCCCTTGAGGCTGAATACAAACCAGTTCACAGTCTTTCCTCACGAGTCTGCTCCAGTTCCCCAAGCACTGTGATGATCTTATCCTATACTTGCTTCAGTATGCCAGTGTCTTTCTCATAACAGGGAGTGCTAAATTGGCTTAGTAGTACAGAAGCAGTCTTGCAAGTGCCACAGTGAAATAATCACTTGTCTCAACTTGCTTGTTACTACACTCAAGCAACCCAGTACATAACTGGCCTTCATGGGCCTAATGGTGCAATGATACTCAATGTTGGCAAGAATACCCAGCTCTGTTTCTCAAGAACTGCTTTCCACTCATCCAGTGCCACTTTTACCCTGTTGCTGAAGTTTTTCCTGCCCACATGCATGAATCATTTAAGTGTCTTTAATGCTGAACTTTCAGATCTTTCTCCTGGCCCACCTCTCCAGCCTGCCAGCTTCTTGATTTACCCCCCTTCTGTACCACCCACAAGCCTATGGCAGAAAGACACTACCTAGAGCTTTGATAAACAGATTAAACAGTTAGCCATAGTACATAACATAACAAATGCCACTGGTAGTCAGACACAAATTAGACTCAGCTTTGTACCATTTTCCATATCCTCATACTCTTACACAGAACAGCTCCACACAGCATTCGTTACTCAGGCTTACTATTCTCAGTTACTCTCTGATTTTGTTTATATCCCTGATATCAGACTATCCTCAAGTTTTCATTAGCTCATGTAACTTTTTGGTTTTTTTTTATCCTTCCAGTTTACATCGAACACCTACAATCACAATTCTTTGTACATCACCTGCTTCTACTAGATCCTTTCTGAAACAATGAAAGGTACTGGGATAAGGGCAGTGAGAAAGCAGAGTAGAACATCATGTTCTATTCAACACAGAAATGCTCCATGCAATCATAAGCAAGCAAATGTTGTTTACCATGCTGGTCTCTGTTCCCTTTCCAGCAATTTCCTAAGTCTATCACTTCTTTGGGCATTGCTAAGCACTCAGACAATGCTCTCACAGACTTACCCACAGGGACACAAAAAACTTTTTGACTTGTATTCAGTCATACTTGCAGAGATGTGTTGTTCCCTGAGTTCTATTTCCCTCCAATATATTATATTCTGGGCATGACAGGGATTCATTTCCATCGTCACACTTACGTTGCTGGCATGATTTTCCTACTTTTCAGCTTACGATTACTTACGTTAGCATTCAATTTATTTAAAGCTTCTTCTAGTGGTACGTCCTCATGCTCATGCCTAACGAATGCTACTATTTTGAACTAAAGAGCAAATGAAACAAACCTAACTTGTTTGGAAGCTTTTTCACTTAGTTCATCTATTAAATTTCCAAAGAGGTTTAATACTGACTAACCTCTTGAAGCATTTTTCTTCATTAGTTTTTGTACTTTCTACTAAACTTTTCCCTAAGATATCTTCTGGGATGGCTCACTTACCTTTATGATTAGTTCAGTTGATTTTATCTCAAAACTTCTATCAACTTAATATTCTGTCACCACAGAAGGGATTTTATTATGTTTTGCCACCAATATTATTCTAAAACACTAACACAGCTATTAATGTAGTCTCTATGTCACCAAGAAGTATTAAATGTCTGTGCTTTCTTCCTTTTTTTTCCTTTAGCCATCATTCTCATTTTAGTCATGTGTGGGGTTCTCTCCTCTTCAAACATACTTCTTCCACAACATGTTATTCTGAATATCCTATAAACTCTTGCTGAATCATATCAGAGGATAAGTGTATTTAATCTTAGCATTTCTGTTCCGTGCTGTAAAAGCAGTTCAGTCCATTCGTCTTCCTTGTTTTTAAAATAGCCCTGCAGTAATAGTGTATCTTCTCTGGAAAAAATAAGCTGAAACTTGCTGAAAGATAAATACTTAACAAGCAATCATGGAAGAGACAGAATTTACTTGACTGCAACTAGCCAACGTCTGAGCTTGATGTTCAAAAATTATAGAAAGGTTATTTATTAAAACTAGCATGCTGTTCAACTTACCTCCTTGTTTATAAATTGTTAATTCTCGTACAGTTTCCAAGAACTGCCAAAACTTCTCATTACCATCTTCTGCAATAAATTCACTGTTTAAAAAATAAAAATGAATTGTCCATAGGTTGACTTCCTTCAAAGACATACCATAGCAAAAATCCTCACTTGTTCTGAAGTAACAACAAAAACAAAGACCAGGAAAGAATAGAGCACTTAACACCTGGTATGTTTGGTTAAATTTTGAACAAAACACTACCAAACTTTATGGCCAGGGTTGTAAAGTAAAGAGACTACTAATAAACACAATGTATCTTATCTTTATTTTTTCCATACGCTTACCGATATACTGTTATATATGAAACCAGTAAAGAATACAAACTTTTATTAAATAGCAGCTATACATACAAATAAGAACGCAGCGTTGGATTACATTTTTAATTCAGTCACAGACTTTTATCCATTACAATGTTTACTTTGATAAAGAAGGAAGGTCCCAACCTCTCAAACACTTTCAAAGAGGGGTTGTTCATTATAGTTGAAAAAGGCTGGGTTTGCTTTATTCTGAATAGAGTTTTTACACTTACTGGTAACATTTCTAAAGCCTTTCTTAAGGAAACATCAGCTGTTTTTTTTTTTCCTTCCCCTTTACATCTTCCAAAAAGATGGAGTTGCTATCACAAGTGCATTGTTTTCTAATGCTTACTTTGGAACCTTGCCACTCTGATTACAGGAGCTTGCAATTCTCCCTTTTGTGGGAGTCCTCCATACAGCATTAAGTGCGTTGAAATTAAATAAGCAAAAGATCTTGTAAAACAAACTGGCTCAAGAGCCATCTAACACTGGAAAGAATCTAGGCTTCGATATTCTGAATTTATGATTGCGAATTAACAGTACGCTTTTAGAAGACACGGTTTACTACTGCAGCTCCTCATCTTCGTCAACGTGTCTCCTTAACTTGGGTGAGAGGAACATCACCAGAGAATCATGGAATCGCTTGGCTTGGAAAGGGCCTCAAAGCCCACAGCTGTGGGCAGGGTTACCACTCACCAGCCCAGGTTCCAAGGCCCATCCAGCCCGGCCCTGAGCACCAGCAGGGCACAACCTGCAGGCTCAGAACGCGCCAGGCTCACTTACTCACCTCACCAACCTTACCAGCAAAGCGGCCGAGTGCGGTAACCGCAGAATAATGACAAACAGTACACCGAGGGCAGGGGAAAGGGCGTTAACGGCACGTCACAACCCAAGGCGAGCAGTTCACCTCGCTCGAGCAACAGAGAGAACAGAGACCCGCCCGCCTCCCCTCCCGACCCCCGGCCTGGGCAGCAAACACCGCTCCCTTCCCCCCGAGGAGGGCGGCGGGGGCTGCACGCACCTCGCCTCCAGCAGCATTGGGGTCGCCGGCCATTTCGCCGCCAGCCGAGCCGTCACGGCCGGGGAGGAGGCCGGATCCCCGCGGCAGGGACACGGCCGCACCCACAGGAGGACCAAGAGGGCGAACAGCAGCGAGGCGGCAGCCATAAGACAGCGCAAACTGCACTCGGACAATTACCGCCCACACGGCTCCCGCTGCCCGGAGCTCGGCGTGCGCGCCTCGCCCCGCCCACCTAGCCAATGCCGTACTGCCATTGGCCGCCCTGTGCGCTTTCTATCGGACTATTGGTCATTCTAAAGGCCAATCACGGACGGACGCCATATAAATATAGTGGAGTTGTACATGCTTGTCTCTTGACACGCGGCTTCGGAGCCTACGCGCATGCGCGGAGTAGCGGCTCGCAGAGGGGAGGCGTCGCTGCGCGCGCAATGGAGTATTGGCAGCGCTTCGTTCCTGAGGTGGAGTTCATCTCCTCCTGAGTCGTCTTTATTTTTTCCTTTTTTTTCTTCCTTTTTTTTTAAAAAAGGAAAGACGCAAGAAAAAACGTTTGTTGTCTCTAAGAGTAGCACAGTTTTCAACCAGATTGCCCAGAGAGGTGATGGAAGCCCTGTTTCTGGGCATCGTGCTGTAGGTGTCCCTGTTCTTTGCAGAGCACTTAGACTACGCGGCTTTTAAGGGTCCCTTCCAACTCAAAACCATCCTGTGCTACTGCTGTGTGCTTGGTGGGTCTGTCTACCTTACCTCCATCCGTCAGCTACCTTTCTGTATGAAGCAGCTGTATTATGTTTTATATTATTTGTTTTATTTTATATTAATATTTGAGAGACTGCTGTTGCTGCTTCGCTGTAATTTCTTAATAGGTTGCACTTTTCGTACAGTTTATTATTTACCACACAAAAGAACCATAGTTTTGTTGCCATTAGTTATGGAAATACTACTTTGAATACTGTGGTGAGATAAAGTGGAGCTCTAAATCAATGGTAAGACAATTAGCCTCGGTTGAATTACAGAAAATCATTGAGCTTTTTGTCTTGCAGAAAGACCTCTGCTTAAATGCAGAGGTCTCAATTGGATCCAATCTCTCTCCCAACACATTTATCTCTCCAATTTGGGGTTATTTTTTTAATCAGATGCCTAAAATTCAGGTTCATAGATAAGTTCATTTACTCTGTCTCGTCCAACCTCCTGCTCAGGGCAGGTCTCTGAGGTCTTTGTCCATCTCAAGGATGGCACCTACACCTCTTTGGGCTTTTTGACCTGTTGCTTGGTTCTGTTCTTCAGAAGTATGGTTTTGTAACAGAGCAGCACCTTCCTTTTAAAGAAAGTATTTGTGTATATCCATCTATGTTTATATTCATCTTCCCTTTCCTTTGGTACCTTGACTACATTCTAGCCACAAAGAGCCAAGGTACGCTCTTCAGAAATCAACTTCTTCATATTTATGCAAAGGCAGATTTTCATCTTTTGAGCAGTGTGCAAACCTAGGAGATGGAAAGCAGACTTAATCTTCATTTCTCCAGCAGAGTTTTACGTAATTAAGTATTCCAAATAAGAGACTTAGACATTGCTGTATGCACAATTCATATGTATGAGGAAGATGCTGAGTTCTCTTGAACCATTTTTCAGCAGAACAGAAAAACAATTACAGTAGAACTTTAAAATTATTCATCTCACAGCTGTGTAAATAAGAATTGATTATCATAGCTGTTTCAGTGTGAATAAAGGAAGTGATTAATGAGGGTTTCTCAGTAAGATGCAAATGTTTTGTAGTATAAGTCATAGCGAACTATGTCTACTTAATTGAAACCGTGGTACTAAGTGAGAATAAGCTGAACTTTGTCAGTGTAATCAGTTAACTGAAAATACAATTTTTTTCTATAGATTGAAAATTTTTAAGCTGAAGGGCTCCCTTTCTCTCTCACTTGGAGGTAATACAAGTGACAAACAGTAGTCAAATGATATTGCTGTTACCTAGTGTACAATCAAGGAAAAAATAATATAATTGAAAAGTACAGTCAAATAGATGTATAATCAAAAATAAACCAATAAAGAGTTAGGCACAAGGGTAACAAAGACAAAGAGAAAATAAGTGGAACGCTTACCCGCGCAGAGGGCTCGCAGTAAAGGTCTCCAAAGGAGTGGATCTCTCAGAAGAGATCCTTCCTCCCTGGCAGTCAGCACTTAAATGGGTCTGGAGAGGTGGAGCCTGGCTCCACCCCTTCCTGCAGCACAGGTGAACTGCTTTCACCTGTGCTCCCAGGGCTGACATACTGCTTGCCTCAGATAACTAATCAAAGGTTCAGGCTGTGATTCAGCAGCTCCCATACACCTAGTTATTGATCTACAACCTTCTGAGCAGTGACTGCTGGCCTCCTTTTACTTTGCTATGAGTTTGGATGCTAATCTCTTCAGAACCTATCAATGTTGTTCTCTGCATTATGAACAGAGCAGGCCTTTGAGGTATTTCCCTGAAGAGATTAAGTATGAATTTTAAACACTGAATAGCTTTTCATCCATTCCCTTGGAAATTAAGACCAACTTGATTTCTAAGAGTAGCGTATGTCTGTATAATAATATTATGCAATAAACATATGTCTATATGGTGATATTATGCAATAAAGAATGCAGAATATATTCTATAATTTCTCTTTTTGACTTGCAGAGAAGAGCAAATACAAAAGTTGTTGTAGAAGGTAAAAGTAACAAGCCTGATTTCAGCAGCTTAAGAGCTGTTCAGTGGCAACTCTGGTGATCATAATCTATGCTGCTTTGCTGTAAACCTACATATGCTACTGTAGTAAATGTTCTTCTCTTTCAAACTTATTCGGGGAAAAAAAAAAAACAAACAACATTTTGCTTTCTGAGATGAACATATAAGTTACAGCTTCTTATGACCCACCTTAGAACCATGAAGACAATACCTCCTGGGTCAGGTGAGACAACTGTTTGTAGTATCTTTGTAGTACTTAATGGACAACAGTAAATTTGGGGGAATGCAGCTACAGCTATTCGTGGATACACCAGCTGAAGTCTGTAAGCAATGATGCACTTCTGTTTTGCCAACTGGAAAATGTGTTTGCAGTGATTTCTGAACCATGCTGACTCACCTGGGCAACTGACTGTGCCAATGAATAAAAACAGAGCTTATCTTTAGCACGGCACAGCTTTCCTGAATCTAACAACACCAGATCTTTGCTTACTCAATCAAGCTTATGATGTAACATGAACGGGGAGTTATGATTTTATTAACTGGGGTGCTCTCACAACTGTTCCCTTATTTACAAAATCTTGAGACACTCTTCTTTGTTGAGAAGAAGCATTTTTCCCATTCTCCCTAATTGTGAGTTTGTATGTGTGCTTAGTGAAAGGAACATATGATATTGTATGTAGAACTTCATGGAGTTTTAGTGGAGACCTTCATAAATGGTTGTAGATATGTCTGTAATCCCTATAATGTCATTTTACTTCTGTTTTTATTATTCAGAAGCAAATACATTTTGTGATGCTTCAATAATATGTTTGTCCAATCTTTGCCAATAAATTTGACAGGGATGCAGGTTGGTGTACTTCAACTAATTTCTAAATAAATGTTATCAGTGGGCAACATACAAGCAATCTTATTGTAACAGTATTCTAACTTGCATAGTAAGTTGATGTGGAACAAACCTGCATGGGACTTTAATATTTACTCTAGACAGTAAAAAAGCATTCTATGAAATTTCTGAAAGCTTCAGCAAAGTAGCAGGCATAACAGGTGAATCTTAGACTGGCATACCTGTATTGTTTCAAAGTTTCCAAATAGGGGGCAGGGATGATGTGTTTAAAAGATACAGAGTGAAACTGAACAGGAGTGAGCTTACTCACTTTGGTCACGTTATGCAATTCAAGGAGAAATTCTTCTGACGTCTTTTGCCTTAGAGTGACCTGACTCTGGATAACTTAAGAAAATAAAGAACTGAAAAGAAGTTGTTTTAGTTTCAGATTTTTTTTTTGGACTTTTGTTTTGTTTTGAAATCCAGGTCAAAGATGGCATGAAAATGTCAGTGTTAGACTTGGAATCATAAAATCATTTCAGTTGGAAGGGACCCTTAAAGGTCATCTAGCTCAACTCCCTTGCAGTGAACAGGGATACCTACAGCTAGATCAGATTGCTTAGAGCCCAGTCCAGCCTAACCTCAACTAGCTCCAAGGGTGGAGCATCCACCACATCCTTGGGCAACTTGTTCTAGTCTCTCACCACCCTTACTGTAGAAAGCTGGTTTATATCCAATCTAAATCTCTCCTCTTTTGGTTTGAAATCATTTCTCTTTGTCCTTCAGCCTGCTGACCATGCTTCTTTGGATGCAGCCCAGGATATGGTTACTTATTATGTAGGTTTTACACTTATTTTAATAAATTTGCTTCCTACTGAAAAATACTCTGCAAGTGTAATGCTTTCTCTCATGTCCACCATTTCCAACCCAGCAATTCTTAAATGGTGTTACGTGGTCTGAAAAAAAGATAAGTGATGCACCAGTAATACAAAAATTATCTTAAAATGTACTGATTCAGTTAGTGATTTAAGTAATAGCCACACACCAATGGTCCCAAATGTAGTTTGCCACAGATATATGTGTGGGAGATTATGACTTCAGAAGGTAAAAGATGTTTACGTAAAAAGTGCTAAGATGAGGTTTTGTTTTGTTTTACATCGTTATTTGATATGTGCAAGAAAAATGACTCAGGACAATTCTGAAAGCATACAAAAAACAGCAGCATCAAAAAAACCTTTAGTGCGATGCTGCGGGTGAGTTTACTGAAACAAATACAGTATTTCCTGAAAAGAAGGAATTACATTTGCATTACCTGTGAATCAAAAGGTGATGCTACGCGTGAGGTGAAAGAACTAAAGATCGTATGCCTTTCTGATGAAGTATGGCAGTGATATTTCCTTTTGAGTCAGCACTAAATCCTTGCTTGAAGGAAGTATGTTAAAAAACATAAGCTAAGTTGGAAAAACAGAGTTGTATTTTAAAAAGTTAAATGTATACAATATGCTTAAGTAATACAGGCTTCATGTGGTACGTGGAACATTTGGGCACTGGAACATGCTCTCCAGGGCTGTGGTACCGAGCTGCTGGAGTTCACAAAGCATTTGGACAGCATGACATAGCATTTGATTTTGAATGGCCCTCTGTGAGGCCAGGGTTGGGTTCAGTGACCCTTGTGGATCCCTTCCAGCTTGGGATATTCTATGATTAGCTAGGGAATCCTCAACCGAACTGCTTTTGCCATGCTAGCAGAGAGGTAACCTTTGCAGTAACTACTTGTTCTCAGCTGTCTGGAGTGGCATAGTGACACTGGCTTTCAGGCAGCTCTGGAACTCCTGAATGGGCAACACACTGTTCATCCTGAGGTACCTTGGAAGTTGATCCTGCTTTATGCACAAGTAGAACAAGATGACCTCTGGTGTGCTGTTCTAGCCTACGTTAGCCTGTGACTAATGTAAATATAATTAATTAAAACTTTGTGTAACTAAAACAAAATAGAACAAGTCACACTTCATTGTGTGAAATACAGTGGATTTGTTACCAGTGGAACAAATTCTAATGCTGCTCTTCAGATTTTGCAATGTTCCTTCTCCTCTGTCTATTATTTTGGTAACAGTAGTGAACTCGTACGTGGGCTTCTGGTCTGTCAGGGCTCATTTCAGCTCACTTCCCAGATGTGAAGAACAACGCTTCTGGATAAGTCGTCTAAATCCATTCCTTTCAATAACTTATACTGAATGTATTTAGAGAGAACACAGAAGTATTACTTTTCAGTAATGTAAATTAATATTTTATGTCCTTTTCAATTTATCTGAGTATATAAAATTTTCAATTTTTGTGATTTATACACAAAGCTAATTACAATCCATTGTCAAGACAGCTTGAAAAATCAATGTAAAAACTAACAGTTACACATAAATGAAAGAGAAGCAAAAAGTGCAGCCACAAGCTATTACACATATAATGAAAATGGATTTATTGCTTAAGTCTCTTATTACCTTCTATTATTAAACCATTAAGAAGGTCCTTTAAGTTTAATCCAAACTGAAAAAGACACATTTGTGTGCATGTATATATGACATTCCAGTCAAATATGTATTAAATGAACACTTTGAGAATTAAAACCCCTGAAGAAAAAAAATTGATTCCCACATTCTCAGGCATTAGTATTATGTATCCATCAATAAATTATAAAATACATATTTTAAGTTCATAACATATGGAAAAATCATTAGTTGTTTTTTAGAACATGAATGTATATTCAATCACAGAATCACAGAATCCGTAAAGTTGGAAAAGGCCTCCAAGATCATCCAGTCCAACTGTCCACCTACCACCAATATTTCCCCACTATGCCATGACCCTCAGTACAACATCTAAGCATTGCTTGCACACCTGCAGAGTCGGTGACTACACCACCTCCCTGTTTCATAGGCTGACCACTCTAAAATCCAAACAAGCACAGTCCCAGTGAAATAACTGGCCAAAAAACCCAACTGCAAAGCTGTGGTTTATGGCTATGCATGAAGAGGTTCAAATATGCAGATTTCTGGAGCTTTGCACCTGCGTATTGAAGTGATTACATGTAATTAGCAATATGATTATCAAATATGTTTTCACATACCGTATGTAATTAGACTTACAGAAACACACTACATTTAGAATGTTTTAATGTAGATAAACTTTGAGGGCAAAAATGAAGTGTTATTAATGAAATGCAGATTACTTAACCTCTAATGTGCTAGTCTCTGCTTCTCTTGTATCTTTCTCTTGGCAGAAGGATTCCCAGACATGCAAGCTTACTGCAGACATGAACCAGTGGTATGGATTCTGCAGGCTTTTTCACACCTTATCTGTACTCAAGGTGAATGAAAAAGGAGGCAACAAGATCAGCATTGGGTGCATGCTAACTTCATGTAGAACTCTTTTCAATATCATTCACTACAATAAAATCATGTATATGGTTAGATAGTTGGCTAATTTCTAAGATTACAAACATATATATGGTAAACATATATGTAATATCTAATTGAAAACTAACAAAAAATTATATTTATCCCTTATTTTGTGATAAAGCTGGGTTCCATACTGGAATTACTTGTCTTTCTTTCTGTTTTCCCCTTTACTTGATCATAACTTCCTAGAGTAACTGAAGTTAAGTCAAACGTGCTGTCTGGTCATTTACATTTGCTAACCTGCTGTTAATACCATAATACTGATAACTATTTCTGGCAGCTACTATAAACAATTTATTATAATAGGCTGATATCTGTAGATGTCCTGAAAGAATTAATGTTAATTAATGTTAAATAATAAATATACTGTAGGTCTACTAAAGGAATAAAAAAGAGATACTAGTGCTGGCTGTCCCAACAAATCTTTCCAAAAAAGTCTTTCTAAAATTTCTTCCAAAGAAAGGGTAAGCTCCCATCTTCCCTAGGTTTTTACTATAAAACTGTGGTTTTCAGAAACTTTCTTAAAAGAGTGCAATTCTAAAATCTCTGGATAACTTTAATACTGCTATTCCTTGTCAACTGGGGGAAGAGATGATAATTATTTTAAATACGTGTCTATTTAAATAAAATGGCATATATATTTTTATGTTATAAACATCCATTCAAAATGTTTCAGTCTGCTAGTCCTCAGTTATGCTTGCACTTAGTCATGGGCTATTACTACTAGTAATTGTTCAGTAGACCAAATTCTGATGTTTTGCTCACCATGAGGAATCTGTAGCCTTCGGTATGACTATACTGCTGTATGCTACTTCTGTCCTCTCCTACCAACATAATTCATATTCTGTTTATTCCTTTTGCCAGAAAATTATGTACAGTGTTAGTAGTTTGTACGTACATGCACCTCTTTATTGAAGCATTTCAGGTGCCCATGGACTCCTGGTCTGCACTAGCTGCTTTGATTAACCTGTATTTTGATCTCCTGTTCTGACAGTCTGAGAATTATTCCCTTGACTTTTTTGCCATTTTAAATCTGAAATAACACTTGAACAGTCTTCGTGTCAACTCTGCCTCTGAATTTACAGTTTTCATCTCTAATCTGTCTGTGGTGAACAATTTTTCTTCCCTCTAGTATTTTTCCCTAATCTTTGGTCTCAGACAGACTCCAAGGCCAACAGATCCTTCCTTATATTAAGAGCTGGAGGAACAATTCATATATTTACATTTCTTGCCACAATTTGCTATTGTAGGTTCCCAGTTCTTCTGGTTACTACGCTTCCCATCATACTTAATCCAAGACCATAAAAAGCAGTAAATTAATACTGGAAGCAGAGATCTCAGGTCAAGTCTTCATACCAAGTGTGAGTATCTAACTTGCCACTTAGAGTACAAATAACTTTCATAGAATCACAGTATCATAGAACGGCCTGTGTTGAAAAGGACCACCACTATCATCTAGTTTCAACCCCATGTGATATGTGCAGGGTTGCCAACCACCAGATCAGGCTGCCCAGAGCCACATCCAGCCTGGCCTTGAATGCCTCTATGTATTCTAAGAGATATGTGTAAACATTGTTTACTTATTGGAAACTATTCTAAATACATCTTCATATTGACCAGCACTGTTGAAATAATGCCTCCACCAAGTGTGTATGGCTTGCAGAATTCTATGGTTGAATGAGAAAATCAATTGAAAAAGAAATACTAAAGAGAAAACAATGAAGCAGTATTCTACCTAGACCAAAGTGGTGCTACTAACACAGGTGCTTATAGAACTAGAGGTGAATAAGAAAAAGTCAAAAAAAAATCCCAAACAAAAGTTGGAATCTTTCTCAGAAAGGACAAATTGGACTAAAAACACAGCTGCATATAAACAATACTTGCTTTGCGAATTCAAACTTCAAAGTATCCAGGTTCAGCTTGTTGAAATGAATCCAAGGAAGGTCCAGTAAGAAGTGGCAACCCAGAAAGTGATAACAGTTCAGAAATTGCTATGATTTTCAGTAAACAGTTGAAGGTCAGTTATGAAAGAAAAGTTCAGACTTGCAGACAGCTGTGAAAGCCAGATAGAGGTGCTGAACATTGATCCTGATCTACACTTCTCTCCATTTTCCATCTATGTCCCACAAAGATCAGATGACAGAGATGAAAGAGTCTGAGGTCAAATACTGGAAAGAAAGAGTTCCTGGAAGACTTTTTGTTGTTGCTGTTGGAGCTTTTTTGTTGTTTTTAGTTGATTGGTTGGTCCTTAAAATTACATCCCAAAGGCTAAAAGATGAACAAAAAAGGTGATGTCATATTACTTCAGACTTATTTCTCAAGAGACACTACAATTTTAAGCTTTATACAAAGCTGAGATGGGGTTTTGGATCAAGTTAAACCTCAATTACCCATTTATATATAGAAGTCAATTCTGAAAGAAAAGACAAAGTATGCCCTAAAAAACTTTGCAGACTTTAGTAGTTTGACTTCTAGACACAGTCAGAAGTGCTCAAGATAAAGTGATAGTGGGATAAATTCTATTTGATAGGGATGGGCAAATTAAGATTACCTGAAAGAAAGCAAAAGTTTTTTTGTGTAGTGAGAGGAAGAAAATATTGCTACAATGCGTGTCACCAGGTGGCAGTGTTACACAGTCTTGCAGCTCCTGTGCTCTGTAAGAAAATTTGGGGTCTTGGAAGGAATACTGATGGGAATATTTGTTAGGTTTTGTCAGGCACAAGGAAGTTCCAGTCTCTCTCTGCCTTGATTTTCCTGGATCAGAATCAGTTTTTGGGATGACACTGCAGTCTGGGGACTTGAACATTGGCATGGGCACCACAGTCTTTAAACAAGGGAATAGACTGGATCCTCTTAAGTTGCTCTGTAATGGGAAAAACAAAGACCAAATGCAAATTTAGTAGAGATGTCCTTGACATGATCGACACTGGCTGAGCCTGTAGCACTTCTATTTGTACCAGAATCTGGAAAAGTATAAGTGGATGTGTACAGATTATCACATAAATGCATGAAACTTTTTCTACGATAAGGCTAGTGAAGCTTTGAAACAGGTTGCCCAGAGACGTGGTGGAAGTCCCATCCCTGGAGAGGTCAGGCTGGACCAGGCTCTGAGCAACTTGATGTAGCTGTAGGTGTCCCTGTTAGTGGCAGGGGATTCAGACTAGACGACCTTTAAAAGTCCCTTCCAACTCAAATGATTCTGTGATTCTAAGATTTCTTGATATGCCTTTGTTCTCAAATAAGTCAACAAAAGCAGCTTTGTACTCTAGGGTTTTGCATCATAAGTGTTGCAGGATTCAAAGGGCTGAAGACTGCCAGGAATGTGTGACAGCAGGTCTAGATTTTTTTCTGCTTGCAACAGGAGTGGAAGAGCCAATTGCTGTGTCTGCCCTGATAAATGCTCTCTTTGTGTGGCAGATTTCAGTTGTAGAGCAAGCATACACAAATGACCCTATGTTTAGTTTTTTTGGGATTACAAAAAAAAACAAAAACAAAAAAGCCAAAAACCAAGAACACCCACCCTGCATTTCATACTCTTTGCCTTCTCCCTTTGCTGCAGGACCGGTGTTTGCTTCTTGTCATTTGATCTTGCACTTACTCAAGTAACTTCCCACTCACTGACTCACCTGGCGTATTACAAAGCTGTGCACATCTTGAACAGCAGCAACAGTCAGAGGCAAGTATTGGGCTAATTTGCAGACAGGGATTACACCTCACATCATTCTTGCTACATTCTTGCAGCTGGACACTAGCAAGGCTCACCATTCCTTGTCCCTGGTGGCCATCATATTCTCTAAGCGGTGAACTCCAGTAAGCTCCTTACATTGGCTACAAAGAGATTTTCTTTGCTATCAAGCATACTGGAATTCAACTTGAATTTTGTAATGCTTGGCTATGTCACAGTGCAAATGGCAAGAGAGAAAACAGTTTTTCCTTCTTTAAGTTATGAAATGTAAATTGTCTGGTGGTGTAGTCTACATTAAATTAAACATTCTCAGAATCTTTCTTGGATACTGAAGTCATATGCCATATGCTGGTTAGAAATGTCTTCTGGAATGGTTTGACTCCCAAACTATGTTCATGGGCTATTTAGCAGAGTGCTTGACACAAGCCAAAACACGTTAGACCACTTTATTATTGTTTACTTTGCTAGATGAGCACAGGCGATGCCTGGGAATGATCAGTGTTTCATTTGCTGGTACAGATACCCACTGAATCTTTTGCAAGAGCAAAAGATGACCAAGTCTGCTTGGTAGAAAAGAGGTCCATCTATGTGCAGCAAAGCCTTGGCATCAATCTAAGAGATCTAACTCAGAGTTTTCAGAAATATTCCTTTTCGGGCAAGAAACTATCTCCACAACAATTATTGCTAGAAATGAAGAAACAAAAATCCTATGAACAATTCAAGTGAGTTAAACAAAGAAGAAATGAATCAAATGCTGACTGTCCCAGTTTTCCTAGGTCAGTATCTTACTTGTGGAACTATCAGCAAGAAGTGTGTAAAGTATGACTTGTAGATGTGATTTCTTATGTACTGGAACATATGAAATATTTAAGACTACGAAACAGTAGCATAGTATAGATATGAAACCCATTGTGAACTGATACTACGTCACTCCCAGGGCAGTGTATGAAAACAGCCTTGGTGACTGAAGAACATATTTTAACTCACATTTATGCATCATCATCTCTGCTAGACTGAAAACATTGCTTCTATGATGTCAATGTTCTGATTAAAGGTAATAAAAGGGAGGGTGTAAGTTTAAGAAAGTTACAGAAAAGAATGGCAAGCACAAGAATTAAAAATTAACACATCATAACGAATTACAGGATGGTGGACTGGTGACAGTATAAGGCATAGATTGCTTTAAAAGGAAGAATAAAGGAAGAATAAAGCATTCAATTTGCCACTGAAATAGAAGGTTCAATAAATGCGTGTAATAAAATTTAATCTGACAAAAATAAGGGAGGTTTATACTATAAACCTTGCTACAAATTAATCCCAAAGAGATGACTGAAGTTAGTAGGAGTCTATTAATTTAGCTATTATGGTTTTACAGTTTGCATCCCTGTGACAAGGGAGACACCTGGGAATTGCTACATGGAAAAAAAATGGTCTATGGGAAATCTCAGCTGTCTGCAAGTGCTGAAACAGCTCAGGTCAAGTGGTGATAAATAATTTAAAGAAACCAATGTGATGGAAGTGTCACTTCAATTTTCCATTAACAGATCTAATAGATTTTAAACTTTTCTGACAGGTAATTGCTGGATGAAATCATACTTTTGTACCATTGTTTCACAATATCATTTGCTTACTCATGCATTTTATACAAAACTTGGCATTGGCACAGACACTGTTTCATATGCCCATTGATTCTGAATAGCCAATGTTATATTGACTTCTAAAATAAATGGTAGGCATGCCAGTTTTGATTTTTAGCAACTCAGAAAACCTGTTGTGTGTTACCTGTGAAGTGCCAAGCAGAAGGAACATTCTGCTTTGGAATTTAATATAGCATTGTTCTCATATTTTCATATCAACAGATTCTCAGGCAGAAATGACAAACAGAGCTTTACATGCTGTTTTTAACAGGGGGATACACTTTATCTGAAATTACAGTGAGGAATAGATCCCGTATTTATTTATCTCACTGATTATTTTCTTTGAACAATTGGTGAACTCTGAGCTATACTCTGGCAATATTGGGTCTTGGAGAAGTGTTATGTAAAAAATAAGTGAAACCTCAATCTTGTAATTGTTTTATTTTGAAGTCCATGGAAACCTCATTCATTTTGTAAGAGTACCTCAAAACTAGCCTGCAACTAACTTGGGATTTTCCTTAAGCACTCATTGGAGGCTTAAAGATTAGTTATATTTTAAAGGGAAAAATATTGGGACTTGACAGTTCTTATGGCTTTGTTTTGAATCCAGTCATATTCACATTAAACCAATGGAAACACAACTAGGTTCAAAATGACTCTTATCCTTGCTTTATTGAGGCTGACAAGCTATAGCCATTGACTTCTACAGAACCTACATTTTATTAAAGTTTAATCCCGCAGGGCCTTGCACTGTAACACACCTCTCTAAAGGAGAACGTAAAATGGTATCAGATAGAAACACTGCATTCTCTTTATAAGGCCACATGGGTACCTCCTGGAGACCTTGGCTTGTCCTCCAACTGGGATTGCCTTCAGCAGAGCTGACAGTACTCCTTACGGTGTGACTGAGTGGGGCTGGATGCACTCTGAGTTGCACAGCTATGTAAAATGCGGTCTGCAAAACATCATTAGGAATATTAAAATTCATAAGTGAAAGGCTGTCTGTGAGAGATGCATAAGCACATTCATTCATGTGTACTTTTTGCCAGTTTCAGAAATGTGACAGGTTTTTAAAAGTCAAATTTTTCATCTAAGCCTAATTATAAATACTCTGACTTCTCCTGTATGTCCTTTCTGTCCAATAAAATATATAGAGAGATACTGGTTTTTGCCAATCTTCACAAATCAGGATCTGTCTTATCCAAGTCTGAATAAATGTTAAATGTAACTGTAATTCACAGTTTCCCTGTTTAGCAAATTTACCTTTGATCTCCTTTTCAGGGAGATGAAGGTACTGTGTGAACAATCTGGTACTTAATGAGAAAATCTTAAATTGCAATAGCATTTCTGTACCTCACTAAAAGCACTGTGATAGATAATTCAGTCTAAATACTTCAGCAGTGCTTTTATTCCAAATACAGATTTACCAACACGAGCAATACCCGAGCTGTTTGTTACAGAAACAAGGCTATATTTAATGTTGCTTCTCCATTTTGATGTTTATTTGCTAGGTAATGAATAGGCTAAAAGTGAGAACAAAGTGCTTCCGTATCTTACATTTATAAATATGCAGCTGTCGGTGGGAGAGGCTCCCTATCAGCCAGGAAAGGAGAAGGCAATGTGCTTATGTCCCCACTTTGGAGGCTGAGGCTGTGCGAGGTAAACATTCGCCAGACAGCCCATGACATTTGAGTTAAGACAGAAGTGCATCTCTCTTGGTGCCTTGACAAGACCAAGGTCTGGTTGCTCCCACCCCGCTCTCAGCCTAAATCCTAACAGCGCAGTGGGATCCTGGCAGTGCGTGTGCAGCTTGTTCACGTGCTTGGAGTCAGGTGATGGACGCCATTGCTCCTGCAGTACCAACGAATGAAACCGCCCTTCAGCTTGACCATTTTCTGGACCTTTACACGAAGGCTGCTCCAAAAGCCACGCCTTCTCTTTCATCCTGCTGGCCCTCGGTGTCAGAGTGCTGCAGTAGAGCTGAACCTTCCCATCACTGCTCCATCCCGCGTTGCCGCTGACAGATGGCAGCAGAGGGGCGGCGTGACAGAATGGCGTCTGACATGGAAGTGTGCATGAAGCAAAGGGGAGCCACCGAATTCCTCCGTGCGGAGACGATGGCACCCCCTGACATTCATCAGCAGAATTTCATTCAAGCAGAAGTACTGTCCGAACAGTCTGGCCTCTCCGCGCTGAAATACAGAAATGGAAATACATTGAAATACGGAGGCCGGATGGTTTTTATACTTTAAAGTGAAACGGCCCCTTGGGTGGTGCCGTGCTGCTGTTATTGCACCTCCCAGAGGTGCCAAGCAGGAAAGCTGTTCTGGCACTGCCAGATGTCTAATTAATCCCTCGTTAAATAAAGACATTCCGCGATTAAATACCTTCAGAGCAATCAGCTCCGACCTGAAGCACTTTGCATGTAAATGCGCACTCATCCCGGAGCTGCTCGAGGCTCGTATGGGATATGAGGCGTTCGTGGCGGACTTCGCAAACACGCGGAGCTCAGCCACCGCGCTGCAGGCGCACGGCCCGTCCGTGGCAGAGGGAGCCGCGGCACCACCCCTAAGCGGGCCGGGACGGCGGAGAGCTTCACACCCCGCTCACCTGGCGGAGCCTCTCATTGGCTGCCTTTCGCCCCGCCCTCACTGTTTCATTGGCCGGTTCCGCCGCCCCCTCGCGCTCTATTGGTCCGCGCCTGATACCTGGAGGGGAGAGGGGAGCGGCTCCCCCCTCCTCCTCATTTCCTCACCGCGCGCTCCCGTTGGCGATTCACCCGGCGTGCTAGGCCCGCCTATTGGCTACTCCGCCGGCCGCTCACTTCGATTGGTCGGCGGTCGGGCGGCGCCCCGCCCCCCCCGGGAGGCTGAGCGGCGCGTTCGGGCCGGAGAGTTGTCAGCGGAGCGGAGTTGGGGGCTGCCGCCGCTCGGCAGCGCGGAGGCGGCTCGCGGTGCCTCGGCCTCTGCCGGCCGGGGCGCGGGGATGGCCGCGTCGGGGGGGCCGCGCTGAGCCGAGCGATCCCGCGGGGGCCATGCCGCCGGCCGCCGCGGGAGGGGAGCCGGGCGGGACGGCCGCCCCGCCAGCGCCCGGCAGCGCCTGAGCCCGCGCCGTGCCCCGCGCGTCGCCATGGACGAGCGCTTCAACAGGTGGCTGCTGCCGCCGCTGCTGGCGCTGCTCTTCCTGCTCATCGTCTACCAGTACGTGTCGCCCGCCTGCCCCGGCGCCGCCTGCCCCCGCCGCCCGCCCGTCTCGGCCCCCGCCGCGCGCCGCGAGGAGCAGCCGGCGGAGCGGGACGAGGAGGAGGCGGCGGCCGCCGTGCCGCGGCTGGAGCCCAAGTTCCCGTTCGCGCGGGGGGAGCTGTGCCGGAGGGTGCGCTTCGACATGCGGGGCCGCGACGTGATCGTCTTCCTGCACATCCAGAAGACGGGCGGCACCACCTTCGGGCGGCACCTGGTGCGCAACATCCGTCTGGAGCAGCCCTGCTACTGCCGCGCCGGGCAGAAGAAGTGCGCCTGCCACCGCCCGGGCGGCGATAAGGACACCTGGCTCTTCTCCCGCTTCTCCACCGGCTGGAGCTGCGGGCTGCACGCCGACTGGACCGAGCTCACCAGCTGCGTGCCCGCCGCCATGGAGCGCCGCGGCTGCGCCGGCAACCGCACGCTCAGGTCAGTGCCGCGCGGCGGGAGCGGCCCGGGGGGAGCGAACGGCCGAAAAGCCCCCGAGTAACTCGGCGAGGCTCGCGTTCCTGCGGGGCTGCTGGCGCCGGGTGCCCTCCTTCCCCTTTGCCGCATGCGAGGCGTTCGTTTGTCCTGGAACTTCTGGTCATCCCCCGCGCGCGCGGCCGCGGCGAAGGGAGCGGAGCGGTGCCCGGCTTTCAGGCAGGCTTCGTGCGGGGAGCCGCGCTGCTGCTCCGTGGGTGTGCGGCCTCTCTTCGTGTTCTGTCCCGTGCTTCTGGCAACAAGTCTTTGAGTTTGAAACGGAGAAATGGTCGAAGGGCAGCTCCTCTGGGTACAGAAAAGCTCGAGGTGATGCATCGAGGTGATGCAGTGGGTTGTGAGCTTTGCTCTGGTTTATTTATCTTTAAGCTTTCCCAGGTTAATGTGAGAGATCCTGTCTTTATTTGCATGATAGCTCCTGGATGTGTGTGGTAATGAGGGAACGGAGGTGTTCTGAACTTTTACAGTTAGCAACCATAACTTAAATATACGTAAAATACTTAAGAAAAATCCTACTTTCCCTTGCATGGCTTTTCAGATAATGTTTCATTTCACCACCCATCTTAATTTTGAGTCTGAAGACTTGATATTTTCAGAGGGACCGCTGACATATCATTTTGCGTGCGGCGTTGCGGAAATGCATGCGGCCCAATGGTGTACAGGGGCTCCCTTTCACTGGCCCCGTGCATCGAGAAGGTATCTTCAACTGCTCAACCACCACCAGCTTATTTGATGTGACCGACAGCAGGCCCTCCTGTGCCACAAAGCCAGCCACATCTGGCATTACTCCAGTTAGCATAACGTAATGCTGGTTGCTGAGGACTTGGACTGGACTTGCAGGGTACAATCAGGACAATTCATACAATTCATATATTCAAAACGTTCAGTTTAGGATAAAACTTTAAAACGTGCTAGCAGGAGAGAAACGCAGTGAATGTCTTGGAGTACAAAATAATTTAGTGGTAACCCTACAGCTTCAAGGAATATTGAATAATTGCAGTGTAAACCAGGGAAGGGAGGACAAAGAGCAGTGCTCACAGCAATATCTGAGAGCATGTAGTCTGTCCCTGGCATCCTCTCTTCCTCTGCTATGGAGAATATTAGTAAGTAAATAACCAAGTGTTATTTTGAATCACAACAATAGCAGGTGGGAAGTAAAATTGGTAAAATAACAGGTCTTGTACTTTAAGGAAAAAAAATATTAAATTAGGTCAATTTATAACTTTGGGTTGAATTACAAAGGAGGATATGGGAGTTATTCAGTGGATTGTGAGCTATTATTCTGCTTGAAGGAAGACAAGTAGGGACACCAGCTACAGCTGACAAGTGCTAATTTTTGTTCTTCTTTGGTTAGTGTGGCATCCTAGGTGAGCTTTCTGGGGGGAAGTACTGTAAATAAAGTTGTGTCATTCCAGTGCTTTCTCCTTGTATATCATATGCTGTGCTGGCACCTTTTGCTTTTTATCTTTGCTTATTCCATATAGTCATGTAGCTTGAGTTCAATTTTTTTCAATGAGTTTTAAAACGAACCCTGAGGTATGGTTTGTCTCTGCTGCGAATGCCTTTGCTGCTGGTAAAGTTGGAGTCAAGCCTAAAATACTTTGCTGGAGGACTGTACTATTAGAGGCATGGATTGAAGGCTTTTTAATGTATGAAGTGCAAATTGAGCGCAAGGTGTCTGCATGCCTAAAATAAGCAAGAGACCATTATATGAGCCTAAAGTAGAGCACAGTGATTTTTTTTATTTTATTTTTAAAGTTGTCTTTCAAAGCTTTTGAGGGTATTTGAGGCATTAGACTTTCTTGAATATCTTTTTTTTTTTTTTTTTCTTTTTTTTTCTTCAATGCTCCAGCTGCAGAGTCAGAAAATTAGACTAATTCGGGTAAATATATGATACTGGATTTTCTTTGTGGGACAAATCATATTACGTGTTTGATCTCTTGTAGAATACATTTGATGCAATGAGGATCTCTAACTTCATTTTTTCCTTCATAGCAAGGTATAAGCTGTTTCAGATCTCAATATACATAATGTTAACTACAAATAGAGATCTCTGTGTTTTGGAAACGTGCTCCTTGCAGTGCTGGTAATAGTAATGTAAGCCAAGATTAAACAAGTGAGAGCCTCATATGTTTGATGTTACCAAGTATTTTATTTGCTGTTTTGTTATGTTAGATTACTTCCTATCTTTCCACACAGATATTTAGAAGAGTTGATAGAAAAACTGTAGTTAGAATTCATGGGAATGTGGGCTGTGTGGCAGGTAGAGAAGGAATAGAGGATGGCCCTAAGGGTTTCATGAAGTATGTGAAGCACTACCTCTCCCTGGATTATTTCTTTTAAAAACACTGCTCATGAAAGAGGTTTTGGACCTGAAATCTCATTAGGCTGTTGAAGAGACTTCAATAGACAGAAGCTACCATTATGGATCAGTAACTTTGAACTCCTTCAAGCCCAAGCACCAAGTGTTAATTTTGTGATGCAATGGCGTGATGATACAAAGTGTGTTGTGTCCAGCCTAGGTACTTCAGTGTTGTAGTGGAAATGCTAAGTGATGGACTGAAATAGTGATTGAGCACCTGGAGGGAAGGCAGGGCCAACCCAGGAGAGCTCAGATGCAAGCAGTGCAGCTGAGTGACTGGAAGTGGTAGACCCAGGATCCACCTCTTCCCGGACCTCATTTAAGGGGTGGCAGTGGAGGTGAGGGTATCTCTTGCTGGAGATCCCTACCTACCTGAGGCCTTCTGAAGGTAAGCTGTTCTTTTTCTTCAATTCTGGGTCTGTGGCTGCTGCGTTTGGGCTCATTCTCATTTGCTGTAGCCAAAGAGCTTGCCACCCCATTAATATTGTGGGACTTTCTATCCCATTTATAGCATTACAAGTGTGAGAAGCTGTTTACTGACTGCATAGTAGAGGCTGTTCTAGTTTCCAGTGCTGAAGTATAACTTTCACTTTACAAAAGTTGCTATCTGGATATTGTGAAGAACATGCAATTGATACAGTTGTAAATTAAATTATTATTTGCACCACTGAACTGAAAACTGAAGGGATAGTTAGCATTATTAAAGCATTGTGACTTCTCTCACAAGGGTGCGGTGGTGTTCATGAGGAGGTTTCTACATCAATAACACTGTCCCCTCATTCACTTCAAAGGAAACATTGTTATATCTAGTATCTATAACGTGGGTTATTTTCTTTGTCTTTCAAAGATAGCTGTTACAGTAGAAAGTAATTGGTGCAGAACTTTGCAGCAGTGCAGAAAGGTGAGTGACTTTAGGCTGCCTCTTCAGACAGTGGAGAAATGCAGCTCTGAAGGATCCTAGGCGTGATGAAGGGCGAGGCAGTTTTTCTCAAGGTAATACAACGGAAGGCTGGGATGAGTGTGTAGAGGTCAAAAACCTGATGAGGAGTGTTCCTTATCCAGGGCTGCAGTCAGTGGTCCAAGATAATTGCCTCTGAGGTTACCAGATAGAATTTGGTGTACGTGATAGGGATTGCTTTTTTTTTTTTTTTCCCCTACTTTTTGTATGATAGACTAAAAGGGGACCTTAAGACTTCTTATCAAGGCACACTTTCTCAATTGTTTGTCTGTAATATGTAATTATTAATGATATTGTTATTTGTTATGAGTTTGATTGAAAGAGGAAGGTAATGCTTTAAACCACACACTTGAAAGAATACTTAATTGAAACTGTTGTTGTCTAATTTTCTTATGAAACGGTGCAATTAGTCTAATTCTGTAAACCTCATGGGCTTTATTGTCAGTACAATAGAGTCTTCTGAAGTATTGCTTTTCATTCATTCACTTCTACAATACTTCCAATTCTTAGAGTCTGTTTAACTCTGCGTGGAAATCAGCAGTGAACCTACAAGTTACAGAATTGGGAGAGGAAGATAGAAGCTAGCAAATTCCTTTTTCTTCTGATGCAGTTGTATATTGAGGGTTTTTTGTTTGTTTGTTTTTGTTTTTTTTTTTTTAAAGGCTCTAACGAGAGCATAAGATGGACTCCTTCCTTTGCAGCCATGGTAACCATGATCATCACAAAAACGTAAGAGTGCTAATTAAAAATTAGGACTATGCTGATCATTCGTAATGGGGAGAAGAGAATAAAAAGCTGTAAATGTTACTAGTATTGAACCTGGAAAAAAGCACAGAAATGCTCCACCACAACTTGATGTCTTCTACTGAAGTGAATGTTAGAACCAGTGAGCTCTCATAGGTTTCTTTTCCTTCCCTTTTGTAAGTTTAAAGAATAGGAAGGATAAAAACTGCTTTGAGATCCTGCTGATGACACTATAGATTTTTTTTCCTCATGTTGGTCACTTCAGAGGAACCCTTGGTAATTCCTTCAGGGGTTTCATTGTCTTTCTTGCTAGAAAGTGGTGCTGTCTTCCCTCCAATGCTTCATGTGAATTGTCTCTGAGGATCACAGAAGAAAAATGGATCCCTTTCTCTTCATTAGCCTACTGGGTACTTTGGTTCGTAGGAAGTTCTCTTTTAGCCTTCCCCTCTGAAAATAACAGTAAATAAATAAAAACAAACAAACAAAAACCAACCAAATCCAGTTCATCTTGTTTTTCTTGTAGGTCATTTGTTTTTTTTTTGTTTGTTTGTTTTTCTGGATTCATGCCCGTTCTTTTCTTGAAATGCAACACTCCAGTGGGGGTACAATTTTTTTCATCTGTATATATAATATAATGAGGAGCAGAACAGATTGCTTCATTTTTTTTTTTTCTACAAGTTGTCTTTCTGGTTGTACAGTTACACTTGCCCATTTTGCAGTTGTCTGACATTGGCTGCTTAGCTCAAAATTTAGTCACTGCTTCCTTTCCCAAAGGCTATTACTTATTTCCCATTGTCATTTTGTATAAGTAATAATTTCCACTTAATTGTGGAGCTTTATGCTCATCCCCTCTGGATTTTACTCCTTTTCTGCCAGTTTAGTTTACTTAATTTGCAAAATTGATCTAAGTTTTAATTTGTCTTTAGCTTTACATCATGGGTTTATTTAAATGTGTTCTGTATTCAGTGGCTGTGTTGTTGATGTAAACATTGAATAGAATTCAATTCCATTGTAATGTATGCTTTGTTTGATTTAACTCTGAGAATTGCTTTCCAGGGAGTTCTTCCCCTGCCCCCCTCTCTCCCCTTACATTTTTTTTTCTAGAACATTAGCGTCTTCAGAAAGAAAACCAATAGGAAATGTCTAGTCATACTATTTTAAAGGCATTTCCTTTTACCTTTATTTTTATATATATATATAAATAAATAACTGTTAACTAACAACTCTACCCAACTTAATTTTTCACTGTGCTTTTCTCCTATGAGGTGACTGCCCTACATCCTACCTTCAGGAGAAGCAGGCAAATGATTGATGGGAATAGGAATCTCCAATGTTGAGGTTGGTGCAGCCCTAGAAAACCTTTGACCCCAAGGCTTGTCTTAAGATCTCTGAAGCTGCTGCAATA
Organism: Perdix hodgsoniae; assembly: GCA_035772895.1. NCBI lineage: Eukaryota > Metazoa > Chordata > Aves > Galliformes > Phasianidae > Perdix > Perdix hodgsoniae. Next base: position 974,574 of record JAPSGF010000059.1, on the reverse strand, counting down.
AATCTCAGCAGGTTGCTGTACTTGGGACTACAAAATTGAGGAGAACTCCGTGTTTTCTGCTAACTGCTAGTGGTTATGAAAGTTGTTAGCACCAATCTGATGAGGAATTATTGAGGCTTTTAGCTTCTTGTAATATAGGCAGACTAAAATCTAGGGAAGAAAAAAATAGAGTGGAACTGCCAGTACCTTCCTCTAGGGCTGTACAGTGTTAAATGATGGTAGTTGGTTTAACTCTTGTATTGATAAGATGCTATTTAATTTCTGTTACACAGCTGCCTGAATTAAAATTTCCAGTGCTCTTGTTTACTGATACTAAAACTACTACTTAGTTAGTTTCAGGGGGTGTGTGTTGTTTTGAGTCCAATGGGAAAAGTTCCTGTGCAATGTCATTCTGCTGATAGGGATTAAATCTGTAGACACAGTAATTGGCAACAATAGGGATAAAATTTACTTTGATTTTTCTGGGACTGCTTTGAGGGAAAGGGAAGGGGGAAATCTCTGCCGACTTAGCTCTAGTGATCACAAAAACTAAATGAAAAGGGTAAAGAACCATTTTAACTGAATGATTTCTCCCCTCAGGTGTGCTGGCAGTTTTCATATGTTGCCTTCAAATTCAGTAACAGGAAAGCATTTTCTGTTGGAGCTTGGTGCAGCAGTGATAGTGAATCGAGCTCCAAGCATGAAGACTTTGCTGCTCTCTGTGCAGCATGAGACCTGATAAGAGCAAGGGACCTTGTATTCTTTAAAGTATCTAACATTCAGTATGCTGCCTGCTCTCTGGAAGTACTTGCAGCCCAAACTTAGACTAATTTCTTGATTAAATGTTAGGCTAAATCAACTGTTTTAATGTTCTGAGTTGCCTTACGGGGTATCTTAAAGTCCTTTCAACGTTCTGTTATTGCTGAACAAGGTTTTTAAATACTGTCAAGGAAGCTGATCTGACAATCTCTCTATACATGACCACTAATAAAAGAGAGTCTGACAATGAAACACATCTTCAACAAAACTAGAGATAGGTGTTGATCTTTCCAAAAACATTTTAGAATGGCAATGTGATAATTCTTGAATCACCTGTGGTCTCTTACATGAGCAGCGCTTAGGATCTTGGTAACGACTAAATGGTATGAATTATGTTCTTGCGGTCTTCAAGCTCAGAGGGCTGTGGTTGCCCTGCTACTGAAGCAGAGTTATTTTCTATGAATACATAGCTATTGTGCAAGAATAAAACCATTTAAGGAACATAATGAAGAATGGATGAAACAAATCGTGATACTCATAATCGACTTGATGCTTTGCTACCTGATTCTGTGAAATAATGTGATATTTCTAGGAAGGGTGGCATGTGGCTCCAGGTGCTGTTTGGTGCTTTTCAGGATGCTAGATTACTTGGAGGTGCTGACCTCCCTTCAGAGACCAGTTACATCTGGTAAACATGTAAGCTGGAAACTCAAGAGTGAAAGAAAGAGGTGTACTTCACATGCTTCATTCCTCCAGAATACCCAAGAAGAGGTAAGAAACCTGTTCAGTGTAAGCTGGAGAAGTTAAGAAGCATTGCAGAAAATGATGTGACAGTATATGATTTAAACTAATAAAGGAATTGGAAACATTAACTGAATGAAATGCAAATAAACTACCAACTCAGCAAGGATGCAAATTGCTAGTTTGTCATCTGGGTATGGGAGTAGTTTCTTTCAAGTCCTTTGGCTAAATTGTCAAGAGTTTGATAAATGGTCAACTGTGTGACTATAGAATCTGAAAAAATACTTCATTCTCTTCAGCGACAGTCTTCAATGGTATCACAACTGGAATTTAAGATTTTTGCCTTGGAAATGTAAAGTGGGGAGTTCAGGAGTACTCTTGTGAAAGAAGCCAAATTTCATTGAAATGGAAGGAACTTTTGTGGGAACTTCTAAAAATGAAATCTGGGTATACGGGGTATAATAGATGTGATATACTTTGCTGAAGTAATTAGAAATTTAAAGAAATGTAACAGAATATTTTAAGTTGTAAACAATGTAAGAAATAGTAGTTAGTATGGAGCTGTTCCTCTGTCAGCTGATCACTCATGATAGCTGAACTCGTGCAGATCAATTCAGACTAAGTGCCTTTAGGAGTTAAATCATTTGAGAAATTGGTTGGATGTTTTCTCCAGAACTAATGAATCATAAAAGCCTCCTAAAGGGGAGGTGTAGTCATCTCAACATAGTGTCACCTGTTGACTGTATAAGTGTTGTGCGTTGTTATTCAGACTCCACTGAACAGTGCAAGGTATATTCAATAAAACAAAACACTGTTTCTGAGTTGCACATTTCTTGTTAAGGAGAAAGAGCCTCTACTTTCTTCACTGGGGGCAGTTGTAAAAGTGGCTTGTGGTGAATCTAACATCCTATTTATGATAGTTTATCCAAATTGCATCATTCTGATAGTTCAAGAACACGTCAAGAATTTTCATGGGAAAACAAGTATGGGTAGACGTGCAATATATTTCCAAGATGATGGATGCTTTTTTTTATTGTCAATAAAGAATAAACTGTGGACTTATCACACACACACTAAAATAACTATAAAAGGATATAGAAACAGTTTAGTTTTCAATGTTATGATCATCTTAATCAGTTCTGGGATTATAATCAACTAAGGTTTGCAAAAGTTTTTTTTCCTGCTCTCATATGAGGTGTAACAGTATTAATGGACAGACCTTGTTGAGTCTTAGACTTCCATTTTTAGAACTTAGAGCAAGTTTAAATGCCTGGGAAATAAAACGTTAGAGTAGTAATGCAGGAAAAAGAGTACATTTTTCTTTAACCAAGTAACATATTTCTGTTGTTATTCTAGCACTGGCTTTTGTTTAACTGGCAAATAAACTTATATCTCACTTTGTATATTTTCACACTCAAAAGTAGCTATCTGCAATTCTTGACTTCATTTCCATGTATTTGCATACAAACTACAGCTGAGAATTTGGGGTTGAGTGGAATAGCAACTGCTTGTGTGGGCTGAGGAATTCCTAAGTGTAGGAGGTGAAGTAAAGAGGAGCATAGGAATCAGCTGTGAGCATGAAATAAGGGATAAGGCTGAAAGACACCAGAGAAGAGCTGGGAGCAGAAATACAGTTACAGTCTTATAAGGTGAAGAACTAATAGGATATTTTAAGTCCAACTCACCAAGTCCAATTTTTGGCTTCTCATAAGAACTACCTGAAATGCTTAGCTTTTTCCAAATATTTCCAAAAAAAGGCATAGTGAAATGTTGCCACTAACACTGTGACTAGATGTGCAGCACGCCAGCCTTAGCAAGAACAGCTACTGTCCTTACCCTACTGCACCCTGCTCTCTCCTGTCCTGGGCCAGTAGTCAAATGAGTTTAAAACTGTCTTTGAGTGCCCAGCCCTTCACATCAGGCTCACTGGTCATTCTGATTCAGGGCCATGACATTGGTAGGCAACATTTAGGGAGGAGAAACCAATCATGTTATTAGACGTAAGTGGTATGAACAGCATAAACTATTCCAGAATCATAGAATGGCTTAGGTTGGAAAGGACTTCAAGGATCATTAAGTTCTAAGCCCTCTGCCACAGTACTAGATCGGATAGCCCAGGGCCCTCTCCTTGAATACCTCCAGGGATGGGGCACTCACAGCCTCTTTGGGCAGCCCGTTCCAGGACCTCGTCATGCTCTCAGTAAAAAAAAAAAAAACAAAAAACAAAAAACCAAAAACTTTTCCCTAACATCTAATCTAAGTCTCCTTTCCTTTAGTTTAAAACCATTCCCCCTTGGCCTATCAGTGTCTACCCATGTATAAAGTTGATTTCCCTCATGTTTATGAACTCCTTTTAAATACTGATAGGCTGCAGTGAAGTTCCCCACTGCCTTCTCTTTCCCACTGGCCTCTTCCCCAGGTCCTCCTTCTTCCCTTTCTTATAAACTGGGATAGATAGTTCCCTTTTTCCAGTTCCCGGGGGATTTGCTTGGCAGCCATGTCTGTTCAGATATGATGGAGAGCAGCTCAGCAACCACATCAGCCAGCTCCCTTTGGACCCTGGGATGCGTGTCAACTGGACGTGTGGACTTGTACACAGTCTCCCAAGTTGCTCTCAGACTCGCTCTGCTCTTACAGTATAGAGTGATGTATGCTTCCCCCAGTTCCCACCTGGAGGTTCAGGGATGTGTGAATCCTTGCTGCAGAATCTAGGCAAGGAAGGATCACAGGTACGTAATGCGGAAGCTTGTGGTTTTTTTTTCTTCCAAATAAAACTTTGTGTATAGTCTAGAGCTCACCTTCTGTTTTTCTATACTTGCTGAGAGAGAAAGATCTAATGAAGATCTAATAAAAGATATAATTAAGTACTTTAAGAACTAGATGGTTTGAGCTTCTGTCCTACACAGTCCTTCGCATCCCCTGCTGCCCCTTTCTCCCCACCTGGTTCATCAAGTCAGGTCAGTGTTTTAGTAAGAGAACCTAATGTTAAATTAGGCATCCTCAGCTCTTGTACTGTAAATCCCACATAGTGTAGTTGTCATGTAACTTTTTCATCTGTTAACTAGACCTCCAGTTTCAGTTATGGGATTAGGACCATTAGCTTCCAAGAGGTTACAGACACAAGTGACCTCCTACTGTTGAAACCCTGGTAGAAGAGCCTTTGTCAAGTTCAAGCCATATCTTTTCTGTTGTTGATTTAACAAGGTTTAGACAAAAAGATTAACTTCATGAATTTTTCTGTTTTTCTTTGCTACTAGCTAATTTTATTTATTGCAGAATTATTAAGTAGGATGGGATCTCTGGGAGCCATTAAGCCCAATTCCCTGCTCAGAAGTAGAACTTAGAGCAGGTTGCTTTAGGCCTTGTCCACAGGGTGTGAATCTGTGGAGAAGATACAGTGTCTCTGAGCAATATCTTGAAATATTTGACCACCTGTAGAAGGAAAGAACTTTCCTTTTCACCTAGCTGAAATTTCCTGTTTTCTGACTTATGTTTCGGGTGTGTGGTTGAGGAGCTTAGGGACATGGTTTAGTAGTAGTGCTTGTTGATAGTTGGATTTAGTGTTCTTATGGAACACTCTTTCAAACTAAATGATTCAGGGGCCCCATCCTCAGATTCATTCAAGGCCAGGCTGGATGTGGCTTTGGGCAGCCTGGTCTGGTGGTTGGCAACCCTGCATATAGCAGGGGTGTTGAAACTAGATGATCGTTGTGGTCCTTTTCAACCCAGGCCATTCTATGATTCTATGAGGAGTTGGTTTCCTCTTGCTTGTATCTCTGCAGAGCGTGTAGAGCAACTGAACATAGCTTTTGCTTAAAATGCTCTGGTCCTCTGTAACACGTCATTTTTTTCCACAAAGTCTTCGCTTTGTTCTCTACATCTTCACTCCAATGCTGGCAGGTCAATGAGCATGTAAATGCACACTGTCTTGTTTTGTAGCCCTGCCTCTGACATCTGCAGATTATTTCACATTAGTGTATATCTTTTTTTCTTTTGATTCAATTGTCAGATACCTGACAATATGATAAAGAATCCTATTGTGATATGGGTCAGTAGCAAGCATCTAAATGGCTGCTGGGCATTGGTATGGAGTAATAGTAAAACTGATGGACGGCATCTGACAAACAGATTGACTGAGAAGCTTAACTGCAGCCACACAGAACTGCAGCTTGGATTAGGAGATCAGTTGGAATGGTAGATGCTTATCATTTTTGTTTCATGCTCCATTGCTTGTATTTCAGTCCACTATGAGATTTTTCCAAAAAAAATACTTAAAATAAATAAAACGAATTAGGAAGTGTTCATGGTAAACACTCTATTGTAGTTACACTGATATTTTAAATAAAATTGTGTGTACTTTCAGGAGCTAAATTTTAGCACTATGACCAGAGGTCTTTCATTTTCTTGTGTATGAGTAGGTAAGAAAAGAGTTCAAAAGCACATAGGATACTAAAGGATACCTTTTCCACAATTATGTTTTAGTACTCCCATGCCCCTAGGAGAAGGACTTGCTGTTTCTTATGTTATCCAGGGTTATGTCTTACACTTGTGATTTAACTTCTTGTCAGCCTGTCTTTACCCATTCTCACACATTGCTGTTCCCCCTATTTTGCTTGCTCTTCTGTCTTTGTGTTATGTGCTTTTCTTGTTCACAGTGTACTTGCTTGCTTTGTGTGTACAATGAGCTGGCTGAAGTGGTGCTTGCCTCTGTTATGCTTGTTTGGCAAACTGCAGGCTTGAATTGTTCAGCTCTGAGCTTCTCTGACCAGCTGAAGTTCAGTGGGGCTCTGGGAATTTTAGCTCTTTGGTCTGAGACATATGAGGGCTAACTGAATTTACTACTTTAATCTGCCCTAACTTCTTTGTTTTATTGTTCCTTTTGTTCCTAGCAGTACACAAAAGCTGATAAGGAGAAATAACTGCTCTTCTCTCTACCTGAAACATATTCTCTTTAACTCTGTTTCTATCTGCTTCCTGAAGCTGCTACACAGTTTTTATAACTGTTTCTCTTAGATTTGATGCCCCGTCCCTGGAGGTGTTCAAGGCCAGATTGGATGGCCCTGGGCAGTCTGGTCTAGCATTAGGTGGAATGGTTGGTGGCCCTGCATGTGGCAGGGGGGTTGGAGATTCATGATCCTTGAGGTCCCTTCCAACCCTGGCAATTCTGTGATTCTGTATCTAAGGAGAAGAATATTAAATGATTTAAAGAGAGTAGATTGAAAGCGTATGTCTCATTGTTCTACTTTCATGGTGTCTTGGAGAAGGAGGTATTTAAGATTGGCATTGATAGTTATTGTGTTTTACTATCAACTGTTAGTCAGCAACACTGAAATCCCTGTTCTATAGGGTGACCCCTACTGAGTAAAGAAAAACTTCTTTACAGAAAGGGTTGTTAAGCACTGGAATAGGCTCGCCAGGGAGGTGGTTAAGTCACCATCCCTGGAGGTGTTAAAAACTGTTTGGATGTGGTGCTCAGGGACATGATTTAGCGGAGGTAAGAGTTAGGATAGTATAGTTTGTGGTTGGACTTGATGATCTCTAAGATCTTTTCCAACCTGAGCAATTCTATGATTCTAGGGGAACTTTTTTCAAAATATTTCCTCTCTTCTGGCCTTATAGTATATTGCAACCTTCATAGCCACTAGCTTCGTTCACCTTTCCAGCAGGTGAAGGAAGGTTGATGGGCCCCAGCTTGTTCCCCCTCTCATAGAGGGAAAGAAGAAAGGCTGCTAATGCCCCTGGAGCCCAGGAGAAAAAGGTGGTGGTTTGATGAGACTAGGAAGTTATGAAGTGAAGAAGTTATCTGTAAGTAGGGTAGGAGATAATCCTGAGGTACGCAGAGGGGAATGCGATCTCATGATAGAGACAAGAGGCAAAAGAAATCCAGATAATACATCTGTGTTTGCATCAAAACACTGGAATATGCAGAGCTCTATCAAGTGAATTTTCAGCTGGGCAGTGGTTTGTTCAGTCTCATTCAAATCTGTGTTGCTCTCAAATTGAGAGCTAAATGTAAGCAGTTAGTTTACATTTTTTTTTTGTTATCTCTTAATAGATTTATTTATTTTGCTTTATGCTTCTAGAATTCATGTTGACTATCTAACTTTCTTTCTCTGCAGTTATGACTTAAAAGTTAAGAAAAACAGCAATTCATGAAAAATGGTAAATGCTTAATTCTAAGACCTGGAGCCCTAAGAGCAACATGGTATATAGATGCATAGAAGCTGCCTTTATCATTTGGTCATTCTCCTCTCCTCCTTTGTCTTTGAAATCCTTTCTTTCTCTTTTGGCTTCTCAGTTGTATTGCTCCCTAGTCAGCATGGTGGTAGTGGCTGTGGTTGATTGATGTGGAGACTGAAGTGCTATGCAGTTGATGAGTACTAGGCAGTTAATGAGTATTTCATGGAGCAGTTGGTCAGCAAACCTGAAGTGAAGAGGGAGAAAGTTTTTTGCTCTGTAGTTCTGACCACCATGTGCAGTATGTGGTTCAAAGTATGTGTGATAAATAGTTGTTCCGTAAAATATATTTGTGACTCTAACAAGAACAAACGTGTTTTCTCCCCTCTGAAAATCCTGTTTTTTTGTTTCTTTTTTTTTGTTGTTGTTGTTTTGTTTGTTTGTTTTTTTTTTTTTTTTAATAGAAACTACTTAAAAATTGAAAAGAATTTCTGGAAGTAATATCCTTGTGAGTGACATGGGAACTACAGAGCTGTTGTATGGTAGACCTGAAGTAAATGCATGCACCTATGAAACTGGGGTGGGCATTGCTGCATAAACAGGAGGTAGAATACAAGGTCAAATTTTGTCTGCAAGAGCAAAGTTGGAAGGATCGTAAATTCTGGCAGGGTATAGCAAAAATGCAATGCAACTAAAGATGTTTGAGGAAAAACTTTCATAAGGTATAAATTGCACTTCTTGAAATACTCTTGGAATGTGAAACCTGCTAGAAAATGTGTAGGTGTCATGGTTTTATGTTTTTTGGTTTTCAGTATTCCACATCAACACATCATGTAGTGTACTAAAACTAAAGTGTTAATGCTCCAGCTCCATGTACCTATCCCTGTACATGACGGAAGTCATGGGATCTGACCGTTCCAGATGGGGTGCTCTCTTACTGCCTGGCAGTGGGTGCTGGAGGGTGCTTTCCTGGTCGTTCCAAGCTTTTCAGGTTTGACTCGGTCTCAGGAACTCTCTTTCTCCTATCTTATTTATTAATCTCAATTTCAATTACATTGTATTATATTGTGTTATTTTGCATTCCAATATCATAGTTAGTAAAATAAGTTTTCCTCCATAGATTGTTGCCGCTGTTTTTTTCCCCCCCCCCCTCTGCTTCCTTCCCATTTGTGGGGCCAGGGTGGGGGTGGAGGGACAGGGGCCTACTGCCCCCTGTCACAGGCATAGATTGATCTAGTTCACGCCGTGACAGTAGGGCTAATAGATATCTCTCCTTCAGTAATCTAGAAATAAAGCTCAAGAAGAAGTTACAGTTTTACCACTTGCATTTGTATTCATCTTCGAGCTTTGAAGAGGTTCTGGATCTTTCTTCACACTGAAGAGTTGGTAGAGGCAATTATGGAACAAGGTGTGTGTTTTATTTTTTTTGACATGAACCAGATGGTATTTAAAGGCACCACTTACCACAACCAGATGGCATTTAAAGAAGCTCAAGAATTAAACAACCAAACTACTTCATGTGGATGTGACTTTCTACTTAAAGCTTGGTATTTGGAAAACTTGAAAGTAGTTTTTAAAAAGAGCCCTATTGCTTACTAGTAAGTTTAACATCTGCAAAGGGGAAAACTAGGAGAAATTACTGTAGGGAATGGAATTATACTCACCTAATATGGCACAGTGGGAGATCCAAGTGACTTTTGAAATATGAAACTGTGCCTCAGTTGTCATGTAGGAGGATTTTTGAAAAGATTAAGAAAATATGTTACAAGGAAGGTCTGGTGATTGTAGTCTGTTTGAGTAGCCAAGGGCATTCAACAAGATGTTGTTGGTTTGTTGTTGTTGTTTTTTGACAAAGGCTCTGTGGGACACTTACTTGCTACCAAATAAGAAGGAAGGTCTTGTCATGGGTGTAGAAATAGTCCTCCTGTGTTTTATTTTTAGTATGTTCACTTTTTTATTTTCTAAAATGCTGACAAAAGAAAAAGGATATCATCCAGAAAGGGAATGAGTACTAAGATAGTGATACCGTGGATTGTCAAGAAAAAGCTGACTGTGAGGACTTGTGGTAGGACTTTATTAGGTAAGTCATTGCTAAAATGACAGCTGGCATTCTTAGTCAACAAGTGTGTAGTGATGCATACAAAATCCAAGTTTTTCCTTAGGCAGCAGGCTTTTAGGTGACATCGTACTTCTCTTCAAGAAAGACAGCAAGGAAGATTCAAAGAGCTGCAGGCTAGTCAGTCTTGTCTCCATCCCTGCAAAGGTGACTGAGCATATTTCCCTGGAAGCCACTTCCAACCATGTGAAGAAGCAGAAGGGGACTGGGAACAGCCAGTACAAAGTTGAGTGGCAAGCTGTGATGAACCAACCCCACTGTCTTCTGCAGCGAGAGGACTGGCTATGAAGGCCGGTGGGTTGACCTTAACAAGGACTAAATCAAGCACTTCCCTAGTGGCATTTAAGCAATATGAATAAGATATGGACTAGGTGGTGGGATAATATGATGAACTGAACTGTTGCTCTCCAAGTGGGTGTGAACAACCATAAAAGGCTAGGTGATAGCTGGTTACTTGTGGTGTCACTGAAGAAGTAACACTGGGATCAATGCTTTTTAAAGGTCTATATTTGTGACCTGGATGATGGAATGGAGGTTCGTGGGTAAGTGGAAAATGGGAACAAGAATTAATTCCAAACAGGAGTGTGTAGACAAGTCAGTTGTAGGCTTTTGGATGCATTTAGTGGTAGAATTTAGTGAATGACAGAGATGGTCCATGCAGAAGGAAGTTATCTACTTCTTCACTGGCATGTCTCTCAAGTGCCCCTGAAGTGTAGGATGCCATGACATTGCTAGCCACATGATACAGTGATTCATTACTCACTAGATCATTACAAGTTATGCTCTAGATCATACATGTACAGCCCTGGCCCTGGCCAGCTCATAATGCTTCCCCACAAGATTATCTACTTTTTAACATTGTGATGCTTAGTCATATTTTTCATGGATTCGTTGTTTGTAGGTTGATTGCTAACCATGTAAGTGACAACAGAATGCTGTGGAGGGGAGGAAGTGGTGCAGTACTAACTCCACCTTTTGTGTCTGCCACATACACTTAGCTGAATGGCAGCCAATGTGTGTTACACGTTACAGGTGCTTGTGCTTCCTGGCAGAGTGCAATGATTGCTGATAATATTTCAGTCTACCCACTTGTGTGTGCCTTTGAAAACATGTAATATTTGTTATTAAGCCGACTCGTACGTTGTATTTAATTATTAAACTCGGGCTTCTGTTGTTTTATAAAGTAACAAGACAGTAAGTTAACACATACATTTTTTCCCTAAAACAAGGTCAAATTTGCCACTAAGTTTAGTTTTTATTGCTCTCTTTTTTGTTTTAATAAAAATGTTGAAAAGTATTGTTACTTACATACATTAATTATACTATCTATCTTATATGCAGCCCAAGAAAATTCCTCTTCACTCAGTGCAGCATAGGCAAGCCAAAAGGTTGACTATCTGTGCTCTAGATGCTTTGTTTGGTCAGAGACTGATAATGTTGAGGGCTTACTTGATGAATTCCTGCTGTTGTTTAAATACAGAACACCTACAGGAACTATAGTTTTAGGAGGGCATGAATGAGGATTAGTAGAAGAAGAACATGGGATGCACTGTATTTTAAACAGAAGTTGATTGCAAGTGTGGAGTCAGAGTTGACGAGAAAGTAAGGTTTTGGTGTTGCTGAGATACTTTGAGATCTGAAACTGAGTGGGGAAGGGGAGAAGGAGAAGGGTAGGGTCAAGGATTTAGTATAGCTTGTAAGCATATGTGTGGCTCAGCAGGGACTTTGAATAGAAGTTGCTGGAGGCCTTAAGAGTTTTGAAAACTGGCTGTAATTTTTTTTACATTTTGATATCCAAACTGAACTGTCATCCATAGAACACAGAATTTTTTTAAGCTCACAATAGATGAGCTTAATGTATTTTTCTGGACTTCAAAAATAATGCAAATCCTAGAATTCTTAGCAGTTGACTATCCAAAATTTGAGCATTCAAAGAAGACTCCTTTTTAGGACAGCACCCCTTTTGAGAATCATTGATAGAGAAATAGTTTACAAGGATTTCACTGCTATTACTTAAAACTTTTTGAAATAAATGCAAACTCCTGAAGAAAGAGGATATGTTATTGCAAATTGTAATTCTTTCACACCTTACAGCTACTTTGTCACATCAGTTTCAAGTTTCTTGGTCGTGGTTGCCCATGTAGCACTCAAACTCAGTCTTATGCAGAAGCTTGTATTGCAATAGATGGATTATAATCCCGCTAAATCGAAATAGTCATTATGGAATACAGTAAACTTTGAATGAGATTTGTGAGCTGTATGTATGTGCACCTTTCAATCCCTTCCATAATGAAAATGCATTTTTTTTTCTTGATGAGATGTTGGTATGAAAAATACTTGCACGTGAGAAGATGTGCTTAGATACATGTGCTATGGTAAATCCTGTTCAGATGAAGTTCTGAATCTGCAAATTCTGACAGCTTTTTATTCAGTGGTACAGCTGTTAGCAAACGTATGTATCATAGCAATGCTTAGAAATTATTACCTTTGAGTTCTTAAAAATGTATAAAGCAAAGAAATCCTTTACCTTCATTTGGCACTTTTAAGATAAAATACACTGGCTCTTGAAACTGTAATTTTAAATCTTCAACTATGAAGCTTTGTAAAGAAATGATGGGATCTTTTCCAGAAATGCTGTACAGTCTTCTAGGACCTTGAATCAGACAGCATATATTGGTGGAATTATTTCTACTATGCATTGCCATCTCAATCTTAACATTGAGCATACCAAACTTTGAAATCCCCGAAACTGAAGACTTTATGATAACGCATAATAAATCTCACCAGGGTTTAAAAAAATTTATGAAAACCTCAGAATGAGGGAGGATCGTTTATAAGGCTGGAAAACAAATCTATTGCTTGCTTTATGTGCCATTTAAATGTGTTGGCTTTTCCTTAGTCTTTCTTTTTTTCTTTTCCCTTCAAATCCAGCTCATTTTTCCCTCTCCTAGTGGTTGCTCAGATTAAGGCAATCTGCATTTTCCATCTCCTTGTTCAATCACCTTTTGAGGTTTGATGGCAGTCATGCTTTTGGAAGCTGTCAAGAACACTGTCAGCGCTAACTGCTCCAGAGCTTCCCGACTTGCTGACTTTCCCTTTCTGTCACTTGTGTGCTTGTTTTCTGCCTTCCTAAAACTGCTCAATGTGTAGGGAAGAAATCATCTTTTTTCTCTTCCAACGCATTCTATACATCACAACATACCAGTATTGGTACTTTTTTTTTTCTGTTGAAAGTAGGTCAAGACTGTTTTTTGGCCCTACTTAAAATAAAAATAGATTATTATTTTCACTGTTAGGTAAAGGTGACTGGTTATTCACAGTGTACAGAATGGAGTGGGGATAAGGGGACAAGGTAATTCTCTGCAGTTACATCCACCTACTACAGCTTTTTGTATTCTGATGCGACTAAAAAATAGAAATCCAGAGTTTTTTTCCTTGTGTTGTTTAGTACTGTTTCTTTTTAAGTTAAATTGCCTGCAAGGGGAAGAGAGAAGCAGGGGACAAGAGCAGGTCTAGAGCTGGAGTGACAGTATAAGGTTTCCTTGTGAATCTTAGGAACTTACATGAAAAATTCCTTGCTTTATTTCCTTCCC